>JAECXP010000108.1:1200000-1800000 GCA_018152965.1 Scaptomyza pallida
CCAGATCCTTGAAATGCATGTTGATTTGCACTTTTACGGAGAGCGATAGCGGCAGACCAGATTCCTAAAATGAACAAATGATAGGAATGTAATTAATCTACCCGGTAGTTAGTTGTATGCACGATAAGTGTACGACCCCATTTGGGATGCTCTTGGCCTAATTTGTATTTAATTGAGGGTCATTAACATATACACACATACATATATGAATGTTTGTAGGTCTGTTCATGCTCCAGTTCTCCTTAAGATTTAGCGGTTTTTTATTGCTTTGCTTATTCGAAGAAGGTTAAAATAGTTTGCTTTCCTTCCTAATGCTATACCAACTATGAGTACTGTGACTAATTAATAAAGTCGATAGTTGAAACGGAAGTGCACAAATTAGTTAGTAGCTAAATAATAATCTAATCTGTGATTTATGCATGCCAATAATCTACCGTTTACAGATCTGACATGCACTTTAAATACTCAAATCAATTTCCCGTTCTACATAAATTTTGCTTTGCCTTAAGAAAAATCAGCTTAATCGTGACTAGCCGTATTTACAGTAAACTTAATTAGCCGGAAGTGTGAATATTCAAAACATTAATCCAATACTAAATTTCTACAATAAACAATTACCTTCCACGCGATCTCACTCAATTGGAAGGCAAACATAATAAAATAATAAAAAAAATCAAGTGATGGCAGTTGCTGACAGCAGCAAAAAAAAAAAAAAAAAAATAAAAAAAATAGCAATGTCAACAACTTTAACTTAAATCGAATAAACACTCTTTGTAAAAGTTAATTGTAGCACTTAATGTGAGTTTTTAATCAAGTATTGCCTATATTTTTTTGTATATTTAGTTAATCGTTTCGAGTCAATGATTGATACTTGAAAGTTGCCGCGTATCAAGTAGATTTTTTTGGTTTTGTCGAGTTATCAAGGTTTACTTACCGGTTGGATCACAAATGCTGTCGAATGCTTGGCAGGATCAGGCTGCATACCGGTTATATTCTCAACTAGCCCAGCATCACCATTCATGAAATGTGGAAAACTTAGAGAGATAGGGAAACCGTAATAGCAGTCTGTGACGTCAATCAATCCAACGGGCTGGCAATCACCTAAAAATTTAAGAAAAAGCAATATATGAGTTTATTCAAAGTTATTATTCGTTTTTTGCGTAAGGTTACATTAACGGAAAAATGTTTTATTTTGAATGCAATGTTATTACAAGCTTCGCTTTTTAAGGTAATCGATTGCGTGTTTAAGAAACTGACGCAAGGAATTTCCTAAACAACACTTTCAAGCGGGCAAAAACAACTCTCAAAAAAAAAAAAAAAAAAATGTTTTGTAACATGCGAAACGCGTTCTAGCCGCTTTTGCGTCACTGCTTGGCATTTTTATGGAAAATTTTTTGGAGACTGTTATTGAACAGAATACAACAGCTTACAAGCCGTAAACTTGATAAACATTTCATGATACTGAACTGAAAAACTGAACGGTTTGGGGAAAGATGGAAGAGGGGGGCATTATCAATTAGCCAGCGTAAGCGGTCGCCGCTTAATAAAACAAGAATTTTTTGCGCTTTGTACTGGGCAATTAAGTGAACCGAAGCCGATCATAAAGACTGAAACTTAGGTCGCTTGTTGTAATTCTCGACACATTTTTAAACTATGCAGTGAAACTTCCAGAAACTTAATATTTAATTGCCCAAGCCAGTTTATTTGTAACGTGCTTCAAGAAACATTTTTTCACATTGTCCTTAAACACGTTTACTTGGAATTTGTTTTACTTACCATTACGGCAAAAACATTTGTTTGCCTCATTGATGGCACCATTGTCAAAAGCATTCTCCTCAAAGACATAGTTGTAACCCTTCAGGCTGCCAAAAGTGCGCTCCTCACCATCTCTATACTGTAAGACAAACAGAATTCCCAGGACATAAATATTAGCAATTGAACAAAAGGCTATAGAAATAATAGAGCTTACCAAATTGATGGGCCTGCACATACTCTTCCGGAAGAACTTAACCGATTCGTTTGGTTGTATAAAGCTTTTAAACTTGGTACCATCGGATGCATACTCAATATTGCTGCAATGATCGCCCTCCCATTGGGGTAGCGTCTTTTCACCACGATAAGTATCGTAGAGGCCCGATATAGCTGAGTTCTCTGCACCCGTATAGAACGTTTCGAAGTCCGTTGAGAAATCATACATGCGATCAATAAGTCCAACCTTCTCAAAGGATATCCAATTGGGTAAGAATGTGTTGCCAAGTGTGGCCAAGGCTGAAGGAAAGCCGAACATAAACTCCTTAGCAGTCATGCGTACAATTGGCTCTGATTTTGTGCTGGCAAAAAGTCCTTGCAACGGCAGGCGTACAAAGAAATAATTATGCTTGGCAGTCAGATGAGAGATCGCCTGCAAATTCAAATTAAAAAGTTGTTGTTTTGAATAAGAATGTGTTTTCATATGAGCTGCACTATTAAAAAGTAAAATTTTAGCTATGCGAGTTGTAGGATATATTCGATAATATAGTCACAAGCAGTGCTATCTTAAGGCTTCTTGATTTAATTGTACAAACGAGCTTTTGTCAGTTAGCTTTATTGTTCATGCTTATACCGTAGTAGTTTAAGTTTTTGTCAGAGTTTATGGCACGTGGGCTTGTCAGGATTTGTCAGAGCAGTGATGTGTTCCCTTCGTTCTAAACGGTATTGCCAGTCTCGACGCGATCTCAACTTGTTAATCTCGTCATTAAAGTCAATAAATATAAAACAGATTTAATGAACAATAATTGAGTACTTCCGGTGCAGCAAGTAATGCCAGTAGCTGCTGGTTTTGCCTAAGTGACATAGACGATACTGACACAACTCATGACAGACTGGATCCCAATGCATTATTCAACACCTTGGGCCTACATTGCACCCGGCCGGGCACCCGGATGCTATTCCAATTCGAGTCGAAACTAAGCCAATTGTCTTTTGATGAGTGTAGCTGTTCTACATCTATGGATCATTGATTTTCTTCAGAATTCTCTTTGATTTTAACTTCTTGGCATAAATTAATAAATCAACTTTTTAGCGACTGTGCAGCTATGCTAATTCCAAATACACTTTTAATTGAAACATCATAAAGTCAACAATTAATTATAGAGCTGTATGTGCTTATAAAAATATGTACATATACTCGTACCTATATTGATTGAATGTGCATAGCTGTTTGCTGATTTGTTTACGATTTAACATTACAAAACATTCATTAATCAGTCAAAATTGCTGACAATAACAACCACGCCTCCAGACACACTGTCAATTAGTATGATTACAATAATAATAATAACTGTAAGCACATTGGCCAAATAACGGTAGAAACTCGCACATCGCTTTCTTATACACTATCTGCGATCCTTTGCATTAATTCCCACAGTGTGTTAATTAATTGCCTACACGTAAGGATAATGTTTACTTTTTGTTGTTGCTGCCGACACTATCGTTTTAACGTTTGTTGACCTCACCTTCAGCTACATTGTTTATTTTGGGATTTTGAGTTTCATTGTAAGCTTTTCGTTTTGTATCATTTGAGCTGCACGCGATGTTTATTGTTGATTATTATTGACTAACGGAATTATTTATTTATTTATGATTTCCACAGAAATAAGCATGATATGTCGCGCCGTGCAACTAGCGACAAATTGCTTTGGATACAAATAATCTATAGAGATTAGTCAATTAGTTGTCAATAATATGTCATCAGATTACATCATATTGATCTTGGCTTGTATAATCATAGATAATTGCATTTCGGAATTGTTTGAAATATGGAATTGTTTTTCAAACGTAAATTCCTTGCACTTTGCTTACTGCAATTTCAATGTCATTGTTATTGTTTTCGATAAATTGTTTGTCAGAGCAAAATGTACTTTAATTAAAAGTATTTCATTTATTCTTAATGAATTATTTATTTAAAAGTTATTCGAATTTCTATTCGTTTTTTGTCCTTATTATATGATATTTGTGAAGGCTTTCCTTTATTTGAACTTACCAGCATAGCTATGTTAAGCATAACAACTTCGTCGTCCTCACGATGACCTTCGGAAAGATGCTCTTGCCAGACCAATGGATGACTTGGCGTTGTAGACATCGTATTGTTGTCATTGAATGTGATGTTCTCATGTGTCATAAGCTCTCTACGAGAGGAAGAGAATGAAATATCATGTAAGAAAATTCCTGGGAAACTTATTAATGTTTGTTTAAGAACTTACTTGTAAACATAGGGTCCCACTTGTTCCACTTGAAGCTTTTCACGACCAGCAAGAAAGGCCTCAGCATTGGTAATATTAAATAAATAGATTTTGATATACAAATCGACTGGTGGTGTGGCCCACAGATTGAAGATTTCACCATTGTCGGCCATTATCAATTTCTGCAAAGAATTTATAGCGAATTATATTTGGAGCCATAGGAATATGGTGCATTCAATGGCAAAGTGCCGTAAATGGATTGCTTTAACAATGTTTAAGTATGGTTTGTTCATGTATGTGTTTGTATTGTACGTGTTTATATTGAAGGCAAGCGGCGTTAAAACGCATAATTGTCGACCGTTTGGCAAAGGCTAAGGACGGCAGTTAAAACGCTTTAGTTTCGGTTTATTGGACTCACCCATCTGAATATCAAATCGTAGGGTTGAAATACTTTAATCAGCACTGCTGTTGTTATAGCCAAAAATCCAACGGCCAGCAACAAAAATGCGCCTGCAAAAACAATAGATAGAATGATATGAATCAGATATGTATGTATATAAGTCGAGGTTGCGTCAAGCACATACAAATAACCTCATTAAGTTCATTAATTAATTATGCATAAAAAGGAAGCGTGTGCAACACCTAATATTTTTGATTCCATATAACAATTAATGATTTCACACGATTATGTTCATATATCCCTATCTTGCGGCTCAGTAATGGAATTGTAGGGTATTGCCTTGTTTTACAGAAAACATCATACTCTTTGTGCAATTGACCCTGAAATTGATACAATCCTATAACATCTGATGAGCTTTATTGCCTTCTCACTGGTCGCACTTAACGTTAATTATGTTAATCACTACCAGTCGGGCGGCAGGCATTACATATGTCTTGACACGACAATATCGCGACAGACCTCCGACAACTACAGACAGTTCCAATCAGGCGTTTAACAGTTAAGATCTGTCGGCAGACTTCCTCGTGAGCAAAGCGAGTATTCCAAGTATGCATGTAAAACACATATACATACATACATATATATTTACAAATATGTGTAAGTACATATATACAAATAAAGTACATTGAATCATTGTGAGCGAGCACAGTTCAATTCCACGTCATATAAGTCACGATGCCACAACGTTTCTGTAAATGCGTGCATATAAATATCTTCATTAAAAACTATAACTGAACGTTGGCATCGGATAATACTTATTGGTCAGCGACTTGGTAACTTGTATATTAAGTTGCAAATGCAAAATGCAAAATGCAAAGAAGTTAAGACAACAACAGCACAATTAAGAGTTATGTATCTCGTATAGTATAAGATGAGATCTCAGCGGCATTATATACATTTTTTCTACACTTTTAATGGTTGCAGTGTAGGACAGAGAAAAATAATCTGACAATGCGTGTCAGACATTCGTAGATGGGGAGATGGACCTAAAAGAAAACTGGTTTCTAATTACCATGCGCAGCAATCACTGATCAAATCTACGACTATGCTTGATCGACCCGTTTGTATGCTATATATAAAAAAAACTTTTGCTTTTATACAGATATATGTATGTTTAATGTTTGTACAAGGAATAGGAGAGTGCCAGCGACGAAGCCATGACTCGTTTGGGTTCTTAATGGGTTAACCATTAAAAATACACAGCCAAATTCAATTATCATGGGGCATGCGGAATATGGAAAGTGACGTAAATTTCCTTTCAAGGTGTTATGGTATAGATGAGATAGTAAGCAAATATTGTACATAAATAATATTATATTACATTTTAGAAACAAAAATTCTAAATGAGCTCAATGCACTACGTCTACTTTTAACAATGTATGTTTATTAATCCACCCCAGAAATATTAAAGTTTTCGAATTGAATGATTCACATTTAAGCTGCCAATGTGATCTTGATATTGAGCTTGAAGATTCAACCGCAAAAATAGTGCATATCGAGTTCGTTTCGACCTTGTTTCTTTTTTTTTTTTTTTTTTTGTTGACTTGTTGGCTTTTGTCTCGTGCTCTTTTGAGGTGGATATTATTGAACTTGTTCTCGGCTGTGTCTTCTGCCGTCTGTCTTTAGATCCTGTTGTGCCATGCTTAACCAGTTTGCCAGGGGATTTTCCTTTCGACTTAAGCAGCTGCAGCAAACAAATTGCCATTCTTCATGTTGCTGCTTGCTATGCTTTTTTTCCCTTTTTTTAAGTTTTTATAGCACCCTTTTATGACCATGACTATGAAATCTCTGATATTTGATATCTGAATGCTTTGGCTAGCCGCAAAATTGAACGCAACGTTAGTGAACAACACTATTTTTTTAATTTCACATTTGTGATTAGCTTACACATCAATTGCCGACGGTTGTGCAATTGCTGAAAGTGCCTTAACTTCTCCAGTGAGAAGCGTCGGTGCGAGTAGAGGGCACCTAGAAAATCCTTGAGCGACTGACGTCGCAGCCGACGACGCACCACGGTCATAATACACAAAAAAAATATCGGGATTTTATCTATTACTTGGATACACTTGGAGTGTTATTCAACTATAATATTTGTTGATGCGATCGTTGCAAAGTCAAAGCCAAACTAAAGTGCGGTGTTTTGTCAAGGGTCCGACGTACCCTCGGCTACTTTCATTTCAAACTCGGAAATTGTTAATTGATTTTTGTACCCTAACAAAGGATATATCACGAATTTGCAACATATATGCTTGTCACAAATTTAAATTCAACTAACAAACACAAAACTAATAATTTTAAGTGTATTTTAATACATTTTAGTAACTCAAGAAAATGCAAATAGAAACAAAAAGTTTAGATCTGTTTCCTTCATTTATACCATTACAATAGTTAGTAAAATAAAATAATATTTATATTAAAGTGTATCAACAACTTCGATCAGTTGCCAGTTGATGGTTGACAAAACGCTTGTTCATTTTCTATTGGCTTTTAATCAATCGTTTCGTATGCACTGGAGGTTTGCTGAATTTAGTGGTTAGGGGCGAACGACAAAGTTATATATATTGTATATGAACAAAGAACGATTGTCTATATTTAAATATGAAATGTCGATTTTTCGATTGTTGTTTCAAATTAAAAGTTGCCAAAAATAAAGTTAGATATATATGTATAGAAAAATACAGAAACAGAAATAGCAGCTGCAAATGCAAATTATGTTGTGGCGCTTTTTGTTGTTGTTTGTTTAATTGCTTTGTTTGTTTGCCAAAGTATTTGCAATATTTTTCGGTTGTTTTTGAAAGAGTTTTGGGTATGAAAGGCACGTTCTCCTGGTACGCTTGCCACCCACATTGTTGAGGCTAAGAACTCGTGGGAATGGGCCACTAATTCGCAGTTGGAGCACGCAAAGCACGCGTCCAACAAAACCCAATACAATCAAATATGTGCTCGACGTAACAACAACATTCACACTGAAGTTTGTGTCCTAAGTCATTTGTTTTTGCTTATCAAAATCGAACTTTTGCGATGTAAGTGTCGCTGTTACATTATTTACATGTAAATATATATATATGCTTAAGCCAATGGGGGGCGTGGATCACTTAGCCGTCATCCAAAGCGCCAGCTACTGTTTGTTCGCCCATTTTTTGTAAAAAATATTTCGAGATTTTAGGCGTTTAGCGTTTCGTTTGATCGCATAGCCCGTAGGGCAAGTTTGTTTTTGGTAAAGTAATCATTAGATGGGCATTGATTTATTGTCATTATTCGTATACATACATATATCTTTAGAGACCAATTGCGTTGTCAGCTCTTCAAAACCTGATTGAATGGAACATGACGTCAGTTGAGAGTCAAAGTTTGCAATTTATTTGCTTTTAAGGGGTGACTGACCAATACTGTATCTCCGCTGTAGTTTGAATATTTAACATGCCAGCCAATCATCTAATATGCTAACATCTTACTTATATGTACTCCCGAGTACCCAATTAAAGTGACCTATTAAGTTTTAAATGTCAATAGATGGCAACGCTATTGAATTTCTCTGTTGGCCAACAGCAGCACTTCTGATGAATCACAGCAACTGAATTTTTGTTTACTCTCGATGATTTGGCAGATTTTATGTAGGGAACTACCCACAAAAAACAGATACAGCAGAATGAAAGTGAGCTTCTATTGAACCATTTGAGTATAAGCAAAGCTGATGCGAAATTTAAGATTTTGAGTTGACAGAAAAGCAATTATACACATACTGCAACGGCGATTGCAACGATTGCAGCATATCGCTTGTTGCTGCAACATGTTGACAACAGACAGTAAACTGCAAGTAAATATATTTAATGAGTTTTATTTTTTATTCATTTTTTGTTGTTTTGAAACTGCCTTAAAAGAGAGGCTGCGCTATCTGCTGATGTTGCAAGGGCAAAAAATATGATTACTTTTTAGTTTGCCGGGGATAATATGATGAATGCAGGTAATTCAATGACATGATGAACACATTTAAAAGATTCTTCTTTGAATTAAATGCTGAAACGCATGACAAATAAAATATTCATACTTAGGCAATTTGTAAACATAATGCGTCAATTTGTAGTTCATAGTTTGGTTGTTTTCGTGCTGACAATATATATATTTTTATGGCCTAGAATAAATTTTAATTTATAAAAATAGATATGTATATAACAGCATTCTTCTTTATTTGATTTTTGGAAACTGACTTTTGGTGAGCGTTATGCAAAGATCTTTTATCGATCGATTGATTGAATTTGGTAAGCTAAGTAGAATGCGTTGAATAATAATATGTATTATATGTTTTAAACTAGTTTTGGCACTTAAGTCAGCTCATCTGGCTTTTTGAAATCTCCTGCCAAAAAAGCCAAAGTCAACGCATCAGCCTTTTGTGTTCGATTTGGTTTTTGATGCGGCTTGGAATTAAATATGTCGAATGCTAGCGTTTTACCTTCTATTTAGCTATCAGCAATGAACCGCTTTTTTGCATACATAATTTTTTGCGAACATTTTAATGAAACAAGAAGATTGAAGATCGAAACAGAAGAAGAAGAAGAAGAAGAAGAGAAGTGGCGATATGCGTGAAATCAATAATAAAAATTAAATACATAATCGTTGAAAATCCTGTTTGACCATGAACAGGCACTTTTATTGTAATTATTTATTGGCCGAAATCGATGTTTTTCTTCTGGTATATGTATAAGTATATATATGTGTGTATATGTATATGTATATGTACCTCGGGCCACATTTGGGAGCAATTAATTTGTGCAGAATGCGAAACTTGTTCGAACTCTAAAGCTCGTTTTGACACTTTCAGACCTCAGGGGGCGTATTCAAGTCTAATGAATAACTGTGAAACAATCGATTTGCTAATTTAGTTGACAATGATCATCAGTTCTTTGCCTGGTTCGTCCAGTTTTGCACATGGCCAACAAATCGCATATAACTTGTAGATAGACGCGCTATCATTTCAGTATATACAGGCGATTTTCAATTCGTTTATAATACAAATCAGCTATTGCACAGAGATATGGTTTTATTTAGCAATATTCACTAAACTCTCTTGTCTTAATGCTTTAGTAGAAAAATAACTAATTTATAACTAAAAATTGTTTTTATCACTAGGTCTTTCAATAAATATTGATTGTCATTGCCGGCATTATTCAAATTATCTATTGTATATTGCTAAGAAATAGATATTGTGTTACACGTTTTCGTGGTTCTTTGCACTTAAATTCACATATCAAAAATCGACATTTATTTAGTTTTTTATTGAAGTTGTTTTTTTTTTTCTCTAAAATGATTGCTAATAAATGTTTTTTTTTTTTTTTTTTTTGTTAACGTACAAACACACATAAGGAAGTGAATATTGAACAAAATTGAACAATGGCATTCAATTGGATGCTCGCTTAGCTATCGCCTTTAAGTTATTAATTCTTTTTCAACTGTATGATATGATAAATATGGTTTAAAATGTTCTGCTGTGATATTTTGAGTATTTCTTTGATTTGCTAATCTCATTTCTGGTCTTTCGTTTAATTTCTTGTGTACATAAACGCAGCGATAAAATGTGCGAAATTCGTTCGTGTCGATCTTGACTTTTGAAAGAAACGCTGGCGCGCGAATTTTTCGTTGTATTTCGTTTATATGGACAGGTCTGGGTCTGGGTGTTGATGAAGGTGAGGCGGCAGCAGCAGCAGCTAAGTATATAATGCTAGAGTATCTAGAGGTCACAGCACTGAGAACTCAACAATAAACATTTGCAATCGAAGCCGTTACTTTTCTAGCGCCTCAAAAGCAAGTTGCAAAAGTCGCGCGCGTTTTTAGACGCGCCAACCAAAAACGCTTGGCAAGTGCAACATGAAGCACAAAATGAAAACAAAGCTGCACGTAAAGCGCTAACCAGTTAGACTTTTTATGGCTAACATATGGTCAAGTTCAGGGTTAGCGTCTGACCAAATCGCGCGCAACAACAAGAGCTTAGATGCCACCTGCGTTTTGGGCGCGTTTCTCATTAAGGTGTTTAAATTGTTGTATACCAATAATACTTGTATTGACAGACTGGTCGGCGAAGACTTTCAGCAAAACTGTGTCAGTGTCAGAGAGTTGGTTAATCAACACAAAAAAAAAAAAAACACAACAACAACAAAACATAAAGTGCTATGCTAAACAGTACCGATATATTTGTTCCGTGTGTCTTTTGGTGGCGTTTTAAATCGCAGCAGCAACAAAAATTTTCATAAATTATGCAGACCGAACGAAGAGACGGCAAAAAGCGTACACACACACAAAAGATGCGTTTGGTTTTTTTTCGGATTTTTCTGTCCAACTGATCAATGATTGATGAATACATAAATTTATTATTGGAATTTTCGAGAAGATCTCAAGCACACACTTTGTCACTTTATTTCATAATTATTTCAACACTTTTAATAATTCCCTTTTTTTTAATATTCCATTTTTAGCACTTTTATTGGTTTTGTTTTTGAACTTACGTGTTGGAGAGCGTGCATTGCGTTTACTGTGATGGCGCTCATTGAAGAAGCTGCCCAATATGTCCATGGGCTTCATTGATCGATTTGCCTTGAGACTCTTGCGACGCTGGGCGCGCTGAAGCGCCGCCAGCGCTGCTGATGCAGCTGCAGTGTCTGTTTCTGGCAAGGCTATGGCAGCTGATGAACCATTGACTGTGGCAACTGTGTTGGGGCAGGCTGCTGCTGGTGTTGGTGTTTCAGCCATTTGATTTGGCCTATTGGCATTCACGCCTGCCTCCTCATCGCTAATACAAACGGCACTATAGCGACTTGTAAACATTTTGCCAAAGTCCTTCATAATTGCATGTGTGTTTGTTTAAGTTGTGTTCTGTTGGGTTCTTACTGTAGTATTTGAGCTTCACTTCAAATACTTTGGCTATACGGCACTTAAAAACTTGTTGCTTTTGCTGCGTTAGCTCCTTGAATCAATAATCAATCACTTAATAATATAGTACTAGTAGTTTGGTTCAGTAGTTTGATATATTCTTTTGCTTTGCTTGTTTCTTAAATGTATTTAAGTATCTTTCTAAGTATCTAGCTGGATTGGACTAAGCGCGTTTGCGTCCGTTCGCTGGCGTTGCTCGCTTATGAATGAAAACCCGGACGTGCGACAGTCGCACCAGGTAAAGTTACGGCTATCATTTTTTTCTGTTTTTTTTTCAATTTTATTTTTCAGTACGAGTTTTTAGTACGATCGTTTACCTGCCCGCCAACTAGTACGATTAGTATAAGCATGCTGCTTGCTCTCTCTTTTTTTTGGCGTCTAGGGCTGGTGCTTTTTCTCTTTTGCGCGCGCTCTCGCTGTATTGCTCTCTTGATCTTGCGCCTTACGTTACGCTGCGCTGTTGCTCGGCTTGACGTAAATCTAAGCATACGCTCAGCTGTTTTCAAGCTTTGTTTTGAGCCGGTATACTGGTGTTGCGGTTGCTATTGTTGTTGTTGTTGTTATTGGTCTTCTAAGATGTTTTGCTCGAATCTAAGACCAAAACCAAAAATTGTAAACCAGTTTTGCGGCTGTTGATTTTGGATTGCGTTTGCAAGCATATCGCATTTTGGGGAAATACCAGTCGCTGGTGAGTTTGGGCTCTTAAAATGCGGCTATCGCACATTACTCATACGGCATGGTGGCATGGAAAACTTTAGACATTAACATAAATACGCACTAGCAAAGCTTAACGAGTACGGTATTTGCTGTTTGCTACTGCTATTCGCCGTTTAAATACGCAATTTGAATCAAGTTTATAGCCAGCTTCTTTTTTTCGTTTTGTTATGTTCGTAGTAGTAGTATGTACCTTTTTACAATCTACAACGATCAACGTAGTAGATCGTTAGACGCCACGCCAGGCATACTATGTGCGCGGTTTGTTATTTTGTGATTTGTTATTTGTTATTATTGTGTTCGCTTTTATTAATTTGTTGTTATTTTTGTCTCGGACATTCAATAAAAAAAACGAAACAAAAAAAACCAAATCACCTTCAATTTTGCATGCAAGCATCCAACGATTGTTGTTTTTGGAGATATGTATATTTATCTTGGTTTCTTTCTTGGCCGTTTAGAAATTTCTCGAATCAACCGATGTTGCCAACAGCTGTTGCCGGCCATAAGACGACAATATTTCGTCGAACACGCCCATTTTGGACAGGTACTCTTAGCAAATACTTAAGTGGACACTAGACGCTTATTTGATTGAGGGGGCACGGCAATGTTTTTCTTAGTATTAATTGAGGGTTTAGCATTCAGTAGATCACATATACTAAACACATACAACTACAAAAAAAGAATTGCATTGCTTAAAATCACCAATATTTCCTGTTTGGCAAAGGCTCTTGCACAATGCGCGTAAATAAAAAACTAGGCTAGGCTGCCAACTAAATAAAATTCTTCTAAAACAAAAGTAACTAAGAACTTATGTAGTTTTTTTTTACAGGCAAACCCTTACTTAAGATAAGTTGTTTCCATGGGAAGAATAGTTCTTTTAAGTTACAAAACAAAAAGAATTTCCCTTTCGAAACTTAAACTGAGATGCTGATATTTGAAGGCGTTTAATAAAATGCAGTTTTCCGGCATGTATTCAACGCCCATTCTGGATATAAATCAATCGAAAAATCAAGAAATAAAAACATGCTATAGATCTCGAAAGCTGGCTAAGTCATTAAGGCAACTGCTTATGTATGTATTTTGTATTTAATATTATTGCAATGCATGCAAAAGGTGTCATTGAACTTGACGTTACAATTACCAATCTATAATTATACTGTTATTTTATGCGAGATTGTCTATATAACATATGGTTGTTGCCTTTTATACATTTAATATATATTAATGTTTTTTCGTATTTTTTGCACATACATATTTTACTGGGATGCTTTATCAGTTTCCGCATTGACAATTCATTTGCCGTTAATCTTTGACTCATAGACAACAATACAACGATAACAATAACAACAATATGTCAAGTTAGTTAAGCGACCCCAAAGAGATGTCAACTTATTCCCATTGTGCGATTAGACAGACGACCTTGCCAAAAGGCTACTGAACTCACAGCTTGACATAACAGAATCCATACAAAACTTTCAATACAATTTGATAAATGTCCAACAAAGATTTGTGCGAGAGAAACTGTATGCGACTGAAAATTACACTATAATGGCAAATATGTTTGGCATAATCCTTGTTTGTTTGAACACAATATCATAAAAGGGATATCAAATCGTGAATTTTAAAAAAAAAAGTTATACAGCAACAGCAACAATGATACAACAGTTATTGGCGTAAATGCAAAATGTGTTGCTTGCATTGAAATAATTGGTATAATTTCCTAGAATTGTTTACAGTTTAACAAATTGGCATTGCAATTTGACGAGCCAAGCTCTAGCCACATACGCAGTCATTAGTGTAAGACAAACGGCAAATTGAAATGTGTTATTGATAGGATTGGCGTTAATTGTCCAATTTCACCGGCCCGGATTCCCAGTTCGTAGGTTCGTCGTAACGTAACGGATCTGTAATTCTGTAATTAGCGCACTTTGCTGGCTAATTCGCACTTGTTAATCATAGGTGGCAGTTGCTGTTTGATTTCACTTGGATTAATTACGGATTACGAAATGTGACTGCGACTGTGATTGTGATTGTGACTGCATCATTGTAATTGTACACTAGGGTCAACAGTTATTAAAGCTGATCACAGCACACATAGGTTCCTAAGTACATACTATTATCATTACGCCTTTGCCAGCTTTGACGTCATATTGTCCCAGAAACAAGCAATTTACCATTAAGTTTGCCCAAATTGCGTTCACGTTCAGAGACAGAGAGAGAGAGAGAGAGAGAGAGAGAGAAAGAGAGAGAGAGAGAGAAAGAGAAAACGAGAAAGAGAGAGAGAGAGAATGAGATACTTTGTCATATATGTATGTATGTAAGTCATGAGCCCGTAAATCCAAACGAAAGAACGACAAATTCCATTTAATTCGGTCACCAAAATAGACAAAAGTTCAATTGTTTATTTGAAAGTGTTAAGCAGACAAGTGCAACTCGAATTGGGGCACACGCAAACAAAGACACAGCGAAAACACAACAAAAACAATAAGCAAAGACACTAAACAAAACATTAGAATACAAAATAAAAATAAATATAAACTTTGCCCAACCGGCCCTCAAATTCTATTTTTTGCTTAAATCGACCAAAATCATATCATATCGTTGACTAAATTTGAACAGTAAAATATACCGATTAAAATTTAAATATCTATTTAAGTCAAAATCTTAATTTCTTTGATATCCATTAAAATTCCCAACACAACAGGGAATTTTATTATTTATAAATATGAGTTTTCAAAAACAATTTGAAATGCAATTTTGTCATAAATATCATTTGATATATTCCTAAATATATGCTGAGTCAGATGTGATTTGTCTGAAGACTTGTCTGCTTACATTAGAGAACTTGTTTTCGAAGATTACCAATTGCCAGCTTGATTTATGATTATATGGCACACTGACAGCAGGCAAACGACAACCCAACGATGCTAATAATGATGATAATAATATTCGTCGAATGAATTTTGATGAAATTCAACAATATTCAAATGCCAACTTCCAACTTTTCGGAACAGTTTTCTTATTTGCAAAGATACAATTCACATTTACCCTTTTTTGTATACAGACACACTTCTTTATTTATTCCCGATTTCCTTAAATATACATAGACTGACAATTAACACATATCACCGACAATGATGCTGTCGTCAACCGGTGATTTTTTTTGTCTTGTATCGTTTTAATACGACCGCTAAATTGTTCCGGTTTTGAGCCAGTAACTCCCCGTTCTAAGCAAATAAGTGTTTATGTGTTACACATAGTAGATAGAAATATGTAAGATATTGTGTACGAGTATGTATGTATGTATGTATATCAGTTACGGGGGCAACAATCATTAAATATGGGTAATTAGTCGGAACGTTTTCACGTGCTTTTGCCTTTTGCCTTTATTAGTTCAATATCAACGCATGTCCCTGCGATTTTACTTGATTGAACTGACCAGCCAAGTTAAGAGTCATCAGACTTTTTGCTTCGTCATGCCGGTGCAAAAGAGTCTAAGCCCAGATATAAACATATGTATAAATCAAAACCAAGTCAAGTTAAACAACGAGTGTGCTTGACTCTCAGATATCCTGTATTTACATTTCTGTTGGATTTTATTATCAAGTAAAAAGTGAGTTAAAGGCATGAATAAAAAGTTATTTTTTTGCATTCGATCGTTTTTAGAGCCCATAAATTTTCTTAAAAAAAGTTCTGGGTATTAAAAACTTGGATATTCAGATATAACTGTGTTTTCTTGTTTTTTTCCATTCTTCGACTTAACAGCATAAATAATTGGTAGTCCGAAAAGAAACAACAACAACCAAAAAAAAATCACATCGTCAAATTGCCATGGAATTTCACAATAAATGCGAAATTCTTAAACGTTTATTTTTTATATTTGTTTTTGTTTATTTCAGATTTTTTTGGGTTTCTTTTCTTTTTCTTTTTTTTGATTTTTTGGTTTTTTGGACTCTGGCCGGGTTCTCCATACCGGCGCGTCATAAGCTTTATGACTACAGTTGAGTCAGCTTATTTTGTTAACAGCTTTCAAAGTGTTTTTCATTCGTGTAATTTGAAGCTTATTTGCCATTTAGAGTTATCTTGTGCAAATTACTGTTTTGACTTATTTGCTTAAAATATTAATAATTGTGGTCGGAAATATACCAAAAACAAACAGTTTGTCTAGGAAGTGGTTTATGTCTTAAAATGTTGTTTTAAATTAACACTTTTGGCCATTATACGAGTACAATATAATTTGATGACCAAATTATGTTAATATATTAAAAAATTAATCTATCCTTAACTCATTGTCGTAATAAAAAGAAGAGATTATGATTTCGAAACATTAATTCCATTTAAAGATCGTTTTCAAAGATTAATGATCTCTTAACAATATGCATTTCCCAAAAACAAAATGTTTTTAATACGATAAGCATAAAAAAGATTAATTATCTTTACATGCGACCAAAATCCATTAGCTTTGCGACATCACCTTGGCGACGGCATAATGGGAAAATGTAAAATAAAACTTTAAATATATTGATTACAGAAAGAGTTGGACTTAAAGTTTTTTGATATTAATTCGAACAACAATCATATTCAATTGTTTGACTAACCTAGTAACACCCTAACTATAAGCTTCAATGCACAACTAAAAAATATACAAAAGTCGAAACGAAACAAAACTTACGACGCAAATTTTGCCGAAAACGGCTTTTGTTATTTTGTTTTGAAAGTTTCAGCGACTAATCTTGAATTTGCACAAAATTATCGTGGTTGCGCGTCTTATTTTCGGGAAACGGGCGCTACTGGTTTTTGATATTGTTTTTATTCTTGACGATTTAATTTAGTTGCGTCGCAAAACAAGGCCTCAAGAAGGGCCGGACTAACCAGAAAATTATGATACTGTATATGTATGTATGTAACTACATCAATATTGATATGTTTACATACATATTTGATGTATACTATAATAATGCTATACAGGCGAGCCCCGAAACCTTGTAACACTTTTTGTTGTTGTCGCATTTTTTTCATGAACAATAAAAAACGCTTAAAACAACACTACGAGCGATACGGTAAAGCCGCGTGGCAAGTCCAACTGAAGGCTTATTATATGTATCTGTATGTATGTATAAGGCTGTAAGCGTTGTCGATGCCCGCCCAAGTTCAAGTTCAGCATCAAGCACACAGGCTTACAGCATGATACATACATACGTAAATATGTAAGGATCTACACACATTTAATCAATAGCTATCACAATTAAAATATTAAATGCCAAACATGCAATTTACAATCAATTAAAAACACATAACAAGTCATAAACATTGTTGGCTACTCGGTATACATATTATTAAGCCAAGTAAAATACAAAAACAAAGTAATAAAGCGATCAAAACTAAAAAGCTCAACATAATGAAGACATTTATGTGTTAGGGGGGGCTCATAAACAAAGCCATAAAGCATTTTAAAACCAGCTCTAATTATATAGCCAGGGCGTTAATACATCCCTCAATAAATATTCTACACATTAGTTTGGCAAATCGAGTGGGCAATTATACAATTAGCATGAATGCGTAAAAGTGTCATTGGTATTTACATAAACAAATAAAAGTATTAAAACAGTGATGAGTGGCATCATGCCTAGATATAATGAATAACGAAAGATGTGTAACAATTGTATTGGGGAAAAAAACAAATGAAGCCGTTAGCTATGCGTCTAATTTTATCTCTTTGCGCAAAACTTAGTTTAAATCAATTGTTATACAAAAATAGATCACTTGCATTCAAGGATAGATAACAAATTGGCCAACATCTTCATATAAGAATCCCTTAAAATGCCAACTGATTTTGTATTTAGCTGAAGTTATTGTCATGCCGTTGGATATGTAAATTAAACATCATCTGAATTGGTTTTAATAGAAATGAGTTCTTATCTAGAAAATACTCTAAAGCCAACATATGTTCATGATATGATCGCGTTCCTTTTATGAGAGCTAAGGAATTGATCTGTTGATACTGTTCAAAAGTATATAAATACAACTTTGTATCAATGAATATAGACTTTTATATTGCTTATAAGATCAGCAGAGCTTATTCTGCCTGTCTCACACGTTTATGGTCCACGTGACTCACACATTAAATAAATACTTATTTTATAGTGCACTATATAAAATGCATTTTATTGGAGATTGTTGGGCGATTGATTTTATATTGATGTGCTTTTAATCGATGCATAAAGGTTGTTTATTTTATTTTTCTATTGTACATATATAATAACTATTTATTATATTTCTTTAACCTTTTTGTTTCTTCGGGTCAAACGTGGGTTCAGAATTGATTTGCATTATCGTTTTTTTTACGATGATCAATGCACTGATTGCAATCTCACAATCTGTTAACTATGGTGTTAAGCACGACAAACGACACCAATTAATAAAGCGTTAAGATTCTAATTAAAATATATATACGTATATAACAAAATCACTTTTGGCTGGAACGAACTTGTAGATTTATGACATACATAAATCTATGTATGTATGTTATATATGTATGTATGTACCATATACATACATTTATCCGAACAGAAGGACACAACTTAATTGACACAGTTTGTCTTTTATATCCTTCCATTTGCCGGTTTGTATACATATATTTGCACAAAATCGATCCAGCATTTATCTCCTTTTCTAGAAATAATATTCTTCAAGTTATAATTATCTTGACAAGGGCTTTTAGCAAAGACCAAAATTGTTACATTTAAAGCATAACGTATGAAAAAACAAATATACATTTTTAAACTAAAAATTCAAACCCAATTTAAATGATATACGGTTTTTAATGTCAATAAGTTTATATTCTTTAGCTTATTTATTTTGCTAGGAATCTTTAATTTGGACTTCCTTTTGACTCTAATCAATTATTAAATGTTATAGGTACTTACTTTTGGGTTTTTTAAACATTTTTGCGCCTTAAATTGTGCACTTTGTTAATATTTTTTGCTTTGTCAAAAGTTCCCAGGAATTTGCAAAAATAATAGAAAAGAAATATTGAAAAAGAAACCATTCAAGCTGGCAACGGCCAGCAGTTAAATGAGTTTTAATTTGAACGAACCAGGGCACAACTGAATGATTAAAACAAAACTTAAACTTGTATTACTTAATGATGTACGCATGTACATACTATATGCATATATTCCTGTTAGATTATGCACACAAGAGAATATAATCTGCAGCAATATGCATTGAGAGCTTTTTGAGCCTCAAATTGGAGAGTCATGTTTGCCTTATCACAACAATTATTGGTTGAGCACTAGAAACAGACAGACAGATAGGCAGACAGACAAACAGACAGACAGATGAGCAAAAATGCAAAACAGTATAGTCAAAGGTGAGAAGTTTTTTTTTTTGGTATTCCAACAGCTGCTGGAACTAAACGGTAGAGTATGAAATGGTCAGCGTCCGTCAACTGAAATGTTTACCAATGGGGTCAGCTTAGCTGTTGGTAATCAGCTTATTGCACTTTTGTATTCATTTGGTATTTATTTTTTTGTTATATGTACTCTCAAGACCGATTCGTTGGTCTAATTAGCTGCAGCCCTGAACTATATTTTCTATTAATTTAACCCCATTTATAGCATCTACTATTGTGATTTAACAATCTTTAATTTGACACGCACGCCACACTTTTATTGCCTTCGCTGCTCTGTACTAAATGGAACCGACTAACTTGGGGGTGCTCGAAAAAAGGCAACGAAATCTCTAATCAAAATACAATGTATCCAACTGAAGAAGTCGTTGAACGTCGCGACGAACGTTGGACGACGAAGACGACGACTACGACGACAAACGTCGACAACAACAAGGAATGCACAGCACAACAGTACAATAAAATACGAAACAGAAAACTGAGTAGAAAAGCCGATAGCAGAGATCACAAGAGAGTGGTCCTCACAGTTGCAGAGCATACCAAAGAACTAACTGTATGTGTTCCAATGGGTGAGAACAAACGTTTTCATCACAAATACATACACATGCAAATTGTAGAGCAACACATATGTCAACTATATAAATACTCTTTAAAAACTACATTTAAATGAAGCGAAAGAATTTTATTGAAATAAAAATAGGTATTTAACTATGATTTTTCATGCCTTACAAATAAATAATAAGTTAACACTACAAACGATATTTCTAAACTAATTAAAGTTTTAACGCATTTTTTTTAACAGGCAGATGTACACTGGTTGAGCTTTTGTTCTTTAATGTAAGTATTCAATTAAAAAAAATACTGTGCAGACAAGATTCACTAGCTAGGAATCGTAAATTATTGATAATTTAAAAAAAATGCTTAACGGGATATTTAAAAAAAATGTTCTTACTTCTTCCAAGTTATTGTCCAATAATTTTTTAGAATTCAATACCCTAGCTTGACATTCATCTGGATAGATGTTTCGTTTTTCTGCTCATGAACACATTTAAAGGCCCAAGCTAATTATATTCTAGAAAAGACTTTGCCGCAATTCTAGTACGCTCTGATATCACATGCAGAACGGATGCTAACAGCAACGACCCTAATGGCTGATAAAATAAATTTTTTCTTTTCTTTTACATATGTTATGCACATATGTATCTATATTAACATGTAAATGACAGTACACAGCCTATGCGACAAATTGTATTGTTTCCTTTGTTGTAGTCAAAGAAGGTTGTCAGTTTTGATTTGATATTAGCCTAATTAAAGCGATAGATATGACATGAATGTGGTTTATAAGCCATGTAAACTTAATTATCGGTTAGGGATTCCATTAGCACTTATTCAAATGGATTTAAGATTATCTTTGGATATACATTTACATATATATCGAATATGTAATATGCATTTGATACAAATCGCATAACAAACAAATATCAAAACAACTGCTACGCAAACGTTACGTGGAAAAACATAGACATTTTGTAGCTTAGGTTCTTAACGCAACCCACAATTAAGGCAAATCAATTGTGGCATATGCTGTAATTAAAAATTATACAGTGCAGCTCAGGTGACGCAAATGACCAGGAAAGTGAAGGGATTGATTACAATGGACAACAGCGAACTGTGAACTGTGCTATGAATGTGTTAAGTGCATTAAGAGCTCAGATATGAGATCAGATCTGTCAGCAAGCAAGACTTAAAAACGAAGACGCCACAAATTTCTGTAGATCATACATACATTTCCGCATCTGTTCCTTATGCTGCTTCCCTATACACACGTCACGAAAAACCTGGTTTCAACAAAAGTAAAAGGTTTCCTCTGTTCATTCGGTGCTCAATTGCTCACTTACGCGTAGGCTATTCTGGAAGGTCACGGGCTCTGGCAACCCTGATTTAACACTTCCAATCTACACGCCGCTGATCAATGCCTGTTCTTGGCGCCAAAGCTTCTTCCATGCGCTTTAGTCGCCCGCGAGATACACACACAGAAACGAGACCAGAAGCCAAAAATTTTGTTTGTCATCAGTGTTTTTTTTTAACTATATTATTTAATCTGCAAGTGTTTTTTGAATCCACTCCTTAACACGCGACTTTTGATTTTTTTGTGTTTTAAATATTTTTTTATTTAAAGTTTACGCCCATTTGAAGGGGTTTTATTTTACCTGTATACCGTTTAATTTCGTTGCACCATTTGTTAAGAAACGCTCAACAATAATTGAATTTGTGCACATTATTTTAAAAGATCTGATTGCTCACAAAAAAAGTTATTGGCTTTTATTGTCGTGAAAAAGCTGAAGTTTTCGGTTTCCCGTTGCACATGTGAGTATATGCATAGAGAAACAGTGGCTCAAAAGTAATTTAATGGAAGCAAAATAGCTGAGACAAAAAAATCATGTCTGTGGAAAAAAAACTGATTGACAAAATACGGCAGTGTGCACAATAATGTTATTATAATTTGTGTAGAAATAACTGTTTGTTTTCAAACACACTTCAAACTTGTCACATTGTTTCAATTTGTAAACTATAAAACAGGGCTAATATTCATGCCCCAAAGTCAGGTGTCACTCGTTAAATTGTGTATTCAAATACATTTATTCATAGTGATAAGTGATTTAATGAGCTTAAGCCGATACATTTTATGACGCATGTGCAATGCAGTGCAATTTTCATTTAAAAAGCCTCGTCTCACTGTAAATGTAACTGTATCAATATACAGTTGCCATTGGAAAACTGTCCCTCTACACGTTAGGCTCATACAATTACAACAATGTGCTAGCAGCTTTTACACGCTCTCCCTTTCGTTCTTTGATGTGTTGACATTGGAAATAAAGTTGACAGTGAAGACGGTTATTAATTCCATTTTAACTTGCTTACTTACTTATTAATTTATATTTATTTCTTGATGCAAATCAGTTTAATTGAACTGTTAAAACAGACCTGTTCTGCGGAATAACTTTTGTTAGTACATATATGGATTCCAGGCTATTTTTGCATTTTGAACCCGAAAACTGAAATTCTATAGTAAAATTTTTAATTTGTTTAATGCATTGATATTTCTGTTGAGACATTTAAAAATTTTTACGATAATTTGAGTGTGCTATTAGATCTGGTTACAGGGTATCGACAATTTAAACGTTCGAAACTAGTTCATTCCGACAAACATTTTATTGATGTTTGCATGCAAATCGTTTCATGTTAACAGTTTGATAGACCCCTCAAGTAGAATACGATTTATACAAATAAAATGCATAACATTTGCATTGATTTCAGTTGAACGCATAATGCCACATGCATATGAAAATATTCAGTTTATTAAATGGGTTTTTCTGTTTGTTTTAAAATTCCAGAAAACCGCAAGCGCCGACCGTAGGGTGCCAAGTACCGGCTGCAAAAAAACTTTGATCACCGAAGCATAATCCCAAAGGCAACTTAACCAATTTAAATTCCAGTTCCAGTTTTCTAACAAAACAATACGAAATGACCGAACATTTGTATAGGTAAGTTGTCGTTTTATAAGTATGTATGTCAATACGCACTTGCAGTTTTCACTTGTAAATACGATGAAAAAATATATTTTTGGGTACAATGAATCTGCTAATCATACACGTCATTAGCTAAAACAAAATGCATACATTTTAAATACTTAAGAAGTGTACATTATTATACCATTAACCCATAAAATGAGTAAATAAGGGTATAATAATTTTGTGCAAATGTGATATAGCCATGTCTGTCTGTCGCCTGCCCGTCTGTCTGTCTGTCCGCCTGTCTGTCCGTCTAAAACTTAAGCTCTCCTATATAAATGCTTGAATTACGAAATCGTGAAAACGAGGTTTTAAAGTAAAGGTAAAATAATGAACAATTGAAAAAATTGGATCAAAATCACTTTTTTTAAGTTAACTAATTGGTCAAAACCTGTGAATATCAAACTAGCAAAAATGAAGTGGGTTTTTGCAGTGTATTTAGTAGTCGGCAAGCCGAATGTAGCCCTTCTATTTGCTTTATTTATTTTAATTTAAAGCATACTAATGGTGATAGAAAAATGACCTTTTCAGTTTTTTGTTGACTTGTTTTTACAATAATAAAACAATTTTTATTGTCCATTATAATTGATATGGACTTTAATGGCTTGTGTTTATTCATTTATTTTTTAAACACTTGAAAAGTTTAATATAAATTGTATCTTGAAATGAGTACACATCGGAGAAGGAAGCATAGTTTGTTTAAAATAATACATAACTCTTTTGTTTTCAAATAGCTAAATTTCATTAAATCGCTTAAGAAATATCAAAGATTAAAGTTTTGCCATTGTGCAATAGTAAAAGCTTTTTTTGTAGCGACAAATGCCTAACTGTTTGCAGTTGGTAAGAGATTCAGGGTATCCAATAGTCAGAATCTCTCGACTAGAGCATTCTTACTTGTTAAGCTGAAGTGCTAAAACTTTGTCCAAAAGCTTTTTCCAGATCTGACTATTAAATCAAATGTATTTTTATATATGTATTTTTAAGCATTCCTACGGCTACAGAATGGCACGTATGGAACATAATAAGTTATACTTAATCATTATGGTTTTTGTCGATTTGCAAACATTAAACAAACATATATTATATTAATTAATTTTCTTTCTTTATCGTATACGAGTATGTTTGTATGTACATATATATCTGCCATACAAATGTCAGAATTTTAAATATATTTTATTTTTAAATATAACAAGTAGGTTTTTGAAAAAAAACAGTATTACATACTATAGTATGAGGTGGGAGAAGCTTCCTTCTGTCTGTTAAATACTTTTATTATATTTCATTATATCCTTTACTTAACCATTTCATGGGTTTGGGGTATATACATCAGCCCCAATTGCTAACATGCATTTAAATATCCTATTTTAACTGAAATTTAGCTGGAGTGGATGCGATGGTAGCACTGAGAATCAATCTACTGCCTACTATGCACAACAACCGCAGTTCTATGCCAGATCACATCTGTCCAATGCCATTTGTAATGACTACAACAATAATCCGGTGGGTCGTTACTTCAATGGGATGCCCGGATATACGGCGCCGCCTGGTTTGCTGCCGCCAAAGTATCCAGTTGGAGGTCCGCCAGCTATGCCGCACCAGCTGGATGTGTGCCAATATGCGAACGTAAATGGCAGCGCCTCTTGCTACAATCGCAATCGCTATATGCCCTACAATCATAATCGGGCATGCGCAGCGGCAGCTGCTGTAGCAGCAGTTACCGGTCATCCCCTAATGAGTCAACCGATGTTGCGGCCACCTTCCATGTCTTCGGGTGATAGGTGTGCAAACAGCTATCAGCCGACGTTTGCGCCTATCTATCAGCAGGCAACAGCTTCACAAGGCACATCTTCATCCTTAGGGCCACCTTTGGTCAGCGCCAGAGTCAGCTCTGCTCAAACGCTTAGCGTCAGTGCTGCTGCTTCCAGCTCGTCATCAGCATTAACTGGATTGGACTTTGGTTGCAACAAAGGTATAATAAATACCATATCACCGAGTTCAGGACCCACAGCAAAGTCCACATCCAAAGTGGAGACAGCAACTGGATCTGTATATGCCAGTGTGACGGATCCCAATGACGTGGTCACCCTACAGATAACAAATTTGGATTACACTCTGGATGAGGCTAGCTTGCGTAGTTTTCTTATGAGTCAACTGAAACCTATTACACCCGTTGTTTCTCTTAACTTTGAAGCCAGCTCCTACGCCAAGCTTACAGTTCCCGATCTCTATGTAAGACCGCTTTACTTAAACAAGGATACATTTTCTCTATTCTTTTTCTTTTTAAACAGTTCGCCAAGCAGGTGGTGTCTAACTTGCATCGCAAGAAGATTGGCCATAAACGCATGCTGGTCAGCTATACTCGCGACTCTTCGCTGACCGAGGTCAATACTCTTCGTTGCCAGGTTGCTGGCCTATTAAAGGTTAGTATACAATAAGCAATTAGTCACAGCCAAATTGAAATAATCGGCATACAAATATAGTCGTTTTTAAAGTTATGGTATTACAAAAACAAATCTTCTGCTATAAGGGCTCAGAATTTTAAGAAATTCATTATAAAACTACAATGGAACATAACTACATAACGAGTGTCAAGGAGACAGAAAAATCGTTGATATAGGGTAAATTCGTTATTTAGAGAAGTTTTTGAGTGCAACAAAATCACAGCGTTCTAAATATGATCTCCTTATATTTAATTAAACTGCTGCTCTGCATTGCCATTTGACGTTTGACAAGTAATAAAGGTAGAAAACTTCTTTTGGAACTGGAAGAATCAATTTAAATTTTGACTAGCTTGGACTCTTTCAACTGCCCTACACGGTCATGCCAAGCAGCTTATACAAAGGCTTTACTAGACCCTTCGCAATAGTAAATTATACAATGTTGTTAAACACTGCTAAAGGAATTTTATCAGATTGTCCTTAAACGTTACTGTAATGTAATGGGTTCTTATTTTCATTGCGAAAATGGTTGTTTTTGGCTCTAATAATCAAAGTTTTTGATGTTTGCCAATTTTGCGACCTTTAATATACGAATTATTGTAGTGATAGCCAGTGTAATAAGTTTATCGTTAGTTTTTTTTTTTTCTTTATTTTTATATTTGGACTAATTGTGTTTCGTCATATGAACTTGCTTCATAGTATTTTTAGTACAAAGCATTAACAACTGTACCATTATTTTATTCCAAAAAATGCGAATTTCTCATTTACAGGATGTTCCGTATTATACACTACCCATGTATAAGTTTCGAGAGCTCTTTCAGTCGCGTTTTAAAACCTCGATCAGTGTCCTGGATTTGTACAAGATGCAGGACATCTGCACCATTACTTCGGACAACAACGAGGACAAGTTCATAAGCCTGCAACCGGATCTAGTCAACACTCTGGAGAGCTCACCGCTAATGGAGGGACTGCAGCACAGTGTGCCCTATTGTACGGCGCACTTCAAGCGGGAGCAGCACAAGGGCTGGGCCGAGCAAGAGATCGAACCATTGCCGAATGTTTGCATGACCATAGCGGAGATACAGCAGTTAATATATCCGCTACTTAAGCATCATCCCGGTGATATACCGGTTGCCACGCTGCTGCATTGCATCGAGGGTCAGCTCAAGGTGCAAATCGCAGCCGATGAAAGTGGCGTCAATTTGGAGCATCTTGTTTGCTGTGTACAGGGTATACAGATACAGATGAACAATTTTGGCATCAAGATCCTTGGTTGGCTGGAACTAAACAAGGACTTGCCTTCATCTGGTGCCGGCAATCTTAGCTTGAATGTGTGTGAACGTGGAGCATCATCGAGCAGCAGCAGCAACAGCAACAGCTACTTCAAGAACAACAACTCTGCGGCCGATCCGCTCTTTCAGATCTCTCGTGAGGTCATTGAGCTTGTTAAGATGTCACCCAAGTCCACAATGAAGTTCAATCGTTTTATTCCAGCTTATCACAATCATTTTGGTAAGCAATGTCGGGTCGCCGACTATGGCTACACAAAGCTGATAGAGCTTTTCGAAGCGCTTTCATCGGTTGTCCAGATTATGGGCGATGGTGAGAATCGTCAGATAACCTTAACACATCGCACCCAAATTCGTCGCTTTACATCCGATCTATTGCGAGTTCTTCGCGCTCATGGCAACAATTCGGTATTGCTCTCTGAGTTGCCGGCAATCTTTGCCCAGGCCCAAAATCGTAGTTTTGATGTCACCGACTATGGTGTTTGCGATATTGTCGACATATTGGATGGCCTGGCAAATAGTCATATAGTGGTACTTAGTAGTGTGCAACAGGGCAAAGATATTCTTATTTCTATACCCAAGCGTAAACAAACCAATAGTGAGCTAGAAAAGACCTGTGTCTTTGCTGGCGAGATGGTTGAGCTCTTTCAAAACGCACTTCAGTACACCATACTGTTTCAAAAGTTTGTTCGCTCCTATCACTATCATTTTGCATACCAGTGTCGACTCAGTGATTACGGCTTTCTCAAGTTGGCTGACCTTATGGATGCCATCAATGGCGTTGTCGAGATGGAGTTAACCAGTGATGAAGATAAAAAGATAATTCTATCACCAAAGGTTGCCCGGCGTGTGTTTGCTGAGCAATGTGGCGAACTCATCCGTACTGCCACAGGCAACTCAACCAACTGCATGAAGCTGGAACAGATTCTAAAGCTTCATAAGAAAAAGTATGGCTATCAAATGCTGCCGCAGACTTTGGGCGCAACGGATATTGCGAGCGCCATAAAGCTCTTGCCATATGTGGAGGTGCTGCACAAGGAGCAAACCACTTGGCTTATTTGTCATAATGATGATCTGGAGTTTCGACAGCTTTGCTATCGTGCCTGCAAGCTGCTTCTTCAACACGAGGCAGCTATTGACTCTTCTCTTTCATCTCTTAAGCCGGACCCACTCAGTCAGTCCCAATTTATATCTAATCTGAATGCCAAGTACAAGATACAGATGTCAACATCGGCTCTGCATGCAATGCGACATGCTATTGAAGTAAGTTTTTTTTTTTTACCAATATTTGTGCTTTTGTTTTGAGTGTTCGTATATCCAATCCAAAATTTAGAAAAATACATGTTTGTCAGACATCCTAGCTAACTTTTCTCATTGATTTTGCATCCTTAAGAGGTGACGCCTAATTACCATTAAGATATGAGTGTTAAAAGAGAAAAATCTTTGGTGATGCCATTGAAGATAAAACCTTAACGCGAATATATCGAAATGGCATTTTGCAATTGTTAATCACAATTCTTAAAAAACTACTGCAGACTTATTCAGGACATACAACTGTATTCGTGTATCGTTCCCCCTTTATTTGTTTCTCAAATTGGTCGTTTTCTGACTTTGGCTTATGAAAACTTCGTCAAAAATTAAATTAAACAAGAAAGAAGGCTCTAGTCGAGAAATCCCGACTAGGACATACCCTTAACCCCATACGTATCGTGTACAGTCATTTGTGTGTATTTGTGTTTATTTACCCAGTGACCAATATGGCAAAAATGACAAAATTTAAAACTACGATATCTTCGGTGTTTCTCAACCGATTTAAATCAAATTTTTTGAAATGTTCATTATTTTATCAATCGTTTGAAGCCTAGTTTTTACAATTTTGAAATTCAAGGATTTTTTGTGCATGGTTTAGGAGAGTTTAAGTTTCAAGTTTGAAGTCTCTAGCTCTCATAGTCTCTGAGATCGGCGCGTTCATACAGACAGACGGACAGACGGACGGACGGACAGACAGACATGGCTAGATCGACTCGGCTGTTGATGCTGATCAAGAATATATATACTTTATAGGGTCGGAGATGCTTCCTTCTGTCTGTTAAATACATTTGCACAAAACCATTATACCCTTATTTACCCATTTTATGGGTTAAGGGTATAAAAAAAACACTATGGAATTTAAGTTCCCGCAGACCTCCAAAATAAAACCAGAGCTTATAAATCGGTGATATGTACCAAAACTAGAATACAAAAAAATGGTCTAAAATGTTCTAAATATTGTTTAAGGAACACACTTGGAAATTAAATTTGAGGTATTAAAATTGGTAGGAAGGCAAAATCTAAAAAGAAAAGTTAACTGGAATATCTGTCACCAAACTGACGCCACATGCCATTACCAACTAAATTTTTTTTGTAGATCTATGTGGAGTCAGATGTGAATTACGTGCGCCTTACCAGATTTATGCGCTTTCTGTTTTCTATTGTACGTCTGTTGGAACAGCGTCCTAGTATGTATCTACACGAGATTAAAAGCGCATTGGAGTGTTGCCTAACTACCACCTTTGAGTTTGGATTCCCCAACTTGTATTCAATAATTGTTGCCCACGAAGATCTTTTTACAATTAACATCGGTTCCACCCAGGAGCGAAGTGACGTGGCCTTAAATGTTAATTGCGAACGTAAGTAAAAATAATAGAAATAAGGAAACTCGATTAAGCAAATAAGACGTATCTATGTATACACTATATGGTAGTTCATTTGTATTGTGAATTGTCGTTCATGGTGTCTGGACATCTTTAAAAGAAGACTTTAATCTTTGGAAACATCTCGATTCATGTCCGCATCACATAAAGTGTAAATATTCGGGTGCCACGAAAACTTCAGCGATAACAAGTCGAAACACTTCGTTAAAACAGATATATTTCCGACTTTGTAACAGATAGAGCTACCTAATTTTTTGGGACGATTAATAAATTCCCAAAAAAATCTGTCTTGAAATTTTGAGTACCATGCCCGGCTTTGCCGCTCCAGCTACCATCTAAACATTAACGGAAATTCCACAGTTCTTAAGCTACCAAATTTGTTAGGAACAAAACTTATGATCCCCAAATGTCTACATCACATGCATGCATACATCCACAACTATAAAAGTAGAGTCTTCAGATTAGATGACAGCTGTTAGCTTCCCACAAAGATCTGCATCAAAATCTTTGAGTTTAAAAACACGGCAATACATTCTGGCCAATGTAGCAGGAGAAAAGCTGGTGACATTCGGCGAAGACCTGCATCACATGGTACAAAAATATACATAAGTCCTTCTTTACTGGTATCAGAATATTCTGCTGATCTGAACCCGAAAATTACTGCAGTTGAATTTGTCAAAATCGAATCATTAAATCATACAGCCGACCTATAAATGCAAAATCTATAACAAGTGAGAAGGCTCTAGTCGAGGAATACCCTTTACCCGTTACGTAACGTGAACAGTGATTAGTGTGTTTCCTCCAGTGCCCATCATGACCAAACTTTGAACTTCATTTGTTCAAATCGTTTTAAATTTTCATTATTTTATCTATAGTCTTAAACTGCATTCTTATAATTTTAAAGTTTTGGTTGTTATCGATCTCATGGGTATATCGAGAACCAGAAGTGTTATCGATCAACAAACTTGTTCTGCTATGGTATAGGAGAGCTTAAGTTTCAAGTTTGTAGTCCTTAGCTCTTACAGTCTCTGAGATCGGCGCGTTTAAGCCGTTATTTTTAAGGGTATAAAATGTAGCAAGTTGGTTTTTTAAGTAAAACATTTGGCACGCCAAATATGTGCTTCTTTACTTGTTATACCCTTAACCCATAAAATGGGTAAATAAGGGTATAATGGTTTTGTGCAAATGTATGTAACAGACAGAAGGAAGCATCTCCGACCCCATACAGTATATATATTCTTGATCAGCATCAACAGCCGAGTCGATCTAGCTATGTCTGTCTGTCCGTCCGTCCGTCTGTCCGTCTGTCTGTCCGTCCGTATGAACGCGCCGATCTCAGAGACTATAAGAGCTAGAGACTTCAAACTTGAAACTTAAGCTCTCCTATACCATGAGAAGATCAAGTTTGCTTTAATTTTTCGATAACACTTCTGGTTTCCGATATACACATGTGATCGATAACAAAAAAACCTTGAATTTCAAAATTGTGAAAATGAGGTTTGAAACTACGGATAAAATAATGAATATTTAAAAAAAGTTTGATCAAAATCGGTTCAGAAACACCGGAGATATCGCAGTTTGAAGTTTGGTCATATTGGTCACTGATTTAATATACATAAGTAACTGTAATGGTTAAGTATCGGGTTAAGGGTATGTCCTAGTCGGGATTTCTCGACTAGAGCCTTCTTACTTGTTTTTTTTATGAATTTTCTTTTTTATCAATTATTCCAATTTTTTTAAATTCTTTTATGTCACTATGAACTTTTGCAACTATAGTGCGTCTTAGCACTAACAAAAGTCATCAGCATCTGTTTGGCTCTCTGAAACTACCGTATGCAAAGCAGAAGTCTCAGCGCGGCTCCCGTACACCGCTAACCGAACACAATCGTCCACCGCCAGCACAGGCACCGCCGCCAAGCAAGACTCGGGCCATTGCCAATGAGTTTGCATGCAGTATCAACAACAATGGTTCCTTCAAGCAACAAGTGAAGGTGAACAGCTTTAAAACGTATCAGGAGCACTTAGCTACAGCTCCAAACTCTAAATGCTCACCACCTACTGCAAATTGCTCGGTCATGTCATCTACGCTTCTGAACAGCTCCGGTTCAGCCAATATAAGTTTGTGCAGCAGCTGCAGCAACAAGGAAAACTCTCTGAATAGCTCACAGCCATTATTACACAGCAGCATCAGCAACAGCTCCTTCAATACATCCAGTGAGCTAAATGGCAGCCTTTGTGCCGATAATGTGGCTGCCTCCAGCACAGCCATAACCGCGGCTGCTTCATACGGTCAGTGTAGCAAGCTGTGGTATCGCCGTCAAGCTAGTTTCTTTCAGCAACAAGCTCAACAGCTTCAGCTTCAGCAGCAACGACAACGGCAACATCAGCAACAACAGGCATCCATGTTGCATCAGCAGTCGCTAGATTCTGGTCGTGATTTGTATGATTTGGTTAGCTGCAATGTGCCGCCAATAAGTTCCATCTTTGAACCGCCCAAACCCGATACTCCACCATCTGAGGTAAGTACTTTATAGGTAATGTTTGAGATTAAAAAAAAAAACATATCAACCATTTCCCAAAATTTGAACAGTTCAGAATCACAATTAAAGATGTACGAATAGAGAAAATTGAATTGGTTCGGATAAAGTTTGTTTGGATGAGACACAAAGCTATTTTAGAAAAAAGAAATTTAAAATACAATCTGCAAACTCAACTTTTAATACATTATTGCAGCACAGCAACGTGTGAATCGTTACCTTATCAAAAAAATATCTGGGCTCTCGATAGTCAAAAATAGAGCCTTACTTTTGTTATTATGTGCAAATGTTATGTTTTTTTTTGTTATAATAAAATATTGATTTCAGAAACTGCCATTCTGGATTGACCCCATTTGGAGCAATCAGCCGCAACAGTCTAAGCAGAAGTTGCTCAATATCCGGCTGCCGGAAATAAAAGCTTTGAATGTGCTACCAATGCTTCTTTCACCTTATACAATTTCAAAGCATGAGAATATGAAGCGACAGTTGTTTAACTTTGATAATCACGATCGCAAGATAGCCTAACGCAGATAATATGCCAATAAATGCGGATTGTGGCTCAAAACTATTTAGTATTTTAAGTATACAATTGTTGAACAGATTGTTGGTTCATCTAGGAGAGTATTTTAAGTTTGCAATTGTTGAAAAGATTGTTGAAGCATGTGAGGGACTCTCCTGGTGAGCGTTAAAATTGTTACAAATTGATATTTTTTTAGTTGCATTTACATACAAAACTGCTAACGTTAGCTGTTTTTGGCCAATGGTCCTTGTGTAAATGCCAATTTATTATTATTCAGTATACAAAAAAATATAAAGTTTATTTTTTAATTGTTAATCACACTATCACAATATCACATATCTTGTATTGTAAAGCAAAGCTTGTAAATTACTTCAAATGTTTGAGTCATAAAAACAATAACAAAATCCTATAATTTAAAGCGCTTTATATGTGTTATTTTTGCTAAGCTTATTCGTTGAAATATAATGGTTCAATTTTGTACAATGTAAATTTAGTTTATCCTAAAAGTCGGGTGCCACTTGACGGAAGAATGCGTTGGCCAGCTCAATGCCAAAGAAGGTGGCTGCATTGGCTGGGAAGGCGCGTAGTATTACCGGTGTAAAGCCCCTGAGATAAATATCAGATTATACATTTTCGATAACATCATCAAACAACATTTAAAGGAACGTGATATACAAACCGATATAAGGCAGTGGGTCCATCATTTTTTAAAAGATCCTTAAAAACAGCTCTTATACCATTAAATTTTCCCTCAGGGGCTGAAAGGATGAGCATTAGCTTAAATATAAAAAGAGTTTTAAAGCACATTTGTATATATTTTACCAGATTGTAGTCGACTCTTCAGTACATCGGCTGGCATGCCACCAAGCCAGTAAAATATGCCCGCCAACCCGCCAGCAACAATGGCAGGCATCAGATCCACATTGGGGCGATCAAAGCGACGTTTGTATTCGTCCGTTAAGATCTCATAGCTGAGAAAGTACAAACCATTTGCAGGTATATCTGTTAAGGTTAAAATAAATGCAGTTATAAGCACATTGTTACACGTTTGCGGATTATTACGTCGATTTCGCTTAAGTCAATAAATGTACGTAATGCTTATGCGCCCGATGTGCCTACGGTATGTGTTAATTGGGAATTGATGTTGATTACATCAAATGAATAGCTCGATTATTATGTAAGCATTACAGTCAATATATAATCGATGTACTGGTCCGACTGGGCTCCACTTATTTACGACTAATTGAGTTGACAAGAAAACACGCGCTGCCCCAGTGACAGTGCCGTGCAGTGTTGAGATACTAGATACTAAATTTAGGGGAAAATTTTCCAGTTTATAGTATAAGTCATTTGCATCTGTACTGTATCTGCCTGAAGGTCATACGAAACGACACAATTACTCTATTATCTTTTTAAGATCGAACAAAATGCAATTAGTTTTAAGAATAAACCATTTGCATATAACTGTTTATTTGTCACTTATAGTCCCATTTTCCAAATATGTTAGTATAGATTTAACAATAAAATTTACAATAAAGTAGCGAATAAGTTTTGATAATAAAAATAATTCACAAATAAGTTTAAAGGAAAAAATTTATTGCATTTACCAAATGACTTCTTATAATCATAGAAGAAAAACCCAAGTGTGTTTCTAAAATAAAATTAATAATAAAAAAAAATATTTTTTTTACACAAATAATAAGCTATGTTGAAGAAAGAAATCAACAAAATACATACTGTTTGATAACGTTCTGTGTGTATTTAACTAATGAACCCGGATGGCTTATAAAAATATGCATTTATTAAGATATTATTCTTTAACAGCACTATTTGACACTTATATTTTAAAAACAAACAGTAAAACTCATCGGCTATACACTGGAAAAGAACTAACAGATTAACAAATTCGTCACTAGAACTTAGGTGCGACCAAATTGAAGAACTTATTCGCCAGCTCAATGCCAAAGAAACAGGCTGCATTTGCTGGGAAGGCACGTATCATAATGGGCGTTACGCCACGATATAGAGCTAATGGACCATCCTTGACAATAAGATCCTTGAACACGCTGCGTACGCCTTGCTTATATGTGCCCTCAGGTGCTTAACAAAGTAAAAAAAAATAACGAAATGTTACGGTCAAATATTTATAAAAATAATATACTCTATTTGCACAACTTACCTGATTGTAGACGACTCTTTAGAACATCAGCAGGCATGCCTAGAATCCAATAGGCCATACCTGCCGCACCACCCGCAAATATTGTGGAAGCAGTGTTTATTTCTCCCGTTTCCGAATTAGCCTTTGCCAGATCCTGTAGATACTCGTATACAAGGAAGTAAAGGCCGTTGGCAGGAAGATCTGTTTAAGATTAAAAATAATAAGTTTTGTTAAATATGTAATTTGTATATGATAAAATTGTAAAAGATATTGATAGCTACAGACTACTTATAAAATACCCAATTTACTTAAAGATCTTTTTGGGCTTACTCACTTTTCAAATAAATATTCTTATTTTTATAAAGTATTTTGTATTTTTTGCGTGCCAGTTTCATTCTTGATGTTGTTCTGGACTTGCTATGATACCAAGCACTGTGAGAACTTCTTCATATCTCTGTATTACAACCAGCCGGCAACTTCAACGGCGCCATTAATATCTTGTTTATTGAAAAACTTTAAGTCCAAATGTACTATATAGTAGTACAATACACACACAAACACAACGCACAATAGTTCGCACACTGGGTGCCAAAATCATAAACAAGTTACAGTGGATTCAAGTTGACAACAAAACTCTCATAAATATTTAAATTACATTGAAAGAAAAACAAAATATTTTAAATAAACAAAACTAAATTTAAAACAAATGTATTTATAATTTGTTTGTCGCAATATTTAAATTAGCGAAACAAGTTTTGAAGCACATAAAAAAGGGAATTATTATTTTAAGTTACTATAAATTATATGTTTGGCACACGTTGATGATATTTATACAATTGATTTGTTATTTGCTATTGAAAAAGCCAAAACTGGAATAATGACTCAACTGGTTTAACAGTACGTTGATCAAATATACGAAAACAAAGTGATTTATTCTATTTATAAAAAAAAAAATAAAAACTTACATCTTCTGACGTATACAAATCTTAAATTTTAAATGTATGCAATTTGAATATGAATATTTTTAAATATGTAAATCTAGAATATTCATGTTTACCCGTTGGTCTTAATTTAGGTAGACATTAGTTGTTTTTTTTTTTTTTTGGGAAAAACAATTCATTTAAAATCAGTTTTATCTGTTTTCTTCACGTCTCGAACTAGATAAGAGATATTTTTTAAAACTGTGTAAGAAAGAAATATTGTTAAAGTTGGGTTTGTTTCAAGAAAATTTGTTTATCTTTAAACAACATTTGTGCTAAAATGCGGGTTAAAGGTACATTTCTTTATACTTTGATTGTTGACATTTATTTAATCTTTTTTTACCGCGAACTTTATTGTAAGAGTTTGGATACAACTTTTGCACCAGACAGATGCGACCTTGTTCTCAATAGAGGCTGTTGGGAAACTTCTCAAACCGACTAACAATGCAGTACATGGAAAAAAAAACATATGTACATAATACATAATCAAACATATGTATATTCTATATATTTTAGTGGACGCTTATCGGAGGATGTCACAATCACACATTCATTTCCGTTAAGCAAACAGAAATGAACAGTAAATACAATAAAAAACAATAGGAGCTTACAATTTGTATGCTGATTTCGCTGGCAGTCTGGCAGATGGAAACTAAAAGGCTTCGTTTTAGTGTATAAACGGAATTCGAGGCAAGCGTACCTGCTTAAAAAAAAAGTACATACAAAATTGTAACCACTACAGTGCTTCTCAAACTGTGCGATAAGCTACAGTATAAATTGAAAGTAAACAAAATGATATCGGTAACGACAACAAACCTGCTAAAAGTATTGATCTTTCTTCTGCTAGTAAGTGATCCTTTTCACCCTTGAAAAAGAGAATACTATATTTATTAACACACATCGCAGCGATGTCAGATCCACACAGCGTTGCCACAATCGGAAGTGCAGCCAGAGGCTCCAGTAGAACTGGATGTTATGAGCTGTCCCCTCAGCTGTGTCTGCCAATACGCCGCCTTCAATGAGCTACCCATAGCACGCTGGGTAAATCATATGACCACTGACGAGTCTCCCATTGCGTATACAGATTATCTAGTTAACACACACACAAAACTGGCCACCTGCCTTCTGCAGGAGCAGAGCGAGACGCAGGCACTGCTGAGTGCTTTGCCTATTGATTTGCAAGCATTGATTCTTTTACATACGGGTAACCAAGACAGTCAGCTAATGGGTGAGTCTATTGAAAAGATCTTAAGATAACATTTGCCAAACGAGCAGCCAATTAATTGAGTTGAAAATGTTACAAAATAAAAGAATTGGTAATGTAATATGCACGCCAATCTGATATACATGTGTACTTATTGTGCTCCATTTCGTGGCTGTACCGAGCTCAATTAATAATTTTACAGACATATAATGTAGGAAACAGATCAACATATTTGTAATCTTGAAGTTAAAAATATCGACTGCATTATTTTAACAGTGTTTAGCGTTAAAGTGCAAGAGATTTAGTTTGGATCTCTGAAACAATAACTTACAATACTTAATAACTTAATCGTTATTATATTTGACATTTTATCTATTAAACCAAAATTTTGACTTTTTAATGCAACGTTTAGGATGAAAAAGATATTGTTGTTGTTCAAAAAGATTAATAATCATTTTATTAGGCACTGATGTTCGTTATTTTATATGTTAAGAACTAACCGACAAAGTTTTTTCTTGCAGTTTAAAGTTGTTCAAGTTCATAATAAATGTATGTTATTAAACTTGAAGGCATTTTTTTTTATTCAGCAATCAAATTTAAGCAAAGTCATTTCTTTCGATTACAGTGAACACGAGCAGTCTACGTTCACTTACTCAGCTAAGCACATTGGAAATACGTGGCACCGGCGCTACAACACTTATCATTGATGAGCCGCTGGAGCTACTGCAGCACGCGAATTTCGAGAAGGTGCTGCTGCAAGCGAGCGATCGACTGCAGCGTCCAAAGCACTCAAAGCTGCCCAGTGATGATTACGAGTACAAACCACCAAGTGAGGTTGCAGGTGGCGACAACAGCAATGAGGTGACGCCTAAATACCAGCTACAATTTGAGGCGGATGCGGCCATTGAGATTTTGAGTTACGAACAGCATGTGGAGCTGCTGAAGCAAACGCGAATGCCCAGCTTTTGTGGCTGGAACCAGCTAGAGGTGTTGAGAATTCACGATTGTTCGCTAAGCGAATTGCACTGGCAAATGTTTGATGGATTAACGCAATTGACACATCTTAGCCTTGAGCGCAACGGTATTGAGGAGCTGCAGCCATTTGCTTTCTCCGGAGCTCCGCACTTGAGAAGTCTTTCGCTGGCGCACAATGCGATTGGTCGCTTGTATTATTTAGGCCTGGCCGGCCTTTTGGAGCTGGACACAATAAATCTGGCCGACAATCGATTGGAGCGCTTAAGTGAATATAGTTTTCCTCCACTACCGCGACTGAAGATGGCTGATTTGAGAAAGAATCCTATCATGCACCTTTTGCCGGCGACATTTTGGGTAATGAACGATACACGCGAATTGCAGATGGGCAGTGAACTGGCGGCACTGGAGCTGCACACCTGGAATACTTATGGACAATTTGATTCACTGCACAAGCTGCGCAATTTAATCTTGAGCAATGTCACCACACCCAGTTTGGAGCAAGGCGTTTTTAAGGTAAAGCCAAGCTAGAAAAGACAGTCGGTTACAACCGACTACAAAATAGTGTTACAAAAAATATAAAATGGGTTCGTTACAAGGAATAGGGGCGGGACTTCGAAGACATGGTAAACTTTTGTTTTTTTCATTCCTACATCTTGTGAACTAAATTGCAAGTACGAAACATATAGATTTCTTATCGTTCTTTAAGCTCTCCTGTGGATATCGATAAAAGTAGAAAATGTTTTTGTGTGCATTTGTGAAACAGAATTTAAGGGTCGACCTTTTGATATTTTTTTTTTATGTTTAGTTTATGCACGTTCTGTTTTTTTTGCTTATTTATGAGTAATGACCTTAGACTAAGTCCTTACCATTTTAAGTTTGCTCGATCAAAGTCGACTGAGACATTAACAATGAAAGTGATTATCTCAAAAGAATATTTTGAATCTGATGAGCAAAGTAATCGGAGACTACTAAGCCAATCTCTAAAATTTATGCACTCTTATAAAGAAAAAAAAATTATTTTCAGCTAAAAATCCAACAATTTTGTTTAGAAAGTTAATTATTCTACTTTGCCTGACCGGGATATGACCAAAGGCAAACATTTTAATGCCCTGGGATTAAAGACTTATTTTTATTAATCCTTAACTAAATTGGTTTAAATTTATAAATCGGCCGATAAAATCCGGCACAGTTTGGTCAGCTTAAACAAACTAAACAAGTTAAAAGGCTCTGGTTGAGAGATCTCGACTAGGGCATACCCATAGCCCGATAACTAACGCCTGCATTTATGTACGCACATAGAAAATCAGTTGCAGAAGAGAAACTTTTTAAGTGTTGCAAGTTTGGTACTCCAAGAAAGAAACTGCGAATTATTTCATACAAACAGGGGAGAAAACTTTTTGTTACGGAAACACCTTACTAATCTTTTTCACTAATTTACTTGGAAATTAAGTATTGGATTAAAATGGTTAAGGTGTCTTAGAACCTATCTAAATCACAGCCCCACTCAAAATATGGACATTTAACTTTATCAGCAAAAATTTTTTTTATTGAGAATTTTCCCTTTTTTACTACATATATTTCTATTGGCACATTCTTTTGATTCTTTCGATTGCAATTGGACTTTTTACAATCGGATTATCGTTGCTGAACACTTTTGGACACTTTTAACACAAATATTGTTGCCATGTTTGAGCCCTTCAATCAGAATAAATGAGATTTAGTTGTTTAGAGAGTTGATTTAAGTAGATTTTAACAGCAAAACAAAATTCACTATTCCCCAACAGGGTCTACAATCATTGGAACAACTGACGATACGTGGTAGCATTGGTGCCGTGCAGTTTGATGCATTTGCAGGCATGGAGCAGCTGCGGGAGCTGGATGTAAGCAACTGCGGCATAGCTGAGCTGTCCATGGATGCGCTGTTGGGCATTAAGAGCTTGGTGCTACTCAATTTGGCCCACAACAATTTAAAGCATATTCCCAATGGACTATTGGATGATTTGCAACAGCTGGAAATGATTCATCTTCAAGGAAATCAGCTTCATACACTGCCCACCAGTTTCTTTCGGCAGCCACGTTTGCGCGTCGCTCGCCTCGACCAAAATCCATGGCAATGCACCTGCGAAATGGCCAACTGGATGCCACGTCTAACCAACGTGGTGCGCGGTCCAAGCGTTGAGCGCTGCATCCGTGATATCAATGGGGAGCCAACGCTTTGCCGGCATGTGGCTAGCTACGAGATGGACAAGAGCATGGTGCCGCGTTGCGCCAACTACAATGGACGCAGCGTTTATTATGTGCTGCGCAGGCAGCTTCATTGCGGCGCGCCGCTTATTCTGACTCAAGCTGGCGGCTTAAGGACGGAAAGCACGCGCGGATTGCCGCATTGGCGGAAGTTGGAGCTGAGGCTGCAGCAGCAATTACATAAAGATACCTATAAAAGCAACAGCTCAAAAACACAGCAACAATCTCAGCGAAATCAAAAAGCAAGTTTAGTTCAACACAATCAGTTGGGATTCATTCTTAGACAGCAGCAGCAGAAGGAGGATCAGAAGGAGCAGGAGATTTATGCATCCTTGCCGCAATCTAATGACGACATGCAAATTTCCAATGAGATTTAATCCGTTTGCACATATGTAGGTTAGCCATTAGATTAACAAAATAAATATTAAATATATAATTATAACAAAAATGACACAAAGAAACTTACAACTTTTCAAATAACATACAAAAAGCGCCCAAAGCACTTTTCTAAGATCCCAAACAAAATTAGTTTTGTGTTTCTACAAATTTATAAGAAGTAAATCAATAACATCACCGTTTGTGAGCTATCAAGCAGGTGGATTATTTGTACAAATCGGCAAGATCCATACAAATGCAAGATATTTTTAAAGATTTTGTTATGAAAAACAACAAGAATCCTTTTCAAGTCATATGTATGCTACTTGATAAGCCGAACCTTCCTTATTTGTTTTATTACGAAGTCGGAAATAATTATTAATATTTAACGAAACTAACAAAATTGCCTATTTTGTAAAAGTTGTTCAAGAATATACATCAGCCATACTCTTGCCCGAATTTCTTACAGGGCTACCTGTAACTCATTCTTTTTGCATATACAATTGTTATTTGTTTGTGTTTTTTTTGTATTTTTTTTTTTTTTCTTTAGACTCTGCTGTAAAATGTTTGTTGTTTGTTGTTTTTATGTTGGTATTGGCATCAAGGTGGCAATTTAAAAAATCTTTGTTTTTATTTTTCTGACATGAGAAAATAATTTTTTTTTTTGTCTTTTTTTTAAAGAGAAATGTAATCTTTGCTATTAAATCGTTGAGTAAGTCAAACAGTTATGCAAACTTTAAAATCACAAAAATTTTTTCTTCGTATGAACTATTTGTGATAATCTTCTAAGTATTGCTGTTTGCTTTTTCTAAACGTCTTTTTTGCAAACATTCATGGACACCAACTTCTGCTTTTAGGGTATACATTCCCTTTTAGCGCGATACCCAAGTGTTTACATAAAAGCTTTCTCATTATTTTTTACAGACTTATTTTGGTATATTTCTACAAATAGATTTTCATTATGTCATACTTTTTTCTCTTGAATTTGCAATAAAATGCTTTGAGTATTCTAAAACCGTTATTCCCGTTCCCACACGTCTTCTTGGCGTTTGCCAACATAGCACGCCACTGCACCTTTTTTGGCAATGATTTGTTATTTGCATGTTGCATTTGCATGTTTAGTGTGCTTGCATTGAGGGCGACCAGGACAATGAATCAAAGTTTTGCATCAAAGCTTTTGGCAATAATCGTTTTTATGCACCCACGATCACTATTACAAATATTGTGTAACAGCTAACAAAATTGAATCACTTTTGAAACAATGAGTTGAGCACAATAATATGGGCATTTGATCTAAACGGAATTTTACACCACTCAGTCAACAGTTTTTGACGGATCATCTTGACACTATACGCATACAGAATATAAACTCTCACGTAGTTGACGTGGTCAAGAAATATTAGAATAATCAATCAAAAATGTGTTTATGTCTCTGTGAAATTATATATCTGTTGAGTCTCGGACTTCACATTCCACCAAATACGCATGGCAGAGTATTCTCTAGACCTACATAATTACCGAGTATTCATATTGGAGTTTTTACACTTACGAAATATTAAAAAACCCAGTGATAGACAAATAATAATTTTAAGTCATAATAGATTGTTCAGAAGGATAAAATAGTGGAGAAAATGTTCAGCAAACTTTTGTTTTCACCATTATTTCTTGTTTGAGTAGTAAACTTACCCCTAAGCATTGTGGCGCAACTGCCTTTGAAAACGCTGCGCAGGCCGCCTTCCTTGTATAGTTTGGCAGCGCAATCAAGCATGCCATTATATTTCTTAACGCCACCAGGACCAACGCCCTGGGTTTGGAGCAGCACCTTGATCCGCTCACCGGGTGCCATAATAAATGTAGAGAATAGGCCAGAAAATGAGCCGGCCACAAAGATTTGCGGATAGGTGAGCTTGGCATCCTCGCTACGCTGCTGCAATCGCTTGCCTAGCGCATAGCCGGCAAAGCACATCGCAAAGATTGGTGCCACACCCGTCAACGGCGCCGTCATTCCCTTGTACAGACCACGGACACCCTCATTGCGTATGGTCTTAGCGGCACAATCGAAGGTCCCACTGTACATGGGCTGCTCTCCAGGAGCTGGTCTGGGCATCGTTTGCAAACGGACCTACAAAAACAAATACAATATAGTAAGGAATTTAAAAGTTGAAAGTTTCGTTGGATGATATTCACCTTAATCGTGTCAAGCGGATGTCCGGAAAGCACATTACAAATTCCGCCAAAGCCACCAGTTATAAACGATTTAAAGGGATTGGCTTTGCGTGGTGCATTATCAACATTTTCGACAACTGCCATAATGAGCGAACTTTAAAATGCCTGAAAATAGTTAAAGTTGTGGTTTAATAATAAAACACACAAAAATAATGTATTGTTATCTTACCTAGACGCAGAAGAAAAGCTTGTAAATAATTTCTGTAAATATTATTTAAAAATAAAAACAAATTAAAGAAAACTGTATCCCAGCGAAAAATTTCAACTTTTCCTGCGTTTAGAGACATCTTTGAAAAATGTAAAAATAATGTTCTCTGAATATTTAATACATCAAAATTAGAAGTTAATGTATATTGTTTGTGTTTATGGTTCGTAAAAGGTCTCGACTTGATTATTCGCATTATTCTGGCAGTTAAAAAACATTACAAAAAATTTTTCAACATGCTAATGTTTATACCGTGTCACTAAAATTTAAATACAATTTATTTTTATTTTCCTATTCAACGTTTAGGTGGAATTTGCACTCTGTCCATAATCTCATCCCCTAATCTCTGCTGGTCATTGCACTACAGCTGATAAGGACAAGCCGTTAAAAATTAAAACACTTCAATTGTTACGTCATCAAGGACTTCACAGGGCATTAACAGGCAGTCAATTTTAAAATACTCTTACCTGATTGATCAGTAGGAATAATCAGCAAAGCTTTAAATATCGTTGTCGTGGCGCTGCCAGCAGCAGTTACGGCAGTATGTGTGCGAGTGAAGGTGGCTCAGCGGAACCTGTTGCTGGCAACAGTGCGAGACGTTTACTGATTTGGCTTTAAGAGGCGAGCGTTTGCTGTCTGAGAAAGTGAACGGGTTGCGTTATCAATACAATGGCATGTATATTGAGCGTCTGAGACATATTGGCTGGCCGACAAAGAGGTGTATTACGTACATACTTGCAAAGTCTTGCTATCTGAATTTATATCGACTGCATTGCCGGCACACTTTGGGGTTCAAAGTCCGTTATCTGTCGACGAATATATATTTTTGGCTGAACATAAATAGGAACACACGGACCCACACCCTTCTGAGTGTTAAGCTCGTTCGCTGCAACGAAAATATGTTTACTTTCTTATAGTTTAAGCGACGCCAACCTAAAAACTTACCCAAGTCCCGAAGCTGTGTAAATTGTTTTGTATAATTAAAGCTTCGTGTTAGAGATGGACGTGGATGGAAATTAACACGAGCATTTATCGCGTAATAAGCACGAGTATTAATAGTTAAGGTATTCAAATGCTATTATGAATTTGATTTGTATTGAAGTATCATACGAAAGAGAAAACATTTTATTTCGCTAAATCTGCTGCATTGGTAGGTCAGCAAAATGCATCATAGTATTTGTGATAAAGATGTTAATTGACAACAATTGCCAGACTGCTAAAACATTTGCTTAAGCCGGTGCTGTAATTTTTTGAGCTTATTGACCTAACGCAATAAGGTAACACTGGACAATTTTTGCTTGTAAAAGTAAGAGATTGTTTTTTTTTATATCTTTTTATAGTAATAGAGATAGAGTTATACATAAAAACTTATCTATGTATGTAATAAAATAATATGTATAAAATACAGAAACCATAAGCTAACCAAAAGGGTGGCATTTGCCAAGGCATACGTTTCTTGAATATTTTGGCGCGAGAATTAAACTTAACTTAACCAGAACAAATAAATAAATTCGCAAAAAAAAACCAATTTAAAAACCAAAGACAAAGAAAAGAAAAAATATGGTTTGAGAAGGAAAAGTGTAAGCAAATTAATAAATTTAAATTAAAAATAGAGAAACTTTGGCTGATGAAAAAAGTATTTGGGCTTGATTAAATATATGTAAGGAACAGCAGTTGGGAAATGACGAAAGAATGTACAAACTAAAATAAAACCTTAATTAATATGTATAAGTTCGGTAATTATGCAGTTTGGTTACTTTTCCGAAAAATGGCGGAATTTTTTTTTTTTTTTTATAGGCACCTTCGATTGGTTGCCGCTAATGATATTCCATGGGGGGAGGCTGAAATTTCCCATAAACTCCATGAGGTATGGGGTTTTGAAATTCTCATAAATTTCACAAATTTTGCAAATCCATTCGTTTATGTATGCATAGGTGTGTGTGCGTGCGTGAAAAAATGTGCCCGATAGTGTGATCTGCTCCGGAACATAGCCAATAGTGCCAATAGCAGTGGCGTGAGCCACTGCTTTTCGCGTTTGAAAGTTTAAAATGCCGTAAAAACTTTCAAACGCCGTAAAAGCAGTGGCTCACGCCACTGCTATTGGCACTGTTGGCTATGTTCCGGAGCAGATCCACAAACAAAAAAATTTTTTTTTTTTTTATTAAAAAAACGTCATGCGCCTGCATGAGAAACCTTTTTCTATCATTCACAGGTGACAAAAAACTCGTAAAAAAAAATCAGCCCGAAAATCGCTGGTGCCGCGATAGTAAATATTTACCCATTTTCGTACCTTTACTCCGCGAAAACACTCTGTGTGTGTGTGTGTGTGTGTGTGTGTGTGTGTGTGTGTGTGTGTGTTCACCCCCTCTCCTAGCGTTCTTCAAAATCACGAATATTCATGATAATTTCAAAACCCCATAGCTCATCGAGTTTATGGAAAATTTCAGCCTCCCCCCCATGGAATATTACTTACTATGATGCAATCAACAGATTCATGTAAAAAAAAAAATTCCGCCACTTTTCGGAAAAGTAACCAAACTGCATAATTACCATAAGTTCTCCTTTTAAATTGTTTTGCGTGTAACTACTGTAAATAACGCTTTCATGTTATTTCATGCATTGACTGTCAGCCTTTAATCTTCATTCCAGCTATTATATTAAAGGCATGCTTTAACTTAAAAGTTAATATTTGTGCGTGGTTATTGATTTACATATTGGCAGCGAAAATGCAGTTATTTCGCTAAAAACTTAAAAATATTATTTTTCCTTTTGTTGCCTTTTATTAAAAGTATAGGTTTTCGGGCAGCGAATTTTAAAATGTGGTTTCAGTGATAAAAAACGTTAAATTTGAACGGACCCATCGGTAAACAGAACTTGGTGGGGCGGATGAATTCAAAAATATATAGTGATATTCTTAAAAGCGAACTTTTAACGATGCATACGACATCGTTTTGTCGTTCTTCAATTAAAGAAGTACACCCCAATTGCAGTGGCCAATTGAGGATCTCTATGGGCATCCTTACAGCAAAGGTACATGACGGTAAAAGTCAATTTAAGTCATGGAAGACTTAAAAGTGGCGTTTATTCAAAATAATCGACAACAATACACTACAAAACTTAGCGTAAATATTAGTTTAACTAATATAGTGTAATAGAATACATACCTGCATAAAGAAACCGTCACAAAAAAAACCCATTTATAACATTTGAAATCGATCATAAATTTATACCTAAGTTAAAATGTACTCGTATCGACATTTTATTTTCAAAAGATGTTAACTAAATATCAATGTACAAAAATAGCTTCTATTTGGCCAGCGACCTTATCACACAATCTAAGTATCTAATAAATCATTGGCAACCTCTACGCCAACAAAAACTGCAGCTGTCGATGGAAATGCACGTATTAAAATTGGCAATGCTCCACGATACAGTGCTTTGGGACCTTCAGTAGCCATTAGATCCCGAAAAACACTGCGAATGCCATGTTTATAAGTGCCATCGGGCGCTGTAAAACAAAAAGAGATGTGGTTTTTTAATCGTAGCTGAAGGCTGCAAAGGAGAGGAGAAGATTAGTTTACTTACCGGACTGAAGTCGACTTTTAAGCACATCGAAGGGAACGGCAAGGGACCAAAATGCAATACCAGCCATTCCACCGGCAAATATTGTAGAAGTTGGTGTAATGTGACCCATTGGCGAACGACGCTTGGCTAAATCCTGCAGGCCCTCATAGACGACAAAATAGACACCCGTGGGTGAATCTGTAAAATTTATGTTTTTAGAATTATGCTCAGTAAAAATTAAAAAAAATATGATTTGCAAAAGCTAAAAGATAAAAGTATGTTGTGCATTTAGCAAAAGTGAGTCTCCGTACCGCATTTGACAATTTATTCACTAAGGATTATAGATTTAAATTCATTTATAAAGCCGTGTTAAGTATTGTTTTATACCATTTTTATAATAAACCTGCAAAGATTAGTCGATGTGGGTTATGTTGGTTATTTTGTTGAAACTCTTTGGATTAAACATATGGTTGCATTTCTACGAAATATAAAATGTCTGCTTTCGCATTCCTAGCTTTAATTTTTATGGGTTTCAAATGACAAGTTTAAATTTAGTGACTCACTTTTGCTTGTGACCTTATGTAAAAAATCATTAACTAGTGAATATGTTCATAAATGTATTTTATTATATTTCTTTATGCTAAAATTAAAACTATTTTGTATTGATAGTTTTAACACTCACCTCTAAGAACGCATGCACAGGTGCCTTTAAAGAGACTTCGCATGCCACCCTGTCTGTAAAGTTTTATAGCCGTATCGATCATTCCATTGTACATGAGAGGCCCTGTCAAGGGTTGCGTTTGCAGGAGCACCTTAATACGATCAGTGGGCACTGTGACCAGGGCTGAACAGATGCCAGCGCCAACGCCGGCCATGAAGATTTGTGTGTAGGTTAATTTAACATGTTCGTCGGTTTGAAAGAGTCGCTTGCCTGCTGCATACACAGCAAAGTCAACAGCATAAATAGGCGTTACACCAACTAAGGGAGCTGAAATGCCTCGATAAAAGCCACGCAATCCCTCAGCTCGAAAAGTCTTTACAGTGCAGTCAATGATCCCTTTGTATCTTGGTGGCTGGCCTACTGCGGGCAGGGGCATCGTCTGCAGCCGCACCTTGAAGGTAAACAATATTCATTCAATGTTGCTAGTAAGTTTCAAAACATACCTTAATTGTGTCTAGTGGATACCCTGTGAGCACACTGCACATACCTCCAAAGCCTCCAGCTATGAAGGATTTTATTGGATTGGCTTTGTGGTCTGTTGTTGTTGTTGCTGTTGTGGTTGTTACCGCAGCCATTCTGCTTCTGTGCACACTTTACGCAAATAATGCGACAATATCGTCAGCCTTTCTTTGATGCTAACCAATTGATACATATGTACATATATGCACATGTGAACTGTATTGCTTATGTTGTCTTATCAGTGGTTTATGCTGCTGCAGCTGATTTATGCTGATAGGATTTGAAGTAACTTCTGATGCACGTTTAATTTCCATTGCAATGGCACTCTGTAGTATTATCAAACTAAGTAAACCATATGTTTGTTAAGCGCCATAACATTTTTTTTGCATTGCCATTAACAGAAACTTAAAATGTTATTACAGGAATTTTCGTAAAGATGTGAACAAAATTACTTTTTGCTTTGAAATAGATTAAAATTAATACTATTTTTATTATCTGCCAAGTAGCTCATATGAAAAACAATTATTCAGTGCAACAATTTAAATTATACTGCTGCTACCTAACGATAGTCTACAGACATAGAATAGTAAGGCTTTTACAAAGAAGGAAAAGGTCTTAGCGAAAGCGGCGAAAATCTGTGCCAAAAAATATCGTTAGAATTGGATGATATTATTAACTTTTTGTTGTGTAATGGACTTCAGCATTATAAACAATGACAAGAACTGTTAATTCCAAAATACTATCGAAAATTACAGCAGCCCTGCAGCCCTGAAATCGAATGAGCCTAAAACGAATTGCATGTTGAATTGCACGGTTTTGTCATCCTTCAATTTTTTTCCAACACTGCTCGCTCCACTTCCCTTGCCGATAATCGTACAGTTTCATACAATGAGTCACGTCTTTTTTTAGATCCGATCATACACTTATTCAACTCGATACTTTAGTTATAGTAACATTACGTTAACATTATATTCGTAAAACAGCTGATCTTTGTTGACAATAAATTCTTTGAATTCAGGGTAGCCCTTTCCCAATTCACATGGATAGTTAAATTAATTTATTTTTTAATGTTGCTTTTTATTTAAATAATTTGAGTAAAAGGATCAGAACTCTTGAAATAAATTACAACTGATAATAATTTGTTTTAAGATTTGTAAATTGTCTAACTAATACTCATAAGTTGACGAAGCATTAATTTATTTTTCGACAGCTATCTAATTTGTTTTTTAATTTCATTCAAAATAAAAGATACATTTTCTTGGTGCTAAAAAATCATTCATATATCTTTTAGAAATAAAACAATTATTTCAACACACAAAAATAAAGAAGGCAGTGTTTTATTGCAATCGATGTATCGAGATTAGCAGCGCAGGGCTACCATAGCTAGGTAAAATTGTTGCGTATGCGTGTGCAAAGCATATGCATAGCATATTCCATTGTTTAGAAGGATCCGTTTGTGCAAAAGGTTGTGCAAAAACATATGTAGAACTTATGTCTGATACAAGTGCGCTGGAATTATGTATATGTTGTAGTGCGAGCTGCAGTAGCAGGCGCAAAAGAAGAAAGTGAAGCTGCTGCAACAAAAGCAACAACAACAACACCAGCAACAAATTTTGTAAAAACAACAATCGGAAAGACAAATAGCATATATTTTTGTACGCAAGCAAAGCACACGCAACGTGCTTAGCAAAGAAAAAAAATACTTAAAACGATTGCAATGTCCAATGGTGATGATGTGCTAGACAACTGGGAGGAAATTGACGAGGCAGGCGTGAGTATTTAATATGACATATTAAGAAAAGCAACAACTACATCGAAAATGCCCTGTTGAATCTCCACCAGCTTTGCGTGAAGCTGCAAACGAAACTCCAGACCGCCAAAAACGACGATAGCAGCAGCAAACTTGAGCCAACCTTGACCGCTGACAGCGCCGCAGTAAGCAAAATGAAATTGCTACAGCGCCCACAGAGCCTGCAGGCAAGAAATAGTAACAGTGACAGCAACAGCAGCAGCAGCACGGCAACACTGGTAGCGGTTGTGCCTAAGCAAATAATGATTGCAAAAAAACCACAGCAGTCAGCGCAATCATCAGACTCGGACTGTAACACTGCCCCCGTTATGATGGTGCTGCACAAGCCCAATGGCGACTATGATGGTGTCAACTATGCTACGCCCATTAGCAATCAAACGGTCAAGATATTACGTCGACCTGCTCAGACCGAAGAGCGTCGCGATTCCAACGGTTTGCGACCCAAGCAGCCAATAAAAACGCTTCAGCAGCGCGAGCAGGAATACGCACAAGCACGTTTGCGCATACTGGGCAGCGCCAAAAATCCGGAGGATGATAAGCCGTTAGTATCTTTCAACTTTAACTAAAGATGCATATATATAATTAATATCTAAATGGGTTGTATTTTCTTTGTAGAGTTACACCACCAAGTGCATCGCCAGTGGCTGTTCCCAATTCATCGCCTCAAGCAGAACCGACGCAGCCAACAACACAGCCTTTGCTTCCCTCTGTTAACTTTAACAATAACAACAGCGGCAATGTCACAGTAGCACCTGGTATGCATCGATCCAACTCGGCGCCAAAGATGTCGCAAACTTCGCCAATCTACAGCAACTATAACAACTACTATCAAGCGGCGGCCGCTCCAAATCCAGCGGCTATGGGTTACTTTTATACGCAACAGACGCCTTCCATGCATCAGCAGCATGTGCAGCAGCAACAACAAACGCCCCCACACTACAATCAACGCATGTCACCCTTTATAACAGGGACGCCAGCAGTATCGGCACAATCCGCGACCAATGCTCCCCAGCAGCAGAGTTGGTCTCCCGTTGTTGGCGGTAGCGTTTCGGCGGCACTGTTGCGTCAGCAATCGTTGCATTCGCCATCGTTGCAACAGCAACAGTTGCCATCGCTGCCGCAATATGCACATCCATATACCGATAATGTTCTACGGCTTCCACGAGGTCCCTGTCCCAATGGCACCATTGGATTTCAGATGCGTCGGTAACAGTTGCCGCAACGCATACAAAATTCTATAATTTCTTCAATGTATCCCATGCCACAATTAAACGCATGTATTCAAAATATTGTCATTCTGAGATTGCACTAAGCAATTTTGTTCGATACTTTCTACACACATATATATTTATTCTTTGTATACCTATGTATGTGGCGGCACATCTGAATGGTGCATTATGTAAAACATAATAACTTGGTAGTTATCTTGTAAATTTACAACACCAACAACAAAACACACAACACAATTTTTTAATGCCTACTTATTATAACAACAACAACAAACGCAAAAAACCTAAATGAAAAATACATAAATATTTTACAAATCAAGCATATTTCAAATTATTCAATCATTTTTCGATTATAATGGACAACTTATTTAGAGCTACAAAAACATGGTTTATTACACAGTTTTCAGGTCATGTCGTAAGAAAAAGCATTTATTTGAAAATAAGAAAATTTGCTTTTAAAAGTTCTATTTGTCCCCTCGAAATGTACATTTAAACTTGAATATATTATTTAATATTCCTAAAAAGCTTGTCATAAAAGCTAGCTTATAATCATTTTAAGCAATGTACAACATATTCTAGACCTTAAAAAAATCAAGTAAAAATTAAGTGTGGCTCGGTAAAATTAAAGATCATGTTGGGTGTAGGTACAATGATCTTAAAATACATATACAAAGAGCAAGACGTTTCAAAAATTCATTTCAGTCTGTTTAAATATGAGCCCGATTGCAAAAATATTTACTTTTAAAACACAGCTACTTAATTTGTATTCACGATAACAACGAATGAAAACATGCTACAAATATAATTCATAATAGTCATTTATGAAACATTTTCAACGTTAAAAAGAACATGTGTGCTGATAGCTCTGCGTTGCATTTACCCCCACGACTGTTCGGTTAAGGCTTGCAAAGGTTATCGAGGTGTTTTTGTTATTTTTCGCATCTTTTCACCATGACAAAAACAGAAACACAAAAAAAACAACAAAAAAAAAGAGTGCAATGGAGCGAGAGCAGACGACGGCAACGACTTTTTCCAAACGGTTTCTTATCAGCAGACAGCAACGCTACAAAAAATAAGCGAAATCAACTGACGCCACAGTCGACGTTGTAGATCAGCTTACCTAGGGCCGAATGATTGAATATTTTTTGCCTACACATAAAATGTTGATGTATATTCAATCCAGTTTCAGTTGAAAACGAGGCGTCGTGCGGAAAGGTTTGTTAATTGAAGACGAACAAATAAGCGGTATAGAAACATAACGTATAACACCATTTATAAGAGCTTTGTGAACCGTCTCTCTTCCATTTACACACGCGTGCACACACTCTCTCTCGCTCGTAGCTTTGTGTTTGTGTATTCGAGCCTCTCCCATCGCAAGATCTTTTGGCACGTGAACACGTGGGCACAAACCGAACTAAATTAAAATCAATTTAATTCGTATATAAAACGTGTGCAGCGTTTTGTTTATTTATTTTGGCTACTAAAGCAAAATGTCGCATCGCGTGTTAGTCATCGGCAGCGGCGGACGCGAGCACGCTATTTGTTGGAAGCTCACACAATCGCCGTCGGTGTCGCAAATCTATGCGCTGCCCGGCAGCTTTGGTATAGCTCAGCTGAGCTCAAAGTGCCAAAATCTTGCTGCTAACACATTGGACGCAAAGGATTTTGAGGTAAGTGTAGCGCAAGCGTCTGCTCCGAACTAAGAAATTTGTCACTGACACACAGTGCACTGCACGTCCTTCAACTAACCTTCGGGTCCGGCTTTAAGTTACACAGCAGCGGTTAAGTCTCATTGCCAGCAGATGCAGCTGCTATTTTTTCCAACATTTTATTGCTGTGTTTAAAGTCTGCTTAAAGCATTTTCTTTTTATGTCGTACTTTATTTGGTTTTAATGATAGCCGGGGGTTGTTAATTTAATCCAATCAAAAGCAAACCGTTTCCAATCTTTGAAATCTCCATATGTAGGCTTAATATATATACATATATATGTGTATATCTGTGTTTGGTTGTATGTGTGCATGGTTTATGTCTCTCTTGACAATTGCTTAACCCACGAGTGTCCCTTGAATTTCAGTTTGATTAACATCTTATACTACAACTTGCATATCTTTCAATTTTTCAAGCACGCTGAGAAAAACTATCATTGATAGTGTTTTCATGATTTTTCCTAACGATTTTCTAGCAAGTTTTTATACCCTTAACCCATTAAATGGGTAAATAAGGGTATAATGGTTTTGTGCAAATGTATGTATCAGACAGAAGAAAGCATATCCGACCCTATAAAGTATATATATTCTTGATCAGCATCAATAGCCGAGTCGATCTAGCCATGTCCGTCAGTCTGTCCGTCTGTCTGTCTGTATGGACGCGTAGATCTCAGAGACTATAAGAGCTAAAGAATTCAAACTTAAAACTTAAACACTCCTATACCATGCGCAGATCAAGTTTGTTTCAGATCATCGATAATACTTCTGGTTTGCGATATACACATGTGATCGATAACAAAAAAAACTAGAATTTAAAAATTGTAAAAATGAGGCTTGAAACTATGAATAAAATAATGAACACTTACAAAAAATTTGATCAAAATCGGTTAAAAACACAGGTGATATCGTAGTTTAAAGTTTGGTCATGTAAACAGTACACACAAATGATTGTACGGGTTACATATGGGGTTAATGGTATGTCCTAGTCGGGATTTCTCGACTAGAGCATTCTAACTTGTTTACTTTCTCCTTGAAAGCAAAAGTGCTGGACAAATAATGAATGGATTTTTATTAAATAAATAGAATATATTTAATAAAAAATTCATGTTTCATAGAAGTGCCAGATCATTTTTAAAATATGTAAATATTTAGTAGCAAATTTTAATGAAAACCAGAAGTAAACAAAAACTTAAAAATTTGAAATCACATGAATGGCTTGCAATATCGCAATCCATTTTCCCCACAATAACTAAACCCTTTTCTGACATACACAAACATTTCTCCGTTTATGGTTTTTTGATTTTTTTTGCTTAATACTTTTATTTGTTGCTGCTTAATTAATTGTTTAGATCAAATTTACAATTTGTATTTGCTTGCGTCTCAAGTTTCCCCCCCGTCCTTGCCCTTGCCCCTGCCCCGCTTATCCACAATTCGCGCACTCAGCTCAATAGCTTTGTGGTGGGTGCATGTGTCAGATGCACCACCTTCGGTGTGGTGCTAGGCCGTGTACGCGGTGTAGTTGGCTCGTGAATGTTGCGTTCATAGACCTTAAAAGCCTCCGCGTCGTGGGCAACGGTCTTGAGTTCGCCCGTGTAGTAATCCTTCACCTGATAGGGATGAGTGCGAATATATTCCAATGCTCTCAATATATAATCGGGCACCTTGGGTATGTGGTCGCCCACGGGATAATAGCCTTTTTCATCGGCCACATAGCTGATGCTGATGGGAATGCCTTCGGGTGAGATGTAGCTGGAACCACCTTGCACAGCAATGCCGCCCAGCCCAGACTGCTCGCCAGCAATGCCATTGGATGTCTCAAACGCATAACGATAATTGCCATCTGGAGATACATTTAACTCGTTCTGCAGCGTATGCGTATTTCGATCTGAGTCTGGTATGTAAGCGCCAGCCTGGATCACAGCCACAGCACACAAAAGTTGTATCTTAACGACAAAAAAATAAAATAAAAAATATTTTAATCCGGCCTGATGATGTCGAAAAACTTACGAGCAGATTATAAATCATTTTTTGATTTTTCTTAGTTTATTTTGATGAAAATTTATATAACAGAAAAAAAGATTTTTGTTGTCACAGTTGTTCGTTCTTGCGCTTTAATTCATCGACTGTTTGCCAACTTTTGGCATGCTTTTGTTTTTATATCCAATCCGCTCACCGTGATTATTTAAGTCGTCTCGGCGGAGAGTTTTTTGGAAACCCAGTTCTGAAAGCGCAGACGAATGCGCAGGCGTCTCCAGACGCTTGTCATATTAGTCACAAATTAAATGATTTTATTCATCTTGTTAATTTTTTTTAAGCAATAATTATTTTATTTACATACACACATATATGTATATTGCCAAATGAATTGCTGCTGCAATTCTTTCGTACTGTGTGTTCCGGTTGGAATTCATTTATTGGTATCACATGCCCTACTTGAAGGTTGCACGGCACTTTAATTTCAGATGTACCCATTTACTTTTATTGTAGCTGATCTTGAGCTCACCTGCATTCCTGCCTTGCAATCTATTTTGATTGCAAGGAGTTCGCACATATACAGTTCCGAAATAAATAATAGCAATATTAAGCTTCTTATTCAAAAAAGTCAAACTTAGATATGCAATTTACATGGCTAAGAGTTAAGAAAAATGTCGAAAGGAATAAAGGAAAAAGCACCATACTATTACTTTACTATTATTAAATTCAATCAGGTGGAATTTGGTCAAAATTGAATTGTTTGAATGTTCCAATTATCGTAACGATAAAAATATGTTCCCCTTTTTTCAGGAAATTCCATTTATTGCAGAAAATACAAAATATTCTCAACTAAAATTGTTGTCCAACAAATCTAAAAAGTTTTTTTTAATAAATCTATGTGATTGAAATGTTTTATTAACTCAACAAGCAAATTCTTGTTTGATTCATTTGCACTAATGATTAAGCATCAAATACAAATACAAATACAAATATCCAAAAGCTATGAAGTTTTAACATCGATATTTGTATTTGTCATTTAAAAGGGCGACTTATAAATGTATACAACAATATTTTAATTCAAAAAGTCTAATTTTTTTTGTGTCAATTAGGTATTTATGGCCGTTGTCAGACGGAGCGCTCGAATCCTCCCTCCCAATATTTGATCCTGCTACGGCCATGGATTTATTCACGGCAGTTTTCTAATCGGGTTGTCTGCTTATCTTTTATTTTGCAACATAATCTGTAGTGAACGACCTTTTGCATTGAAAAACTGCTTATCTCGTAAAATATCAACTGTTTTCAACTGATATTGTTTCATTAACAAATACACAACACATAAGCAAAACTGATTTTGTTTTCAAAATCGTAAAGAAAAATTTAATATATTTTAAAAATTGATTTTACTTAATAATAAACCATTCAACCGAATCTAAAAACCTTTTGAATGATTTTATTCAACAATCGTAAAAAGCAACCAAAGCAAAAATTTTAAATTCAAAGAGTTTGTTACAAAATAACCTACATAAGTCGAATTTTGAACGTTTATCAAAATTAACCAAATGCAATAAAACGCAAATAATAAATAGAACTCGCAACGAAGAACTGTTTCTAAGGTAAATTGTGTCGCTGAATTCAAATCGAAGGTCTTTTAATATCGGTTCCCCGTTTCATTTCAAACGTTTTTTGTCACTTATAAAGTTAGTTAGTTAGTTAGGTTAGGCGAGTATAAAAATATGGTTTTTTATGTCTGGCGTGCTTTGACGCTCAATCCAAATCAGAATTTCAATATCGGATCTGGTTATTTTAAATTGAATTAAAAAATTCATTTATTTAAACAAACAAATAAAATTGATATAAACACAAGAAAACCTCAAAAAAAAAAATACACCACATACTCTATAATATACATTAAGCAATGTTGTTTCGTGAAATAAGAGATAATCCGAACAAGCGTTAAAACATTTTCATTACTGAAAATGCTAGAAATATAATGAAAAATTAGTTATGTTATTAGATTTAAGTATGTATTTTTGGCCTCAGACCGCTTTTGCAGCAAATGTAGCCAATTATATGGTAAAAATCATGGTTTTCCAGTTACGACAAGCCTTAAGTTTCAATAAAAACTCAATGTCCAGGATTTTCGTATGTACAATACGATTTTTTAAATTTTATGTAAACTGGACGATTTTACGTATCAACGTTACAGAATTACTTTTATAGTTTGGCCAAAATAGTTGATAAAAGTTAGATTTTTTCAACACGTTAGCCCAGACCTAGAATAGAAGCCTATTTTAACGGCATCATTTCTATTTTCCCATACATCTTACGACTGTTCCCATTCGCCGACTTAATTTAACAAAGCGTAACTAATCTTGAATATAAATACAAGTGACATTTAAGCATAGATTTAAGATCTTCTCTGAGCTCTTTGTGTAAAGAATGCCAACATTCTCGAGATTCCGAGATACATCTTATTTGCTCAAAAGCAATTCTTCCCACAATTTGGGAAATGTTTGCTATATTTCCATAAATGGTTCGCGTAAATTGCGTTGTGCAAAAGTCATTTTATTTTTTTGAGCACCGAACTTTAAGCAGAGCTTTGAACGTTCTTGAACCTGTTGTGTTTGTGGCTCAGAGCCATGAGTAAGTTCTTAGCATGCTAAATAGTCTGGAACGCAAGTGCACTTGCGCTCGATGCTGTGGGTAAATCCAATTTAAGATTGGCGCCAACTCGATTAGAACTCAGACTAAGACGTATCGCATCACTTACATTCCAATAACCAAAAACCGGATAAGCAGGGCCCGGATTTTTAAGCTTGTTGTTCTGATCAGGCATAGCTCTTAACTGAGTCAGTTTATCATATTGTATTTGTTTAATTTTTTTGTTTTTTTGTGGTAATAACGACATTCACCAATAAGACAATGCACCCAGTTTAATGGCAAAACAATTAGGAAGGCATTTTTTAGTGGCGACAAATTGTTGTCGTTGGAACGCTCCGGCTGCAATTTATTGAATTCAAGCTTTTGGGCTTGCCCCAAATGAAGATATTAACATTTACCATTTTTATTCCACGTACTTGTTTGTAAATGGGGTATCATCGAACAATGTTAATAAGTGATAACAGCACCAGCTTTATAAGCTAGGTTAAATACATTTTTTTGACATAGATAAAGTGCATAGGACAGAAAAAATAAACAACAACAAATATCGAACTTAAGGGTACATATTATAAGAGGACACTCAGTTTCATAAGCTTTTGTGCTTAACTTCAAAAAATTCTTATTTAAAAAAAAATTGTGTATATATATAGTACTTCCTTAGCCATAGGACCTTTATAATTAAAATAAGAATATATTTCTATAAATGCACAATGAAAATTTATTTATTAAAATCAATCAAAGAATAACAATTCTAGCCAATGACAGTGTATATTTGTGTCGATTTCTTGCACTTGCTAACGTTTCATGCTTTGGATATTATTTTTTTCCAGGCCATTGCCAAATGGTGCAAGCTGAACAACATCTCGATGGTGGTGGTTGGACCTGAAGATCCATTAGCTTTGGGTATCGGTGACGTACTGCAAAAGGCAGGCGTTGCATGCTTTGGGCCCGGCAAGCAGGGTGCTCAAATTGAATCGGACAAAAAGTGGGCTAAGGATTTTATGTTGCGTCATGGCATACCCACAGCACGCTACGAGAGTTTTACGGATGTGGCCAAGGCCAAAAAATTTATACACAGGTAAACTGCACAAGTTTTTATTCCAAGTTCTCAAAAACTACGGAACCCTTAAAAACTGTAGTTTTTTTTAGTAATCTATAACCCTTGCAAGAGTGATAACCGATGCACAAATTTCGCATTATCCTCATAAAGGGCTGTTTACTCTCAACTCAACTTAACTTAATTTAAGAGTCAGCTGACTTAATCTAACATATGGCTCTCAATGTGAGCGTTTATAGTGTATTTCCTTTATCCAGTTATTATTACCATTTTGAGTAACTGAAGTTCATTTTGCGTGTATTTTCCCATAAGGAATTTACTGCAGTAAACCTTCTGTAAATGGTAACTGGGAATAACTGGTAATCGGCTATCGTTACTTTTCGATGAACATCGCTGAAATATCGATGTTAATGGATAACATTATGTTAACATAGCTAAAACAGGTGATTGAAATGTGCAAAGGTTAGCGCAATATTTAAATTTGTATATTGTTCCTGAATTACAAGCAACAAAGATTGCAGGCCATGCATGTTTGCCAATAAGTTTCGACAAAAAAGCTTTCAAAAGTTTAAAAATTAAGTTTTAGATTATTATTCTTACTTTTAATAAACAAACTTAGATCAAAACAGCTGATTTATTTACTGAACTTTCAGTAACTGCATAATAGAAATAGGATTGGAAAATGTCCGATAAATTTTACTGTAACTTGCAGCTTCTTAAGTTTTTTTTTAGTGTTGATAAGCGTAAAAACACAAACAGCTGATCGAAAAGTGTGATGCAAAACGTTTACAGATTCAAATATTCAAATGAACGAGCATAAGCTTATTATTTTAGCTAAAAATCATAGTTTGTTATATGATAAAAAGTCAAAAGACTTCAAAAATATAACTCAAAAAGAAAAGTTTGGGCTTATATATTGTCATCAGCTCAAGTAAAAATGTGTTTAAATAATGATTCAAAATGTAACGGAGGGTAAACAACACTGCTAACATAATTCTACAGCACTGAGTTAAGTTAAGTTAAGTTAAGTTGAGAGTAAACGCATATTTCCTTAAGTTATGTTAAGGGAAATCATTCATTCATTCCCTATCCATATAATTTGACGAAGTTTATACTATTGGGCATTCAACATTTGTATATGCGACGCCATTTTGCTTTAATAACAAAACAAATATACAATGCAAGAGACAGCTGTTTGCCTTATCGATGATTCTTAGCGATAGATCGTTACTTAAAGCTGTAATTTAATTTAGTTTAGTTTGTTTCCCATATAATCCAAACCAAACATAAAAAAACTTAAATTCGACTAAACGTCGGATAGTTCTTGGGTCTAAACGCTTTAAATTAATCGTTCAAAGCCTAATATATTCGATTTGGCCTTTAAATAATTATTATTCTTATTATCTGATATGTGTTTCTAATTTTACTCTTATGGCTTTTGCATTGACAGTGCACCTTACTCTGCTTTGGTGGTAAAAGCAGCTGGCCTGGCAGCAGGAAAAGGCGTCGTGGTGGCCGCCAATGCGGATGAGGCCTGTCAGGCGGTTGATGAGATTCTGGGCCAGCTTAAGTATGGCCAGGCAGGAGCGACCTTGGTCATTGAAGAGCTGCTCGAAGGGGAGGAAGTCTCTGTGCTGGCATTTACCGATGGCAAAACTATTCAAGCCATGATGCCCGCTCAGGACCACAAGCGGCTGGCCAATGGTGACACCGGACCCAACACTGGGGGCATGGGCGCCTACTGTCCTTGTCCGCTCATCAGTAAACAAGCGCTCGAGCTGGTCCAGCGTGCCGTACTGGAGCGTGCTGTCAAGGGATTGATTCAAGAGCGCATCTCCTATCAGGGAGTGCTATACGCAGGTCTCATGCTCACCCGCGATGGTCCTCGCGTACTCGAATTTAACTGTCGCTTTGGTGATCCTGAAACGCAAGTGATACTTCCGCTTTTGGAGTCCGATTTGTTTGAGGTGATGCAATCCTGCTGCAGTGGCCAGTTGGATAAGCTCACTTTGCAGTGGCGCACTAATCTGAGTGCCGTGGGTGTTGTTTTAGCCAGTGCTGGCTATCCGGAAACATCGACTAAGGGATGCCTAGTAACAGGTGAATAATGTGTACCGAAAGTTATAAAATATAAAAGCCAGTACCAATCCACAAGTCGATCAACAATTGTAGACCAATATTTATACTGCCAAATCTCTCCAAAAACTTTTATGAACATTCCAACATTCTGTTTTAGAAAAGGTAAAATGAGCAAGATAATACTCTAGGACAGTGATGGGCACGCACACATACCGTCACACTTTTTACACGCATACAAGCACACGACGCGACGAACAAAAATTCGTGCTTATAGCGTACGTGTGATTTTGTGCAGTCGGCCGCGGCAGAGGCCCTATGCACACGCGCTGCCTAATGTGCATAGGAAAGTCGCGACGCGCCCATCACTGCTCTAGGACATAAAAACAAAAATAATCAATCAAAAATTTGGCGCGGTCAACCACGAGATTCTTCTAACCAAGCTACTAGGAATACTTAATTATTACACTACTGCAAGTTGTGGATGCCTTCTTACTAAACTCATAAAAAACATCCAATAATTACAAAATATAACAAGTACGAAGGCTCCAGTCGAGAGATATTGACTAGGACATACCCTTAATCTGTTTACTAACGCGTACAGTCATTTGTGTGTATTCACGCACATAAAAATTACCAAACCTTAAATTCCGATATCTTCGGTGTTTCTTAACTCAGTTTAATCAAATTTTTGAACATATTTTCAAACCTTATTTAAAATTTTTAAATTCAATTTTTTTTTGTTATCGATCACTTGTTTATATCGAAAACTATAAGTGTTATCGATAATTTGAGACAAACTTGTTCTGCTCATGGTATATAAGAGCTAAGGAGGCCCTTATAGTCACTGAGATCGACGCGTTCATACAGACTGACATACAGACGGACAGGGCTATATCGACTCGGCTGTTGATGCTGATCAAGAGTATATATACCTTGTAATGTCGGAGATGCTCCCATTTTATGGGTTAAAGATAGACTTTGATACAGCTTCATAGAATGGTATTCACTTAAGACCCAGATTACCTAGTTGAAAAATTACGTTTTAATCCGTCGCATAGGACCAATAATATTAGAAATTTTAGAAAGTATTTCAAATATTAGTCTATCAAACCGTTTGCCGAAGAGAATCGATCTTAATAGAACTTTTTTTCAATTTCAATAAGTCGTTGTTTGCTTATACAACGGGAAGAATTTCAGTGCTCTAGTTTATAAGACCTAGTGGAATTTGTTTATTTTTATTTTTATAAATATTAATAATATTGTTTGTTGTTGTTAAGAACGTTAGAAATTTGAATACTTTTCAATAAATAGTCCATACTCAAATTATATTTTATAATTTGGTTAAAATATTTCAAATGTTTTAGTGTTATGATCAAAAAATATCAATTCTATTTGTGTATAATTTCAATTGTGCAAACATGAAAATAATTAAATTATTATCCATATACTGATGTTACTCTTTTCAGGTCTTCCCTCTTCCAATTCGGATTCTCAACTAATCTTTCACAGTGGACTAGTTGAAAATCACAAAAATGAACCGCTGACCAATGGGGGTCGTGTCCTCATTGCCATTGCACTGGACGCCAGCCTGAGGGAAGCCGCATCTAAGGCTACCAAGCTGGCGGGCAGCATAACTTTTGCTGGTGCTGGAGCTCAATATCGCACAGATATTGCACAAAAGGCCTTCAAAATGTAATTAAGACTGGTCACAACAAAATAAAGTTATCCCATTAAAATAATAAAAAAAAAAATAATTGGCTAATTGTTTTTTAAAAATAATAATAATAATAATTTCGATTTAAAATCATTCCCAGTATTCAAATTACTTGTTCATTGATTGCTCTCTTGCATGTTTCTACTTACACCATCTTTTTGTTTATTGATTTCCAAGGGGGCCGGTGGCATCGCTTAGCTACAAGGACAGCGGGGTTGATATCGATGCTGGCGACGCTTTGGTTCAACGCATCAAGCCACTCTCACGTGGCACTCAGCGTCCCGGTGTGCTAGGCGGACTAGGTGGATTTGGTGGTCTGTTTCGCATCAAGGAGCTTAGCTACAAGCAGCCAATCATTGCTGAGGCCACACAGGGTGTCGGGGCTAAAATACAGTTGGCGCTCCAAAATGAACTCTACGACCACATTGGTTACGATCTCTTCGCCATGTGCGCCAATGACCTGCTTGAAATTGGTGCGGAGCCAGTGGCATTTCTTGATTACATTGCATGTGGCAAGCTGCAGGTTCCACTGGCCGCACAGCTTGTCAAGGGCATGGCCGATGGCTGTCGGGATGCGCGTTGCGCTCTAGTAGGTGAGATTGATTCGATAAATCAAATTCTAAGCATTTGCCCTATAAACGATTAAAAAACAATAATTTTAAAATCGGATTTCTTAAAAATTTTGGAACGACAATATAAGAGTTACATTACAGAATAACAACAAATTTTCCATGCGGTAAGATGTACTGAATGAACACCATACAATTAAATAAATTGGCCACGCCGTTTTTGAATATGACAAGAATATGCTTAAAAAACATTCTTGAAGTTGCCGGTCTAACATTATAAGAAAATTTATTATAAGCTGAGACAACGGGCAATGAGAGTGAAAAGTCTTCGGCTTCCCGCTGCTGTTCCGGTTGGGTGATTGGGATCTTAAATGGGTTGTAGCCACATTTTTTCCTCTAACCACACGGTTGCATTAAGAGAGTTAACGGCGACCCATGCAAGCCACAGGTCCGTCCTCGCTCTGCTTGAGCGTAGTTCAGCTTGTGAACTCACCATAAGCTTTTTTAGTGGTGAGCTCTAACGACATTTCTTAGGTAAGCGTAAACACACCCAAAAGAAGGTAGACGTTACGTAACGAGCTAAGAGTGGATCTTTAGTGAGAAAGCATAAGGATTTTTTATTTAAAAGGTGGATGGATTAAGTGCAAATCTCGGGGGATGCCACCATCTACCTTCATGCTAAATTTAGTGCATTTTTCTGAAATACTTTGAAAGGAATGCATTCTCGTTCTTATAAGACGCTGTTGCTTGTCATATCAATAATGATAGTTTACAAATTATAAATTTGATGACTGTAGCTACTGAAATGTGATTTTGTGCAAATGTATGTAACAGACAGAAGGAAGCATCTCCGTATATAAGGTATATATAATAAATAATTTCAACATACAGATAAACGGGCAGACGGGCAGACGGACAGACGGACAGACGGACATGGCTAGATCGACTCGGCTGTTGATGCTGATCAAGAATATATATACTTTATAGGGTCGGAGATGCTTCCTTCTGTCTGTTACATACATTTGCACAAAACCATTATACCCTTATTTACCCATTTTATGGGTTAAGGTATAAAAAGCTTGAATTTCAAAATTGTGAAAACGAGGCTATAAACTTTCGGTAAAATCATGAACATTTGAAAAAATTTGATCAAAATCGGTTAAGAAACACCGGAGATATCGTTTGGTCATATTGGTCATTGGGTGAATATTAACAAATGACTGTACGGATTATGTATGGGGTTAAGGGTATGTCCTAGTCGGAATGTCTTGACTAGAGCCTTCCTACTTGTTTTTATTGACAAGTTATTGATTTCCTTGCCCAACTGTTAGCGATGCGCCTCTTTATTGACACTTTGTCATACCCGGTCATACACGATGATATTAGTAAAGTTTCAAGATTTTTTACTTTTTAGACGGACCGTCATGATGTCTGTAGATAATGCAAAAAACCAATATACTTCTGACACCTTTGGTATAACAGTATTGAAACTCATCAAACTTGAGAAACTTCTTAACTAAGCCCCGTCTTTTTGTTCTTCCTTCTTTTTAAGGTGGTGAAACCGCAGAGATGCCATCGCTTTACAAGCCTGGACAGTACGATATGGCTGGGTATTGTGTGGGCATCGTGGAAAACTCGCGAGTTCTACCTCGTTTTGAAAGCTATCAGTCGGGTGACTTACTGGTTGGTCTTCCCTCATCGGGACTGCACTGCGCTGGCTTTAATGAATTGCTCACTCAACTGGCTGCTGCTGGGATTAATCTCAAGGGTGATTCGCCCGTAGAAACGGAACATGGACTGTCTTTGGCACAGGTGCTGGGCACTCCAACGCGTCTCTATGTGCAACAGTTGCTTCCGCATCTGCAGGATGGTGTGATCAAGGGCGTGGCACATGTAAGCCGCGGTCTTTTGAACGACACGGGTCGACTTTTGCCAAAGGAATTTGAGGTGGTTATCGATTTCGGTGCGGTGCCTGTACCCCAAATCTTTGGCTGGCTGGCAGCTCAACTAAAATTGAGCGCACAATCGTTGCTGGAACGGCACAATTGTGGCATAGGCATGCTCCTTATTCTGCCCAAATCGTGCCAGCTGTGGCGCACTGTGCTGCCAGGAGCCAAGGTCTTGGGCGTACTGCAGCAACGAGAGGCTGGAGAAACTGCACCACGCATACAAGTTCGCAACTTTGAGGATCAATTGCAAAAGTTGGCACTGCCATTTGGTGGCCTGGGCAGCAATCAGCTGCCACTTGAGCTTGTGGAGCAAAAGCACCACAAATTGGCTGCTCGCGAGGATTGTTTTACAAATGATGTCGGACGAAGATTGACACGTGTCCCCACCCACTACACAGATCCCATACTGATCCTGGGTACTGATGGCGTTGGAACCAAGCTTAAGATCGCCCAGCAAACTGGACATAATGGCAGCGTTGGCATTGACCTGGTCGCCATGTGTGTCAACGATATTCTCTGCAATGGCGCCGAGCCCTATAGTTTCTCAAGTTACTATGCCTGCGGCAAATGGGAACAACAGTTAGGCGATGAAGTCGCTGCTGGAGTTTTTGAAGGTGCCAGGCAGGCAAACAGTACCTTTATTGGTAAGTCAAAGAAACGACTTGATAAGTGATTCTAAGAGATATCGCTAAGGTTTTTTAACCCTCTTTGAAGCCAAACAAGCTTCTCACAATAGGGACAACTCTTTGGGTCTGAAACTTTCTTTGCTTTCGAATGTTTCTAAAACTTTACATTTTGAGAATAAACCATATTTGTTTCTTAATATGTTTTCTATTTTTTGTTAAGGATAATATAAACATTCAGTAAAATAAATTTCAAGTTTATTTTGATAACAGCACTAAAGGAATTTTAAAACACTATATAATCTGTAACATCTATTTCTAAAGTCGCATTTTGTGAACTTTTAAAGCTATATTTATTTAAATGTAAACATACCCGATAGAAAACCTATATATTTACATATATGTTTTGACCAGCATCAATAGCTGAATCTTATAAGCCACATCTTAATTATTGTTCGGCATAACCGGCAAATCAGTATAAGTTTTTAAATTTTTTGATTTTAAAAGAGCATGGCATCTAAAGATTTTTTTTTACAAATCCGTTGTGGTTGTTACCATCTACATTCCCCTCAAATTTGGTGACCTTATCGCAAAAATTACAAAATATAGGGAAATTTCCGACATGAATAGAAGCGGTGGGGCATAGTGAGATGCAGATTTTTGGGGAATGTTGTTAGCTACCTTTTTATGACCAAACTTTTAATGTACAATTTTGAAGTATTTTGACAAGTTATTGATTTCCCTTTTAATTGGTTGTGATTTTTCTGTTTGAGGGGATGAACTAGAACTGACACAAAAATGACATTTCATAGTGTTATGAATAATCTCATAAAGCACATTTTAAGATGAATCATCTCTTTTTTAGATGGACATATAGCCGCCCTGCCGTTGCTGTATGAGCCTCAGGTCTACGATTTGGCTGGATTTGCTTTGGGAATCGCAGAACGTTCGGGTATATTGCCACGCCTAGATGACATTCAGACGGGTGATGTTCTCATTGGGTTGCCATCGTCGGGTGTACACAGCAATGGGTTCAGCTTAGTGCATGCGGTCCTAAAGCGGGCAGGACTTGGATTTAATGATCAGTCCCCGTTTAGCGATCGTTCTATAGGCGAGGAGTTGCTGGTGCCAACAAAGATCTATGTGGAGGCACTGGCTCCGCTGCTTTCACAATCCGGACATGGCATTAAAGCACTGGCACATATTACCGGAGGTGGTCTCAGTGAGAATATTCCCCGAGTTTTGCGCAAGGAACTCGCTGTACGTTTAGATGCAAATAAGTTTCAATTGCCGCCGGTGTTTGCCTGGCTGGCAGCAGCCGGAAACATTGCTCCAGCTGAACTGCAACGCACCTACAATTGTGGATTGGGCTTAATACTGGTGGTGAGTCCTGATCGTGTGGAAGCAGTAATAGAGCAGCTACGCTACTCACAACGGGCTGCTGTTGTGGGGGAAGTCATTGCACGCAAGGATCCGAAGAAGCCGCAGGTGATTGTCCACAATTTCGAGGCATCTTTAAAACGCAGCCAGACACTTCTTACAATGCCTCGTAGACGTGTCGCTGTACTCATCTCCGGCAGTGGCAGTAATCTTCAAGCTCTCATCGATGCATCACGAGATTCATCGCAGGGTTTGCACTCGGAGATAGCACTGGTCATAAGTAACAAAGCGGGTGTGCTGGGTCTAGAGCGTGCAGCCAAGGCCGGCATCGTATCGCTTGTCATTTCCCATCGGGATTTTGCTAGCCGCGAGGAGTATGATGCGGAAGTGATGCGCCATTTGGTCGCTGCCCGCATCGATCTCGTTTGCTTGGCTGGATTTATGCGTGTGTTGAGCGCACCATTTGTGCGCCATTGGCGTGGACGTCTGATCAATATACATCCCTCTTTGCTACCCAAATATCCAGGGTTGCATGTCCAACAGCAGGCCTTGGACGCTGGCGAAAAGGAATCGGGTTGCACTGTGCATTTTGTCGACGAGGGCGTCGACACGGGCGCCATTCTTGTCCAGGCTTCTGTACCCGTACTCCCTGGCGATGATGTTGAAAGCCTGACTGCTCGCATTCATCAAGCTGAACATTGGGCATTTCCACGTGCTCTTGCACTATTGGCCACTGGCGCCATCGTACTCAACGCTGAGGGCAAGTGCCAAACCAAACTCTCATAAGTTCTCTGTTATTGAATAAAAATCTCTTTTTAATTATGACTAGCACTAACGATTAGAAATATACTAAAAAATATAAACATATGAACATTTTTATGTTGATAACCAAATTAATCTTAATTCATCGCCTTTATTGATTTTAATCGAAATATTTTAAAACATTCTATAAAAAAAACAATAGTCTAATAACAACTTTTATAATACATATTAATATATAACAAAATAAAGGTTCTTGTTAACCATTATGACGACCAAGCATGTGAAACGAAAAGTCATAAAAGACGACTAATATCACTAAGAAAAAAGAAATATATATATATACATATATAGTATATTTTTCTTAGTGCTAATATACTCAGGAGGAACAGAACGAGTTTAAATTGACAACAATTTCGTAACTAGGCGAACAAATGAACATTGATACAGATCTGTGGCGGATGTTGCTAGCTATCTTCCTAACAAACTTGGTGGCTTTAGCACGAAAACTGTAAGAGATATTGAGATTTCTGATTTAAACAGGTGGGCGGTATATTTGAACGTGGCATCAAACTCTTCCATTATAGTCAAATGTCGGGGGACATCGCATTCTGCCTCCCTATTTCGTTCTGCGCGATAACAAATCAATCCAGCCTTTAGACACCAGCACTTTTTATCGACGTAGGCTGCAAGGGCGTGCTATATGCCATTGTAAAGGTATTTTCAAATGATTATTAATAATTATGACCTTATTTGTCTTTGATATAAGGTTTAGAACTCACGCCTAAAAGCATTCTTTTTTTTACCTGTAAGCAAGGTTTTGTTAAATATTAATATTAATGATCTTCACTCGATACAGTGTAGTCCTTGCGATAACTTAACTTTCGGTGTAAACTAAGTATATGCGAAAATTCTCGACCTATTACCCATAATAAAAGGTTTAAGGCTCAATTTAGCGTACCTCGGTCGTAGTAATTGGTATTTCACCCTTTTCGTGTTTACCGATCGATGTGAAATTTTTTACTCTGGTGAGTTTTCGTTCTAGTGGCAATACAATGATTTATTTTCAAAGTATTAATAACTCCACTGTTTTCTGTTATACACATTTAATCGATTACAAAGAAACAAATTGGAATATTGTGAAAATGGGGGCTCTGGCTTTATGCCAGAGAATGTAGATACTCATAGTGCCCAGTGCGATATCCCTTAATTGAATCGGCAGGTGGCACAGGTTAAAAGCTCACGAAGTCCATTTGAGGGTGGGCAGGCGTCTTGCATGTTGCGGTGCATGTCATTACAATGCATATGAGAGACCCATCAAGAAGCGTTATTATCCAATGAGCGCCGCCAAGCTGGAGGTATTTTAGGAACAAGTGAATAAACTCCACCAAATTTAAGAGCGGCTGTGAAATGCCTTTCATATCATCACACTGGATTTAAAGTGGCAGTCAGACAATTTACCGGTTTTACTGTACTTGGATAAGGACTGTTCCATTGGAAAGTCATTCCTTTCGGCCTGAACTCTTTACCGGTAACCTTTCAACGAACCCTGGAAGAAGTCTTATGCTCTTCACATACCTCGATTACATGATAGTTGCCGAACGACTACTTTAAGAACCTGGAACAGGTTCCCTGAAGGCTACAAAAGGCGAACCTACGACTGAACAAAGCCAAGTGCAAGCTTATCCGGCTGAGCATCTCATACTTAGGCCACGTCATCAGTGAACAGGATATCAATACTGTAGAAAAGTTTGCCAAGGCCGTACAGCCGATGTCCGTCTTGTTCAGGAGGAGTACCTGTTTATACGTGCCAGGACTTCACGGCCAAATTTGTGCTGCAAATCGATGCGAGTGACTTCAACATAGGTGCTGTATTGACGCAGGTGGCAGATAGTGCAGGACTGGAGATCGTGTTCGTCTGCCAGAGGTTGTCTAAGCCCGAGAAAAACTAATTGCAACGAAAATGATATGTCTGGCCGTCTAAGGGTCATTCATAAGCTCTAGTTTGTAAGAAGCCTAGTTTGTAAGAAGCCGATTGAAAGCTGTGACGGATCACCTAGCCCTTGTGTTTCAAACAAAATAAAGCTCAGTCTGGCCTACCTTTGCAAGGCCGACTACCCTACCCTACCCTGTTACCAAGTTACCCAAGCGAGCGGACGGCTAAAGGTAAGCCGGAACAGACACGTGCCACATAACTGCAGGTAGAATAAGCAAAGGGCATCCCAGGACCAAGCCAACAATTTTATCTTCGTTGTCGGGACTGGCGACCAACTAATGGCCAGCAGGTGTTGACAAAACACCATGTCCTATTGACGAAAGGGCTTGTAACCAAACTGGCGATAAACCTCAACGGACCGTACCGTGAAGTATGTCTTACCGAATGTTGTGCGGTTCAACACATGACTAAACCAAACGACATCGTCAAGCCAACCTGGCTGGCCTGAAGCCAAATTACGCCGACACTGACGGAGACGCTCCCAACCCACAGAATCATTAAGCTATCCATTTCTTTTTCTGTGTCATACTTAGCCTCCTAGCCCTCCTGAGTGCACCCTAGGAAGGAGAAGAAGAATATCGGAAGCTGAGTCGGAACTACGAGGATCTTGCCTACAGCTATGAAGACAGCCGACGCTTGGATATCCTCATACACCATGACAAGCTACCTGACTTCACCTTAAGAGTATCGTTCCCCCGTTGGAACCAAGCCTCAGGCTCTCCAATCCATAAAAGAGTCATTGTCAAGCATTGGGTGAAACAACGCCATTCACCGCAATCAGTATGGAAATAGCACTGGACACCTGGCACGTCATTGAAACTGAAGAGATGCTCCGACAGGAAGTGCGAGAAAGTGTTAAGGCAGCGGTTCGAGGTGAAAGCGCAGCCTTTTTACTTACTTTACTGACTATTAACGACTTCAAATAGATAAGAGGGCAGGAATTATAAAACGATTATATTATAGTTTCTCAAATTTCACACAGATATTTATATTAATATCAGAGTACATCGCAGTCGGTTACCAAACACGTCTGATGGCATTGATAATTCACAAATACTATTAAAATATATTTTCATGTACGCGCAAAAAGGGAATTCCCTTAAATTTGATTATGAACATACTTCGCAAAAGTTAATTTTGAAAACAAAAAAAATGTAAGCACCACAAATTTTAAATCGTGCTGAATGTGGAATAACATCGTGCAAACAAATTAAAAATATTTTATTTTTCAAACCGTGTTATACCAAAACCGTATAAAAACAGAATTATGTGTATTTCATTGCCCTGATGGTTTGGAATCTAATAGATGTCCACGTTTTTAAGAGTGCTAAGTGCATCTAGTGAAACCCTGCTCGCCAGGACATCTCGGGATGGCTTTTATTGCCGCCTGAAAGTCGAGCATTATATTGGTTTATATTTAAAAAAGCGCACGACTTTACTTTAAAGATCTATAACTCTGGTACTTTTTAGTCGATTTAAATACAAACTTTCCAATCCAACCTTATTCACATATCCAATCCATTTCACGAGTTGAGGGTATAAATTATGTTTTAATTTTGTATTAATAAATTGATAAGCTTTAACCAACATTTTTTTCTAAATAATTTACTAAACTGTATAATCATCACAAACGTGCATTTATATCACAACAACTCATAAAAATTGACTTATGTCTTATAGAAAGATGGAAAATAGGTTGACCATAAAACCTCTTTCGGTCGACTGGGGGCTACTATTTCCGCTCTGGACGTGCTGTGGACGTTTCCGATTGCGTGCAAGATCCTTCTCCTTGAAGATGCTCTCGGCTAATTTGTCCATGCGTAGACGAAAGTATTGATTCTCTAGAATGGGTACAATCAGATTATACTTATCAATCAGTTTATTTAACTGCTGGACCTGCTCTGCTTGGGACTGGACAAACGATTGCCAGGCAGCCTGCTGCTCTGGATTGGTTAATGGCCAGTCGCCATAGTAGATGCGCTCTGTGCGTATCTGTTGCTTAATTTTGCCTGTCGCTTCCCTAATGTCCCGGCCGAGTGTTATCCACTCGGGTGTGAATCCATTATCTAGCATTATTTTGTTTAACTTGTGTGTGGTAAAATCCAAGTAGGGATTCTGCGATTGAGCTGAGGATAGCGGCTTGCCGGCTCCATTGAGATTGTTGAAATCACCCTTGGACATGGCCTCCTGTATCAGATCCTCGACCACACGATCAATGCCATATTTGGTCTTAATAGCATGCTTGCCATAGTAGCTGCCGCCTTTGTTCTTGCACATAATCGCGTCGTCTCCAGCAGCTGCCTTTTCGATGCGATGGTCCAAGACACGCTCCTGTGCCTTCATGGCGCGCACTTTTTGATATTGCTTTTGGCGCTGAAATGGTGTTCCAACGCCTATGCCTTCATTGGATAAATACTGACGATGCTGCGGCGCCGTATGCCTAATATCGAACTCCATCTGATTTTTCACCTCCTCCTTTTCGTCGTCTATGCTACGACGGCTTTTGGCAAACTTTTCCTGAAGCATGCGAAACGCCTCGTCCACCTGCTGAAAGCGCTCGTTGCTTGCTTCATTGGTATCCGCATCCGGATGCACACGCTTCACCAAATCCAAGTACGCAAGACGCACCGTCTCCTGATCTGCAGACTCGTGTACGCCCAATATTTTAAAGCATTGCTTGAAAAGTGTAAAAACATGTTTGATACTACTACCATTATATGTATTTGGTCTTCAGTAAGTACATTTACCTGATATATTTCGCTTCTTTTAACATGCAATGCGCGCACAGCACTGCAGCTGCTGAGTGGATGTAACAAAATGCCTAGAAACATGTTTGTCATAGCATAACGTTTGTAAAACTTTCGACCAAAACTGTTTGAAACAATGTAGTTGACACAGTTCTCAAATAAACATTATTGTTATTCAATAGATGGCAAACAATCAAGTCAAAACAAAACAATATGAGAATGATAGTTTCTGCTAATGTTAATGTCAATGTTGTTGTAAATGTTAATGGTAATGTTAAAGTAATAATAATTATACTAAGCGAAGTGATGCAGTATTGTCAACAAAAGATATTACTGCCATTTATTCCAAGTAATTGCCATACAATAAAATCATAGAAATTTTATTAATTAGAGCACCGTATGAGAGCAAATCCATTTAAAATTAGTACGATGACCAGCATACTAGCCTACGTTACAAACAACTGTTGCTGCTTAGATGTTTAATTATTTTTTAATGTTGTTTTGTTTTTCGGATAAAGAGAACCGGGATATCAATATAGGTCATTGCGGAGCTTGTTTAAAATTACCAAAATAAGTTTGTTCAATTTAAACTTGGTGTATATCGAATAGCTATTGCAAAAAGGTGTAACAATTTTATGGATTTTTTACAGATTACATGTGACCAGACTTTTGCTTAGTGAACAGCTGTTCAATTTTTCGCATACTTTGGCCACACAGTATCAAAAAAACTCGTTGCACACAACAGCAAAACACGCAACAAAAATTGATATTAATTTGATTTAACACAAAATGCATAACCAATAATACTAAGCGACAATATGCTAGTGAAAAGCCACAACAAGTCGAACATGTGCTAACTATGTGCGAGTGTTTTTAACAAAAGAAGTTGTTCATTAAGGCAGCACACACAAAAAATATTTTTCGTAAGTGTCGCAGAATTTACTAGTTGCTGTGTGTGCGTGCCCCAATCATATCTGTGTGTGTGTGAGTCTCAGTGCGGGAACGACCGTATGTGAGATTGTATGTGTTGTGTGTGTTTAAACGTAAACGTGTGTGAGTGACTTTGACTGCAATTTGCGTACGTTTTTTTCGTTGTTAATGATTAAATTGTACATTCTTGTAAAAGTGTAAAAGGCAACAGCCGCGCCGAGCACAACAACAATGGTCACAATTCGCTGCTTTACAGCACTGTATTGAGCAAAAGAGTAACAAAAGAAAAGAAATAGCAGCATGTAGCGTCGGTGTGTGTGTGTCTCGTCTCGTCAAAGTGTATGCGTACGTGTTTGTGTGTGTATGTGTATGCACAAGTATTTGTGTTAAATAATGTTTAACATTTTTTTATAAAATCGCACAAGCTTTTATGCGTTTGCAGTCTTACAAAAGGTGAGTAATGTCATGTTAACTAATATAAACAAAAACTTGACCAAGTCAAAAGTTCGTCAACAGTCGCTTTGTCTTGTCTACCCCTCTCTCAGGCGCACTCTCAATCTTAATTTCGCTCTCTGTCACTTCGTTGAACTTTTATATTCTCGCTCTTAATTTTATTGGGTCTCATTTTTTTAGTACATATATATATTTTGTAGTTGCCTTTTTAATTTAATTTTGCTATGCGCGCGATTCGCGCGCTTATTGTGAATGCGCAAAGCGCACAAATATACGACAAATGTCAGACAAGCCGCTCTTGCTCCTTGGTGTACTATCTCTCTTTTTCTGTCTTTCTTTCCGTCTATCTACTTTTCATCAATTTCTTATTTTGTTTTAGTTGCTTTTGTCTTGTTTGAAATTAAGGTTGTCAAATACTCTTTAATGCCCTCTCTCCGTTTTAATACAGATTTAAATTATATATATTTTTTTTTTTTGCATTATTCAATAAGCCGTAAAACTAAACACACACACACAAACACACCCCGCACCCCACCCTTGCGAATACCTTATATTCTGATAAGTACTTAATTGTTTATTATCCGCTAAGAGAAAAATCCAGGCCCGGCGTTACATGGAGGCATCGTAGAACTAAAATTTTAATTAGTTTGTAAATTTGCTAAATAGATTTTTGGCAAACTCCGATGGCGTTGCCACACAATTTGAAAGTGAGCAAGACAGTAATAACGAAAGATGAAGTAATTCGATTAAAACTCCATTCAAAAATCTAATGCGCACAAGTGGCTGTTTTATGTTAAGTTGGATTATAAGCAGATTTTTGAATTTGTATCTAGTAAAATTAATATTGTAGATGTTAAGCTGAATATTTTGCATTTTCAGCAGTAAGAATAACCAAATCAGCTCAAGCTGATTTCAAAATCAGCAGGTGTTTTTCTCGTCAAATAGTTTTTTGAAACGCTCACACTACGACTATTTTATTGATAATAACGCTAGAAACTCCGGACCTGTTGGGGCTCCCACCATTCCTATTCGCTCTCGTCGCGCCTAGTTTTTTAACACGCGATTAAGAATTTTAAATTTAAACATGTTAAAAAATTATCGATTATAAAGTAGATCGTCTAGATCAAACATTAAATAAACATATTTTTAAAAACATAAGAACAAAATCTTGATGCAATTAAAGAAAAGATTTTGTTTTGCTGCTTGCTGACGTAATAATTTATTTTTATCTTATGCGGGCACTGTATCAAAGTAGAATAATTATTTTAAAGTAAATTTTTATTTTACTTGTAATTCATGTTTTACACCTTTAAACTTACTGAACTTTTTTATTGCGTGTGCTATTTGGTACATAAATATACGGCTTATTATAAACCGTTTGGGAATGTTTAAACGCTTCATGACAAGTCAAATTACAAAACAAAAGAAAGCAAAACAACAAACAAACAAGAGACGCATTTGTTTATGTGGATTTTCGCACGGTATAAAATTCCAATGCATTGGCAACACTAGTGCTAACTAGCAACAACAAACACAAGCGCTTAAAACCCCACACTGAAATACACAGATAGAAAAAGTAACAACAAACAAGAGGAGGAAACCTCAGGAGCGCTCTCTTTCAGTTTTTTTTTTGTCTCTCGCACTCAAACATTCATTCACAATTTTGAGCAAGGCAAGGCTGTAACGAAAGAGCGCACAAAGTGGAATGAAGTGGAAAAAAACAAAACTACACAGCATATGTTGTTAATGAAATATTTTAAGCTCAAAAATGTTGTTAAATTAAAATTCTATATTAACGTAGATTCAATATCTTTGTGAAAATGTTTAACTTATGGCAATGTAGCTCTTGTTATTTTTTATTCTTTCTCCGCCTTTTCAAGGCAAATGTAGTAGTAGTAGTAGAGAGAGAAAGAGAGAGAGCGCAAATCGTAAATAACAGATGTTTAACATGCACAATTCGAGTCAACATTTCTCTCTGTCTACATACTTAACAGACCCGGTTAGCAGTTGGCGCCAGTGCTCAGAGTTTTTTTTCTTGTTTTTTTTTTTTTTTTTACTTTTTTTTACAGTAACAGTACGTCGTCGCGCCGCATAAGATGTAAAAAGCGATAGCGAGAATCGTACAATTTTTCCATCTTCACGCGCCCGTCAAATTAAACGCCATGCGAAATAATGTTAAGATATATTAAGTGTTTGTGCGTCAAAAGTTTAAGCAAGTGCAATGTTTGTGCAAAGCATACATATGTATATGAAAATATAGAAGTAAATCAAATGCAAATGCAAAAGAAAATATAGTACGTGAGTTGTGTTTATTAATTATTTATGATATATGACAAAGCGCGAAAAAAAAACAACGCGTCACAATTTCCGTCGCTAACGCAAGTAGAGCAACGCCGCGCCAATACCGCCCCTTTTGACCAAACACACATACAAGTTGTACATATGTATATGTATTTATAAATACACAAACACATCCCCAAGTATAAATGCGAATACATGCATACTAACATACATACAAATGTGAAATAGTTTTATTTTACCTCTCTCGCTCTCAAACTTGTTCGATCTGTGGCGTTTTGCAAATGTTATGCAAATTAATTAAAGCAACAACAACAATTGATAAAATCGACATCAAACGTAGTGGCATAAAATAAAAATTTCGCTTTCGCAAAAACGATAGCAACAAATAATGCAGAAAAAAAGTGAAATGCGCCCAGTAAATTTTTTTTTTTTTGTTTTTTGAATGGAATTTAGTGCTCAATCGAGATCTCTCGCTCACACGTAACGGAACTGCCGACAAGTCGCTCTTAACACCGTGCTGCTTTTTGGTGTTACGACAAAAGCAAATGCTGAATAAAAAAAGTTATGCGTGCGTTGCCCTTTGTGCTGCCTATGCTTATAGTAACAACAACTGGTCGCAGCATATAATGAATGAAAAACTACAAAACAACAGTGAATGCAATTTTATGTGCTCTCGTACACATACTCACACACACACAGAAACTTAAACAAAAGAACTTAACATAGACACACACAATAATGTAGAAACAAACTGTTTACATGTTGTTGTCAGTTGTGCCGTTGTTTTTGTTTTAATGAGATGTGTACGTTATTTTGATTTTTGTTTAACACCTGCTCATTAACATCAGCGCGAGTAGCTGCGACGAAATTGATGGGCAACACAGCACGTCCTTTTCTTGCAATTGCGTTGGCAACTCTGCAAATGCAGTTACGATCAACTGCTGTTTAAAATCTGCCGCGGTAAAACTTAACATTCTCGTGTGTTGTCACAGTTGTCTGTAGTTGTCATTAGTCATGAGATTTTAAAGTGCATAACAGCTGTTAAGGGAGAAAGGAAGAAAACGAAAGCGAAGAGAGAGTGTGTGCGTGAGAGAGAGAGAGAGAGAGAGAGAGAGAGAGAGAGAATAGAGATCTCATTGCTTATGTTTGTTATACAGTTGTCGTTGTTTTGTTTTTGCGAGTTTTTTTTTCATAACAGTTTTAATATTGACAAACTTTTACGTATTAAAACACTTTAACAACAATGTTTTAACCATGAAATTTTAATTTACAGCATTAATAAAAAATAACAAAACTTAAATCGCCTCAACAAAAAGCAATAAATAAAATAATAAAAAAAAATTATATATTAAAAATCGAACGAAATTAAAGCATAAACAAAAACAATGTTTGAAATTCTTAGCCATTAGCTTTAACAAGGAAAAAATAACAAACGCATAACATTTATGAATCCAAAAGTCATAAAGCCTATACAAATACGCCTTCCAATAGTTTTATACACATACCGTTATAAATATATACAAGCATAATTTAAAAAAAAAAAAAAAAAAAAAAAAAAAATAGGAAGAAGCCGCCGTAGCAGTCGAAATTCGGCTAAATAGTTTATATAAAGTGCGTTAATTCTAACGATGCAATCAAATCATAAAAATATTATTATTATATTATACCATATATAAATAAATAACATATACAAATATACATACATATATATATATATATATATATATATAAACATATATATACATATATTTCTTATAACAACGAAAAAACAATTCAATAATTATCAGCTTGCTTACAAAAAAATAAATAAATAAAATAAAAAATATATCAACGCAATTACTTTAGCAAATTTACTTTAAAATACAGAAATTTTTTATGTACTTATAACAAGTGCAAATCATAAGAAAAAAACTGATTTTTTTATCTGCGCCCAAGTGCTTAAGCAACAACAACAACAACACCAATAACAACAAACAGAAAAATTTATATATATGGTATATATATATCAATAGATACATATATGTATATATATATATATATATATATATATATATATATATACAACAAAAACCTCAATCAACATAAAAAATCGAGCAATATTAACATAAATAAATTTAATACTTATTACAAATAATAAAATTATAAAATATATTAATTGTTAAATGTTAACAAAACTAATTTAAAAAACAACAACAACAACAGCTAGACCAGCAACCTGCCAATATTAAACAACTCAACAAAAACCAACTCATGCGGTGCCCATCAGCTATTGACAGCTTTAACCTCCCCGCAATAGCTGCAGCACAACAACAACAACAATACCAACAACAACAACAACAGAAGCAGCATATTAAACGGCCAAAGGCAAACAGAAAAACGTCGATGTCATTTATCGGCGCAGTTCTCAAATTCTCAGGAGCTGTTGTCACTTCCTCGCATTAACATTTGGATTAGTCCCCACCTCCCAACCCCTTACTATCCTAACCCCCACCCACCAACCAACCCTTACTGAGAAGCACTCATGTAGTGGCATCAAGAGCAACACCATTCTCTCAACAACAACACCCGCAGGCCATGGATCTTCATATGAAAAAACTAACAAAACCACGGTGAGTAAAATGTTCAGTATATGTATCAGTAAATATATGAATGCAGCTTACGCTTACCTAAGGATTATTTATTTAATACGCATTTCATACTACTGTGAAGTCGCCGTTTTCATTGGCAAAAGATCTTTATAACAATCAGCTGTTGTTTTGTTTGCCTTTGCTGGTGTGACAGTTTAGCGGTTTCTGGGTCAACTGACAACCGTTTTCGATCCTGTTTGACATCCACTTTTACAAACACAATCGTTGTATGTTAATATTCATTGATTTTTTTACAATTTATAGATTTATTCTTATATTTATTTTCTGTGTTTACAAACAGCCACTTAGACCTTTGGATAAAAAAATGGAAGAAAGACAAAACGCTTTATTTCATTATTCAATTCCATAAATTTGAAGAAAGTAAATAATTTGGAATTAACAATCATTTTATGTATGATTGCACCATTGTTTTATTATGAATCAAATATTTTCAGCTGCCGCCAATTTCTTTGAAAATACCAATATGTTGGGAAAACGGAAAAACGGAGGCTACATTGTGTTTGCTTAAGTCTGCAATTAAAACTAAAGCAAGTGCTGGTGGCGCTGCTTACAGCTTTAGAGTGAATTCGCTATTAGGGTCATTGAGAGGAAAAACATTTAATCACTGCTTCGTTTATGTATAGACTGTTTATAAATATCAAACAAACAATCCCTTGACTTTACGAAGGTCAATTTTAGTCCCATTTTAAAGAGTTTTGTATTATTTGTATGTGTATTGGTTTTCCGTCTTGCAGATGCAGGGCTGCAAAATTAACGTTCTTGTTCTTTTTTCTGCTACTTGACCCATATGAATAAAAAAAAAGTACTATGAAGAACGAGTAGAAACAACGAATGGGCCTTGACGTTAACTTAATTTTTTCGATAACGTATGCAGAAACTCATACTTAAAATGCATTAATTACTTTTGGTTTGTATGCGAGGGTCAAAGCAAATGGTTCTTAATGAAAACAAAATGTCCTAAATAACCACGCTTTGTGTGTAAAATAAGATATTTAGACTTTTGTCATTGTTAAATGCCCTGGCGGGCCGTTGTTAGGGCTTGCTTACCTACAAGTAAAAGACGGCAGAAGAATTTTGTAAAAATAAACGAAAAGTAACAAAGTAAGATGGCTCTTGTCAAGAGATCTCGACTAGGACATACCCGTAACCCGTTACGCCAGTTTTCATTCACACGTCCGCAATATATATATATCACATGTTTATATCGGAAACCGGAAGTGTTATCGATAACTCAAAACTAACTTTTTGTGCTCATGGCATAAGAGAGCATAAGTTCTTAATCTTAAGTCTCTAGCTCCGATTCTAAGACGGACATGGCTTTATCGACTCGACTATTGATGCTGATCAGGAACTTATGTACTTTATAGGGTCGGAGATGCTTCTTTCAGTCTGTTACATTCTTTTGTGCATAACCATTATACACATTATTTACCTATTTAATGGGTTGAGGGTATAAGAAAGAATCAGCAACAACAAGCGAAACAGTGCGGAAAAAACCCGCTAAAACTACATAATAAGAAAAAACTTATTTTATCTTAAAATACAAAGGAAAAGGAAATGCAAAAGAAAAACCTTAGTACATAATTCTTTTTCGGTCAAGGAGGACACTTATATGAAGACATCGCAAACTTGGTTAGCACTCTCGCTGTCCTGTTACTGCTAACTGTTATCTTGGGAGTGTTACGTAGAAGTGAAAGTAGTGTTGCCTTGTGAATATGTTTTGTGAATTGTTGGATCTTGATACATATTTTTGTTTACTTTTGAATTTATAGTAGGCCTTTAAGTGCATCTTCGTAGTATTGGTAAGAAAAAAACAAAACATAAGTTCTTGTTAAAAGCAACCCATTTCTGCAATAAATGAGGAAGAAAAATCGTTTTGGAAAAAGGAAAGTGCGAAAATTAAAAAAAAAGTGATTGAAGCATATTGTTAGTACCAAAGCAGTCGAACTTCTATATATTGTAATGAAGTTTTCTTTATGAAAAATTAGTTTTGTGATCACAGCTTCTTGATTTTATTTTCAGTATGTTTTGCTCTCCATATAACGATATTCCTGTTCCCATAGCGAATATATCTTTATTATGAGCTTTCTTTTAGCCTGTTTCTCGAATTTTAATTCTCTCTATAATGTGTTTTTCTCTTATCTTGGCCTCTTATCTAGCTTGCAGTTTACAGACAATTCCTTATAACGAATTTTTAATATATCGAAACTTTTTTCTGGTTCCCTTGGGATTTGTTATATAGAAGTTCGACAGTATATGAAATATGTATATACATGTTTCTATATGTATACACATTTATTCCGTAAACAAGGGGCAAATAAGTCAACACACAAAAACATACACCCTTGTAAAAGTGCCCAGCAAATTAATCGCTAAAAGTAAAGGCCTTTAGCAACAGCAGCACACTGCAAACACAAAGCAGACAACAAGAATGATTAAGGGGGAAGGAATTTACCATATCGATAGAGACACATAAAACAATTTGGCAGCGCCGCCCAGCTAGACTTATGCGTTTGCTTCCTAACTTGCATCAATATTCTCTCTCTTTCTTATTCAGTTTCATTATCTCACTCTCTGTCTCTTGTCTCCATTCTCTTTGGCTTGTATCACCAATGTGGCTAGTAAAAACATGACATGGCGATTTGACCCTTTTATCATGTTTAAAATCCAAATAATTGGTAGGGATGTTCTCTCTTGTTACAAGTGTAACATTTATTTCTTTCTTTAAATGCTATTTGAGGTATAGTTACTTGCTTTGACAACACTTCTTCTGTGTTTTTTTATTGCAAACCATTGTTAGAGGAAAAGTTGTATCAGTTTTCTTAAAGTGACATTATCTGGGTTGTGCTCGAGCAAATTTTAAAATCTCTGAGGCCAAGTCCTCCCTGTTCCGCGTGTGTGGCAGATTTCATTTTTCAGTATTTTTGTTCGGAGAAAATAAGAGTTGCCACAATTAAATAAAAAAAATTGACCAAAATGTATAAAATATTTTTTTCATTGTTTTCAAGTGTAACCGCCTGACGTTTGTGTGCTATTTCATAAAAAAGAAAATAAAAATATGCAAAGTCTTGTCTCTTGTAATTTTTCTACAAAATAAATATTTAATATTTTGCTGCCAAGTAACTCTTGCTTGAACAGCTGTTGTACACCGAATGGCAAAATGCCTAAGACAATTGTTAGAGATTTATATCAATAAAAACTCATGAATTAAAACATTTATTATTTTCAAATGTATTTGCAATATGCATTTAAGCTAAAAATTATCTATCTAAAATGTTATACTTATACATAATGCATTAGAGTCTAATGATTAGACGTTTTATTTGGCTTAAACTTAGCAAAACACTGGCCCAACCACTTGGGGTTTTAAAAGCGTCTTAAACAGCGCTCTGGCACACCTAAACCCAGCATCAGGTTGGTTTTCGGTTGGTTTTCATTCGTGGCACACTCTTGTATAATATTTATATTTGTGGCAAAACCCTACCAAAAGCCATTTTTTCTGTTCTTAAGATCCCTTTTACAATAGAATCTCTATATAGTAACAGGACCTTTTGTCCTCCTCACCCATTGCTATTAAGTTGGCGTGCCTGTTGACTATTGACATAACGTGCGGCATATCAATTAAGTGTGTAGGTCGATGGGATAAGTGTGTGCCAATATAGAATATTTGTTAGAAAAGTAGAGAGTAGTGTAGCAACTGGTTATGGAGGGGTGTAATCGATTTGTAGGTTATATGTCTTGGCCCAATTGAGGGATTGTTGCATATATTTGAACTACATTTCAAACATAAATCATTTACTCAGTTTGATGTATGTAACTTAAACGGACTATCTAAGTGACGGAGTATTTATTATAAGCCTTATCATGGAATTACAACTCGTTTTATGTAAATGAATCATTTTTTCATAACTATGCGAAGGCAATCATGTTTTAAAATTAGTAATGGGGCTGACACATCTTTTATTGATATACATACTGTTGAATCTCTATACACATTTACCTACCTAGTTTCCTGAAAATTTAGGAAATATATTATTATAAATATATTCATATATATAAAAGACATTAGTGGTGTTCACAAAGTATTATATAATTGCCCATGTGTATCGATACAACACTGCTATTGTGAACACACAATTGCACAGGACGAGTCTTGCAAGCTTGCTATTCCTGAGTTTGCTATTGTGTGTATTTATCTACATATATAAAATTAAGTGGCAAAACTTCCTGTCCGCATACTACTCCTAGACAGCTTGCCCGATTTTAATAAAATTTTTAGGGGTGATTGGGGTCTGTGTGGAGCGTGCACATAAGAAATGACCCAAATCGGTATACCGGTTCTTCATTTATCTCATTTTTTTTATAATGAGTTCAATAAATGGAAGCAAATTTTGAAAATTGAAAATTGTCAAATATAAACTTTCTTCAGTGTTGACAGTAAACATAATTTTGTTTGTGATTTATGTTGTCATTTTATTTTGTATGTGCTTCGATAATTATTGTGCGTGTACTTTTCTCAAATTTTTTCGCGAGCAATCGGTGTTTCATATAGTTTAAAAAAAAACCGTAAGTTTTAAACTCTTGAAGTTTCTTTTTTTATTTGAAAGAACATATTGTGTACCACTTATTATGCAGCAATTTGAAGGAAAAATGTCACAAACCACACGAGTAAATATAGGGCGCGTAGAACAAATTATTTGGCAAATTCATTTTAATGATGATGAAAATCGTGAATTGGATTAACGTTGTGAAATTGTTTAGAATACAAGACGAGAAATTGTACTTGAGCTCCAAATTGTTTTCCATAATCGTAAAGCATAAGTTTATTTGCTTAAAATTGCTCTCGAGTGTAAGCCATCAGATATTCACAAAATCGTAATAAAACACCTTCTAGTGCGTTTATCATTCATAATCAAACACTTAATGGTGTGAGTTTGGAGGAACCAAGTTTTTCACATGGTCAACTTTATGTTGCCTGTTCAAGAGTAGGAACCCCTAGCCGTGTGTTTATTTATGCTCAAAATGAAAAAGACAAAAAATATTGTTTATCCAAATGTTTTAGATTAAGTTAAAAAATTGCTAACCATCTTTGTTTAAAACTAATAAATTAATTTGATGTTAAAAATTAATTATTTTTAATATTTTAATAGGTACGTAATACATATTACGTAGCGAAGCACGCACTGGGCCACTAGTTGATTAATAAATAAGGAATAAATAAAAAAATGTCTTTTAAAAGCATAAAATCAGTTCTTTTAGAATGGAAAGCATCCCAAGCTTTTTAGGTAATGACTTCAACTAAATGGAATATAGGTTAAAATTGCATTTTGTGCAAATTTAAATTTCTTAAGTGTAATTATTATTGCACATAATTTTGTTGGACATTTAAGTTGTCGATTTTTATTTGGTCGAATTTGGGATGATTTTGTACATGATGTAAATTCCATTTATAAAAGCCGCAGAGGTGATATAGTTAAAGTCAATTTGTTGGCGGGATTACAATTGACATATGTTTGTTTTGAAATAGCTCCTAAAGCACTTAATTATCCCAAAAAATACTAGAAAATCATCTGTGTTCTTAGCGACTTTTGCAACATTTTTCAAGTTGTTATTGTTGTTTAGCACTAATTCATTTTTACATGCAATAATGAAAATCGATTTTTGGAGTCTAGGGTTGGGGTCTAGTACAAGACGTGCAATTGCTACACTCAGCTACAAATTGTTGTTGCAGAGATGACACGTAATGCATTAGTTTATTCGATACTAAACCTTGGACACTCTCAAATCAGTGAAGCCATCGATATTCCAAATCGTTAACCCTTCAGGTTTGTCTTCATAATAAACTTTAATGGTGTGATTTGGAGGAAAAGTTTTTCACATGGTCAACTTTATGTTGCCTGTTCAAGAGTAGGAACCCTAGCTTGTTTATTTATGTAAAATGAAAAAGCTTAAAAATTTTAGTTTATCTTAATTTTGAGAGTTAGTTATTAATTGTAACCATTTTGTTTAAAACTGGAATAAATGTATTTTTATCGTTAAAAATTAATTATTTTTACTTTATTGGAATAGTTACTACCTCACGTAACACATCACCTAGATTGGCACCACTGCCATCACTTAATTGTGAAATAAAAGTGCAAACAAATAAATTGACGATGCCGAAAGAGTTATAAAAGCAAAAAATGCGAGTTCTTTGGCTGCAAAGAAGGGAATTTAAATCTTCGATTAGGAGGATCCCACTGATCCAACTAGGGTGTTTTGCAGTTATTGCAAATGCAGCATAACTGCAAAATTATGTGATGTGCGTGCACATGCTGCAACAAAAAACAAATTTTCAGTCACCATTAGAATTGCTTGAAGCAACTTTTTGCATCAAAATCAATTTTTGGAATTTAAGACGCCAGTTAATTATTATTGCAGATATTATTGAAATTAATAGGCCTTTGATGGTCGAATTTGGGAAGACTTTGTACATGATGTAAATTCCATGGTTATACAAGAGTATTGTTCATTAAAACGGAGGTGAATATGACCTAAGTCCATTTGTTACCGATAACTTTTTATAAAATAAGTATTGAAATAAGGCCTAAAGCATTTAATTCTCCCTTAAATAGTTGTCAAAATCATCTGTATGCTTAGCGACCAGTGTATTTATATAGTTAGTGAATTTTCTTTAGCTTTAGTTATTTGCAATACATAAAAAAAATCAGGTTTTTTCTTAGGGTTTTTTCTCTGGGATTCCAGCTTTTTTTAGCTTCAATTTGTTCGTTGATTCAGCTTTTTTGCTTGTTCACGATACTAAACCTTGTGAACACTCCAAATGTATGTTATTCAATAAAACAATCATAGACTCGAAAACTGCTAAACCAATTTTGAGATTAGTTTTTTATGGCAATCTATTTACGCCCGATTTTAAAATTTTTTTATCCGGGCATCGAAAATGGGCTCATTCCGAATTTGCAATTTCCAGTTCGATTATTATTCGAGTTGCAATCGATATATAATAAAAAAAAAAAATGAAAAAATCCGAAATACATCTTTTATATTAATATAAAAAATTAATTGGAACGTATATTAGACATATAAATTTGAACTATATAGTTGTATAAACGTCCCGATCTGAGAGCCAATAACGCTAGAGACTTTGGATTTCGAACACCATAGACACAAAAATTCATTTCGAAATGTCGATAACTCTTTTAGTTTTTTTTTACGCATTGAATCGATAACGTTTGTTGATATCTTTTGAGAATCACCGGAAGATATAAAACACTAAGGTGATCTTTTGTTTCCTGCTTGTAAGCGTTAAGTAAGGTTATGGTATTTCCTAGATGGGAAGTATCGACTCGAACTAAAAATATGTAAATCCAATCATTCAATTTACCAAGATAAGCAATTAAGCTATTAGTTTTGAATAAATTTGTCTCAATATTACGCTATGTTGACCTTGTTTCTCCTTACACACATTCAAAGAGCATTTGTCAATATGTTTACCAGAGATATGCTGTGCCTCGTGCTCTGTTATTTAATTTCCAAGAACTTGACGACCTTTTTTTACACCTTGCCACATACATGCAAACGTACATATACATATAAATACTTATATAAATAATTAACTGTTGCATGTGCCCTTTTGCCAAGTCTATTCTGTCAGCTGCAGTTTTACCTGAAGGACACGGGACACACGACATTTGTAGGACTCCTTTGCTCTCTTCTCTTCTCTAGCCACAACGACGTGCAACTAAACCCTCGTGTAAGTGTGTGTGGCAAGTGGCAACATTGTCGCCTCTCGCATTTCCCATATACATATACATATATACATATGTACATACACAAGTGTTTGCGCCACTTGAGGTCAACAACAACAATAGGAACAATATCTGAATGACGAGGAACTGAACAACTGTAACTGAAATTGCCTGCCAAGTGCTTCCCAATAACTGTTTTCCATTTGGTTTAATACTTTTATTGGTTTTAAGATGGGTATATCGATCTAAAAGATTACACAACAATAGTAAAGCCTTACCATCAAATGCTTAAAAATTTATTTTACATACAGTCGCGTCTGAATATAGAGTCTTGGCAGTGTTGTATACCGGCATAATCAGGAATCGTCAGCCTATGCAAAAGATTTATCAAAACTTTCAATAGCATCAGAAGCTTTTACAGGATTTCTGATCTGAATTTGCGTTGGTGTCGTCATCATCAGAATTTACAACACTTGCATCCATCTAAAAATTAGCACAAATTGGCTTATAAGCTAAAAATATGGAGCCATCCCCAGATTTAAGCTTATTTTCTTAAAACGCCATTTCCCAGGTTTGGACTCGGCTAAAAACCAACCAATAACGTCAAGAAAAATCTGAAGACAAATTGTTGGGGGATTACCCTTTTTAATTTTTTATTATTTTTTGTGTTTTGTTTTGGCTTATTGAATATTAAATTTGATTTGCTTTCACGTGGTTTTTGATTTTTCACAACTTAAAATTGTTGATGATTACTGTATCGAGGTGTTTGTTGACTGTGAATGTCCAAAAATAATTCAAACTCATATTTAATACCTAAATGTACATCCACAAGTATATTAATAGTCGTCAGAGCAAACAAAGAGAATAAACATTAGCTCTCAATATTATTCAATTTATGTTTAATTTCAATATTAATATGAACTTGATTCCAATTCCGACAATTGAGTTAAATTTGTCTTATAATGCTCATATTAAAATTTGTCTTCGAACTAACTTTATAAACGGTTTTTTTTTTTTTTTTCATTTGATTGTTTTTTACATCTGTTTTTTGAATAGGGAAGAGATGAAGTCTCGCGCGACAGGTAGGCGATTCTATATCGCCACGGCAATTATTTGCTGATCAAGGATATATATGTATGTATATGCTTGTGTAAAAAATCACAATACCCTTTTTTAACAAAATTCATGGAACCTGGACTTGAAAATAAATACTTCCACTCGATGGTTGATATATATGTTCTTGTTGTTTGAAAACTCAGAAATGTCAAGGATATATTAAGGCCATATGAAAATTAAGCTTAAATGTGACCTCATGTCTTGTTGTTGTTGGATGTCGTCTCCCTGCGGTGACGTCTTGGACTGGGTTGTACTATTTCTTTCATCTACTGCCGAGGCAGCTCACTCAACCGAGGACCTCGACTAAGGCGACGAGGAAACTGTAAATAAGTTGCACTCTTCAGCTAACAGGGAAAACAGTTGGATGAGCCGGGGGTTGTGACTTTGTGAATGGTGTGGAGGTTGGGGGTTGGGCAAGTTTGAGCCCGTTCCTGCTGTGTGGACAGCAAATAAAAACAAAAATGTTATATACCATTTATTTCAAAGATGACATTTTGCTTCTTTTTTCCTTTTGCTTCTCCTGTTGTTAATACTGACGGCACTGGAAGGTGTTGCTATGGTGTGTATGTTTGTGTGTGTGTGTTTTGAAAGGTAGGGTGAAGGTTTCTTTTTGGTAAGGTGGATGTTCTCGGAACAGAAGCTGGACAAGCCTTGAAGCTCGCTATTGCTTTTTGCTGGCTTTTGTTTGTTTTCTCTTCTGCTTAATGCTGCTGAAGTGGAAGCCAGCGATTCTAACGGTACGTTTGTTCGCTTTCTCTTTTAAGTCGATGTCTGCGAAGCATTTCCGGTGTGGGTTAAAATATATTGTAACATAAAGTCGCCTTCAATGCAGGACTTTTTAATGAGTGAGAGAGAGTGCATTGAGGAAGTTATATGTGTTTATTTTCAGCAATAATATATTACTATTTTATTTGACTTGTGTGAAACTTGTCACATTTAAGACAATTTGTGTACTTTCAAACTGCTGTCAGTGTAATAAGTTTGTTTAAGGTTCGATGTAGAAAACTGCTGGGGGTTTGGTATAGTCTATGAACTTTACAGAAACATAGACCTTCCATCTCTTCGTGCGATGCGAGGAAGAAGTTTGTTTCATTTCACACATGGTTCCTAAAACTTGCTTTATTCATCGTTGTTCATGTGCTGCCACCTTCCACCAGGAGACGGTCAATAGGCATTAATATCTTAGTATACGTTTGCACGTCTAACTATTAGATTCTTTGTCCTATCACCACTTAATAAGAAAAACATATAGTTGCTTAACGAATAAAGACCTTAAGAATAAATTCGATCCTTCTAAACTCCGTTCGGAAGGTATTTTGTTTAACATCAGAGCTAACTGCATACGAAATATGTTTGGCAATAGCGCCATGGGTTGAGGCATACTCTTAGTCTCGTGACAGGCAATAATATTTCGTAACCGGTAACTCGGATCAAATAAGGTTAAGCAAATGCATATTAAATGCCTAATCATACACGAAAATTGTTGAATTTATTATAAATTTGCCACGTTCTTTTCGTTCTATCAATCTATATTATAAATCATTGTTGGAAACTTATGGGATGTAGGCTAATCTTTTATTTTATTGTTATTCGAATTGCTTTTTATTCGAATTTCGCATATGTGTCTCTACTTTTAATTTTTTTTCTCGCTTGCTCTTGTTTTTGTCTGCGTTCAACGATCGATAATACGTCGTTTAACGTAGCCGCTGCTCATTACGAGTTTCATTCTGTGTTTGTGTGCATGTGTTTGTATATGTAGATAACATTGTGAGTTCTGCCAATTTCAGTGGCTCTCTTGCTCTCTTTCTCTTGCTCTCTCTCTCTTTTGTTTTTGATTTTGGGTTGCGTATTTTGTAAACACAACAGCAAAATGCCTCAATGTGCAAGTGTAACCGTTTCTTGAACGATTCTACTCATCCCACTTCACTTACTCATATGCACAAACACATTCAAATGTACTGAACATGCATACTTTGTAACGCATTTGCTTTGTTTTTGTTTATTTTATTAGTTGAATGGCTTTTAGTTGAAAAGCTATGTTACATTTTTTGTGCACTGCGTTTTTGTATTGTTCGTGTAAAGCTTATTGATTACTGTTTGTCAGCGGTTGGGGCAATGGGGGAGATTTCCCTCCCATCATGGAAAGTGTTTTTGTCCATATGCAAGCATACAGAGATATATTCATTACTCCGTACGTCGAAGTGTGCAGTTGTTAAAATTAATATTAAAACGCGGCAATGCTAAGAGTTGTTTTGTTGCAAAAGCATACATATACAAATACTTACATATATACAAACTAATAAACACTTACGTATAACTAATCAAAAAACATTTTATTGTGTTTTTTTTTTATTTCTATTATCAGTAAAAATAGTAAATATAGAAAACCATACTCAACCCTCTAATAATTTGGAGAAAAAGTAGTCAATAAATAAATAAAAAAATTAAATATATCTTCTAATATATGAATTTTTTCAAGCTTAATCCCAATTATATTGTGATATTATACAGCACAATCTCGGATTTCTTAAGAAGTTTGTTAATCCACTTGATTTGTGATATCTTAAGATTTTTTAAAGGAGACCGGCAAGCATGGGCTCGCCTTTCTATACCGTTTGTAGTCCTTGTTTCGAATATCCTTTGACTGTTGAATACAACTCTTCCATCGTTTCGGTTTAAGAGTATAGTTAGGATTCTGCATGTCACGACGTAGAATGTAGAAAATGTCGATTATATTGCATACCTAAAAGGATTCTTTCCGAGAAATAGATGAAGCTTGGCTTAGTCAATCTTATTCCTGCATTTTGTTTTGGCTTCCAAGGATACAGCCACATTGTTAATGTTGTGTTAATGCGTTACTTTTATGGACACAACCAATATGGTCTTGTGGTCATGATCAGATAGATAGAGTATAATGAAAACAAGTGAAAACGTATTTCTAATTGATTGGCGTGCAAAACAAATCAGGCGGCAAGGCGAAACGGTTCAAACCACAAGGCAAGAAATAGTATATGTGCATGTGTATGTATGTATGTATGCGAATGCAATGAATGACAAGCAGAAAAATGTGTTTTGCTAACAAGAAACGAATAAAATAAGAGAGAAATAAATAAAGCGATAAAAAACACGCGCGCAAGTTCGAAAAGTGGGCTAAAAATATAAAAAACCGCAAAAATCTCAATTATAATTACCTTAAATTGTGTTCAGATATATATTTATATATACATGTTCTAGTTGTAATGTGCCCAAAATTGTGTGCATCAAAAGTTTTCTACTTTACACTTCCCAAACAAACAACTGATAATAACATTTCTGAATTAAGATTAGCTCTTTTTTATTAATTTGATTTGTTTTTATATAGACACAGTAATGTAAATTATAAGTAAATAAAATCAAGCAAATGCAGCATGCTGAATTGTGTTTTGATGCTTAAGCACGACTCAAAGATTATAATCCATAGCTCAGAATATCAGGCAACATCGTTTCTCTCGTCTATTGCTCTCTTTTTATTCTCTATCTCTCTCTTCATTTGAGTGCTATCTTTTGCGCCCTCTTTCTTTATGTACTCTGATAACAAATGTTTTGTAGTGTACTGGTTTTGTGCAATTCTTCTATCCGTCTGTCACCCTTTGAAATTAGAGACATTGCGTATACCTTGGACCACATCTGCACGATGCGACATCCGGGGAGTAGTCCATTAAAAGTCGATAAACATCAAAACATCAAAATATCAAAAATTTCGAATGTCGCGCCCCAACACCATTAATCAGTTTTTGCAATCGAGTTAAATTAAGTGGTAGAAAGATAGCGATAGCTGCCAACTTCCACCTAAGATCTGCATAATAAGTTTTCATGTTGCGTCACCAAAAACTAAAAATTTATATAAAAACTGCTTTACTATTATCAGAGTAATCAGCTGTCGGTTACGTCTGACTGCTACATTTTCAATCGTTGTTTTTGCGAGCTGCCTTCGTTGTCTATTTTTGTTGTTGCTTGAGCTGCGAGCAGCTTGTGTTGGCATTTATTTATAAAACAACCGCCGGCAACAACAGAAATAATGATAATAATAATAACAACAACAACAGCCATATGTGCTCTGCTGCGTTTTTTTTCTTGCTATTTTCTATTTGCTTTTTGCCGCACTTTCGTTAAGAGGTTGGCGGTGTTTGCTTGTTTTACTAGGTTTTGTGGAATACTCTATTTTATTTAACTTTGATTTGAAAGCAAATGAAATACAATATCAAATAAAAAAGAAAGGTTTAAGAAGGTTACTTTTGAGTTTTTGCTTGCACATTAGCTGATTCTTTTTATTTGATAGTTAAACTTTTCCTCACACTCTGTATGACAGAGTAGCTAAATTTGATTGGGATTTGGTTGGCGACATTAATTAAAGATCTTTTACACTTTTTTATACCCTTGTCCCGTAAAATGGGTAAAAAAGGGTATAATGGTTCTGTGCAAATATATTTAATAAAAGCATCGACCCCATAAAGTATATACATATATTCTTGATCAACAGCCGAGTCGATCTGACAATAAGACTAGACTAGACTTTAACCTATACCATAAGCAGGTCAAGTTTGTTTACCACTTATCGATAATACTTTTGATTTCTGATGTACACATGCGATCGATAGCAAAACAAGATTGAATTTCATGGAACTATGGATAAAATAATGAACATTTAAAAATACCGAAAATATCGCAGTTTAAAGATTGTTCATTTTGGTCACTGGGTAAATACACACAAATGAGTGTACGCGTAACGTATGTAGATCGGGATTTCTTGATTAAAGTGTTCTTACTTGTTGTTTTTTTTTTTTTTTTTTTTTTTTTTTTTTTTGTGTATAACGATATCCCCGAATTTTCCTTTTTGTAAGCAGAACGCTAAACATTAGTTTTTTTAATAAGAGTTGTATTTATTTGTATTTACTAATTATTGACTTCAAAACACCCCAAAATAAACAACAAAACCAAAACAAAATATATAATTATGGAGAAAAAATTAAACCATATTGTACATTCTAGTAGTTGTATAATTCTTCATTATTCTCTGTTAAACTGTAGACCTATGCAAGAAGTGGTTTTTGTCACCAATCTTCTAATCGATGAAATCGACTCTTTCACTCTTTTGAGTTGATTAAACTGAACTATCCCTATAAGTACTTCGCGTAACTTTTAACCCATTAATCTTGATCGTCGCTTAAGAAACTGTCCATTGCATGAGCGTTTTCGTGTAGTGTGTTTTGACTTCAATAAGATGTTATCATTTAATTCCTTTCAGGCTTTAATACCTGTACTGAAGAGATCCATCCTGATTTATTTATCAAGTCTTAATCACTAACCACTTCAACTTAAACTTGTTTATTTTATTTCAGTATACGTGCAGATCTACATTTAAATATTATACATTACTCTTACAATTTTTATCTTGATGTCTATTTTCGAATTTGAATTAATTTAAATTTGTTGACTGTTGTAAGTTGACAATAAGTCAATAAATAAATATAAAGTATGTAGATTAAGTTTTAGAAATATTGAAGTTTTTGACTCATTAGTATGATGACTTATTTTCCCTTTGGTCGACCCGTTTATACATCCATACAAGTGTCTTAGAATAATAGCATTAGCGGTAGCAAGTTCAGATTCCCTTTCTACTTTGATTTCTGCTATCAAACTCAACCAAACTTGAATTCCAAACACTTTTATTTAATGTGTCAATATTCATTCGCATTGACTTCCATAATACATACTCTGAAATTAATATCTCATAATGTGCATTAAGAAAATAAACATTACATTAGTCCGCTTTTAACAGCAAAACAATAAGCTACAACTACAGTAGAAAAAACCTTCAGAGCACTTTCAAGTTGGTCATTGCCATTAAAACTTATGTGCGCATATTGTAAGAACATGTAAAAACGTTTAAAATTAAATAAGACCAATATAAATGCATGCAAGCGTTATATATATACATATATAGCGCATGAATGAAAGTAAAGTGAACAAGTGCTAATACTCTTGTCGTGAAATCCCTACTAGAAGATACCCTGAACCCCATATCACAAACGCTTACATGTGTGCACCTGCACTCAAAGATATGCTCCAGCATACTTGACTCAACTTCAATGTGTTATAACTCTGTTTGTTTTTTACCGATATCAATAAAATTTTTGCAGATTTTTATTAAGTTGTCTCTTGTTTCAGATCTAGATACCAGATTTCTTATATTTACGATTTAGCGTTAAAGATAACATTTGTGCATAAAAGGAGCTATCGATAATAATAACAAACTTGATCAGCCTAGGGCTTAAGCGAGATGGCGTTCCTCTAGAGCTCTGATAGGTACTGACATTGGGATTATCTACTCGTCTGTTGGTGCAGTCCAGCTGTTACATACTTAAGCACAAAACCAATGTTCCCTTTTTACCCATTTCATATGTTCAGAGAGTGCAAAACATTGAAAATGGCTGGCGTCAATGTTTTGTTGTGTGCAACTACTATGTATATATGCCTGTGGGTGGTTGGGATAAGTCTTGCTTCTGCATTTACTAGCCTCTATTTGCGTTGACATTCATGGCGCACATGCAACGACACGTTTTTCATACTTCCACTGTTTAATGTTGTTGTTACTCTTGTCGTTGATTGAAGTTTGTGCATGCAAAATGAAGTGTTAATCAGCATGTTGGCTGTTGCTGTTAACTGTGTGTGTGTGTTTGTGTTTGTGTGAGAGAGAGCAACTTAGCGAGTATTACAGATATGTTTGCCGCGATACACATTGTAAAATGAAACTGTATCATACTGCGTGCGTTAGTGTCGCCAGATTGTGGCAGCCGACTAGGTGCCATAAAATGGGAAAAGGAAGTAAGTGTAGAAACTAACAGACCAAAGACTTTCTTACTGAATGTACAGATTACAAGTTTTCAACAAAATGAACTACAAATTTTTCTTAAATACGTAACATCTACATCTAGACTTTATTATATACATTTATATAATATATTATATATTGCGTATTCTGTGTGGCTTCTAGAGGTCCCTTGCACCTTGTGGAAGGTCCGGTTAATGGGATACTTTTAGACGGATGCTGTTCACGAAAATGCCTTAGCAATCGAGGTTCAATTTTAGTAACCTGTAGGTAGTATGATTCTGGCAAAGCAATATTTAGTTTATTGTGCAGGTTCAAGCTTGACGCTAATGAAAACTGACCTCCAAAACTTTTTCTTAAAAGCATTCGAGTTTTTTAACACTCCCTCGTCATCGTAAAGATGTTCCACTCTCTGAATCCAAACTTAGGGTCAGCGATCAAACCGGCTTGCTATAGCATTAGTTGGATTTTTCAAATAAGTTGTCTCAACTTCAGGAGAATTGGCAGTATAGCGAGATTTCCTGATTATTGTACCAGTATACTTGGCCAAATTAACATTGGGTGAACAAGTGCTCAACTCAAAGCATTTATTAGTAATGTTAGGAGTTTAGTTTTATTCGGTGGCATTGCCTTGACGGCTTACGCGGGGACTATGTTAAAGATCTCTTAGTACTTTGACCGCTTTGCCAAACATTGTTTTTATGCCTAACCCATGAAATGGGTAAAACAGGCATTCTGGTTTTGTAAAACCTATTTAGCAGAGAGAAGGAAGCATTAAGTCCTCTTGTAGCACGCGTGGAACAAGTTTGTTTTGAACTTTCGATAACTTAACGGGTTTTCGATACACACATAGAATCGATAACAAGAAAAACTTGAATTTCAAAATTCTGAAAACGAGATTTAAAACTATGGATAAAACACTGGACATTGCGTTGTGATCAAAATCGTGAATGGTTTTGTGCAAGTGTATGTAACAGACAAAATGAAGCATCAGCAACCCCATATATTTTTGTGGTGGCATTATATATCTAGTGATATCCATTAGAGATCTGCTTAAAATTGTTTGACGAAAAAGTTTTTACTTGTTTAAATTGGCAGCTGTAACGCCAGTCAGTTACGCATGGACATTAAATTCTTAGTAAGCGCGCACTTTCCTTCACACATCAACAATCTCCAAAATCACACACGCCTTTTTGGCTAGCGTTTACGTGGAAGGGGGGGGGGGTATGGGGTGTCAGGTGAACCGTTTGTTGGTGGCACCTGCCTTTTACATTCTCGATGTCTCTCTTCTGTCCGTCTTTTTTTAAATTTTCTCTCTTCTTTTTTTGTCTCTTAGTCTGTCTGTATGTTTGTCGTCTGTCTGTGTAGCATACAATGTGCAGTTGAGGACTTTCCCATTTTATAAAATTACGTGCCCGTACTCGTTTCGCATTCACAGTCTCGTCAGCAGTTGGAAGTGGCTCCAACATTAATATACTCTACTTTTGGCTTCGCTTCCGCTTCCACACTTCTTTTGACCTACTCGTATACCAATAATAGTGCGGGCGTTGAAAATAAATGAAAATGTGCTCGGGCTTTTGGCTGCGTCTTGTGGGTGCTTACTGTTGGTGATGGAGGGAATATCGGCGAAAGACCTTTTGAATAGTCAGGCAAATTTGCAGAAAGATAGAGTTCTAATCCACAAACTATGACTGGAATATTATTGGCCTTAGTGGATATGTTTTTAAAAGAAAACCATTGAAAAACTTATTGCAATAAAAGCTTTCTGATTGTATTACATCATTAGCCGCAATAAACGTTGTCAAATTTACCACTTAATGCAAAAAAAAAAAAAGTCATGAATACTCAGCTAAGTAAACACTATTTATTTACTGTCAACACTCAAGAATTTCTGTTAAACGTCTTTTGTTGTCTGTCTTTATTAGGATTCTGGGCTATGAAACTTACATTTTTTAATCAAACACCATACAAGTATTATTGAAATAATTTTTACAAATATTTTGAATGAGTCCTACCAAATAACAACTAGCGATTAGCGAGAACTGCACCAAAAACTACCCAAAAACCATATATAAGATGTTAGAATATTCCCGTCAAGATACCCGATATACTCGACTAGGACGTACCCTTAACCCGTTACGTTACGCGTACATTTGTAAGTATTCACGCAATGACCAAACTTCAAATGTACATTATTTTATCCATAGCTTCAAACCTTATTATTAAAATTTTAAATTATTTAAAGAAAGCAGAAGTGCAATCGATAATTCGTTCTGCTCATGGGCCAGGAGAGCTTAACTCGACTCGCATTCTGATGCTGATCAAGAATATTTATATGTACTTTATGAGTTCGGAAATGTTTCCTTCTGTCTGCTACATACATTTACTCAAAACCATTATACCCTTTTTTTTTACCCATTTTATGGGTTAAGGGTATACAGATTGACTTCAAATAAAGTGCAACTGTGAGAGCAAAACAACTGTTAAATTGGCGTCATTGATTAAGAAAATATGAAGTAGCAATGTACATATATGAAATAAAGATACAAGCTTCAAAAAGGCCAAGCACGTTGAAATGCAAACAGTCGGGCCTACAAAAGCACACACGAAACGTGTAAAAATGTTAGCAGAAGCAACAAAACACAACGCAACAAAAACAACAATTCAATAAACGACAATAAAAGATAAGAGGAAATTGTCTTGAGAACTAAGTATGAAGTCTTATCGGGTCAGAAGCTCAGTGGTTATCAGGCATCTTTCGCTACCTCCCTCCCCTTCCCTATCTCTGTATCTGCTATTCAAAAATTAATCAGCGTCAAAAGTTGTTCTATCAGGCAGCAACAATTTGCGCCACCATTTAGCTGCTTAAAGCTTACAGATAATTTTCAAGCAATTGGACTTTTTTGAATTTCCATATTTAACTATTGGACTTGAATACCAACAGCACAATCGTCATCATGTCATACATGATTTCTCAAGTTATTTAATGTGACCAAAAACTGAAACAAATATATGCCGAATATCTTCAAAGGATACTCCAAGAGTTGGAGCTGGGGTGGGGAAAGTGGCTACGAAAACATACGCTATAGGCAAGCCAGATAGCAAACAAACCAAACGCCGATAAACTAGTTTCTATCGAAAAAGAACAAAGGGCAATAAAAACCAGAAAGAGGAAGCTAGCAGCATGCCAGCAAGTAGCAAGGACCTAGGACGTTTGAAGGAGATTGTGTATATATGTTTCAAAATGTTTGCTAGAACAACAGTTTTAGCAGCTTTGAGGACACGACGCAAGCTCAAAAGCCATGATGATTTATGTACGAGACCAAGTCAGAAAGTGTAACTGGAGTTGCAAACGGAACATAACGATGGGAAAGAGTTAATGGGGTGCAGAAAGGGAAAAGGTAGCACTGGAGAATTCACGCAATTTCTGGGCTATATAGCCGCCATTAAACTTGCCCCCATCCCCAAACTAAGTTTTGTTCTTCTTTTTAGAAAAGATGAAAAAAAGTCAGCAACTTGCAAGTTGAAGCTTGCAACTTGTAAAGATTCAAAAGACTTGAAACTCCGCAAAATCCACATTGCTGTAGTTAGAGTTTGGAAGGCCTCACCCAGTTCTGCATTCGCATTTAAAAATGGTATGCCAAATGCAAAGAGGGAGAATAAAGCAGCTGGAGATGGAGGGGTGTCTAAGTATGTGTAGGCTTTGCGTTATGTGGAACAGCAGTTGACAGTTCAATGTTGCATAATAAAGTAAAAACAAGGGGGTCCAAAGAGCTTTTAGGCGCTCAACTAGAAAGCAAGCGTGTGGCCATATGAGAAAGGGCGCAAAACATATAACGCAGTCAAAGGAAGTTAGCAAGGGAACTTGAGCAAGGGAAGGCCAGGAAATGGGCTATATGCTAACACAGATGTGGCACTTGTCTGTATGCAAGGGCTTGCCGCAAAAGTAGCGCCAAACGAGCGAAGTGAAGTTGAGTTCTAAAGAATGTTTTGTAAGCGAGTTAGCTTCTTCTGATGTCTTCTGCTAAGAAGAGGAGCTAGGAGACGCCCCAAACCCCCCCTCCCCCCTCCCCAAATACAGAGCTACGAATAACTTGACTTAACTTCAATGTTCCATAACTTACGTGTTTTTATAACCGCATTTAACTTGTAGAGTTTAAAGCCTTACTGAAAACAGAAACCCATAATAATGAACATGAAAAATCCTAAAACGTTGTTTTATAAATCCATGGAATTATATATTTGCAAAGATGCTAAAGAATGGAATTTATCAATTACGCTCGGTACTCAATCAAGTCCTGAAAAGTATAGGGGCTTAATGACCAGTAGATCTCTAAGTTTTGAAAAATAAATTAATCAATTCAGAGCTTTCAATTTTATAGAGGTAAGCCAAGACAACTTGATGGTCGTATAAACTGTATGTCGTTGGAAAAACTTAGCAGAATCAATATACTATTTTCTACGCTTCATTAAATATGTAAGCTTTATAAAGTCGACACACTGTTTTATTTAGCAAATTTATGAATAGCAATTACACATGCTCTCTTTCCCTCTCACACTATCACTCTCTTATACACACTCTCACTTTCACACTGTCTATGTCTGTGTGCCTTACTCGTTGTTGCTCTCTTTTTCTCTATCAACAAATGGCTTGGGTGCGTTTAAAAGTGCTTACATTGATTGATTACCTCGAAGGCGCGACTTTTGTTGCGTTTTTGCACGCGCTTAAGAAGGTCGACTAAAGAGATGTGTGTGTGTGTGTGTGTGTGTGTGTGTGTGTGTGTGTGAGGTAATTGCTGTCAAGGTTGATTTTCTTCTTCTTTTTATTCGTAGTTCATGTTTTGCTGTTCCGCTAGCTTTCAGTATCCCCCCCCACCACCTAATTTCCTATTACTTTTTGTTGTTTATGTTTAAATCAGTTTTTAGCTGTGATTTTGGCTAATGCAATTTGGGAACCCCTTTTGTTTTTCTTTGACCTGAATTCTTCTTTTTTTTGTTTTGTTGCTTTGCTTACTAGTTGTCTAAGCGTCGCTAGTTGCTGTTGTTAAGCCTAGTAGTTGATTCCATTTTTTATTTCATTAGGTTCGGCTTTGATTTGTTAAATTTGTGTCATCTATTGCAGATTCGTTGAATGTCTTCTGGATTTTTCAGGCTTAACCTGTTTCTAACTTAACCTGTTTTGTAATTTTTATAAGACTAAAAATGTATCAGCTCAACTTATTTTTGTGTTTTTGACCCTTAGTCATTTTTTTTTTTGCTTGTTTTTATTACCTGTTCGTATAACTAATTAAGCTACAGAAGAAAGCTTAATTCAAAACTTGTATACAATCAAAAAGGGATTATTGAAGGACTGACTGCGTCACGACTTAAATTCCATTTTGATTTGTTAAGTTGTTGTTTTCTTTTTTTGGTTAACGAACTTGCAGTTTGATCGATACAATTTGAAATAGAACAGCAATTACAAACAACAAAAAGCACTATATTATATACTCTAAAACATTTGGATACAAAGTATAAAACGGTTCGAATTTTTAAAAATAAGTTATTATTGATTTTTTTTGATTGTTTATTTTCAAAAAAAGAAAAGATATCGATTATTTTAATGTCCTGCCCAGGGCTAGGACTTGAGCTTGAGTTCAAAACCTCTAGATCTTATAATCACTTAGATCCAGCCGTTCAAACATACGGACGGACAAACAGACATGGCTTTATCGTCTGGACTGTTGATGCTGATCAAAAATATGTATACGTTATAAGGTCGCAGATAATTTTTGCACAAAAATATTATATTACTCGTTTCATGGGTAAAAGATATACAAAATAATTGCTTGTATTTATTATTTTGTCAACTATTTTTTTTCGAAGAGTTTATTTGACTGTGAAATATATTTTTCAAATGTTTAAGTTTTCACTTGACTTTGCAAATAATCACTTGCTTATCGGATATACCATACAAAGGGGTTAAAAACAAGATAAAAAATAAAATAATAACAAAAAGAACAAATTCCTGAAAAAATTTGGGTCGAATAAAGTCCATGGCATTGTTTAGATATTTTTTCCCGTATTTATTTAAAACTGTGGCTAGTTTCACCAAATTTATATGTCCCTTTGTATATGTACATATATGTGTTTGTATGTACGAAATTTTATTACTTTAAAGCTTTTGTGTTTAATTTACACTTGCTGATAAGTTTTTAAAGATTACAGCACCGAGTACAAATTCAAGACTGAAACACTTACGTATTCTATAATCGCTTATCAGTTTTTGTCATATTTGAATGTTAAGATTAAAATAATTCTTTTACCTATGAACATACATATAGTATAACATTATACGTACAGATTTACAAACCTCGTTTGGCTCACATGAATTTGAATGGCTTTCGGGTCACCGCAAAACCTCCTGTCCCAAATAATCTATTTGTATTTAAACACTTCTACTTTTCTAACTTGAAGTATGGGAAGTATTAGGTAACACCTTTAAAAAATCCTACAAATTTTATATAGGTTAATAACACAATGTTTATACCAGGGACGGTAAATAATGATTTTTTTTATTTATTTAATTGTTTTTAATCATTTCCGCTGTGATTGATATATTATTGGGCTTTTCTCATTCTTTTGGTGTTAGACTTTAAGCAATTGAATTGCATAACCAAATAATCGCGTTAAGTAACGTGCTCAGGGTATCCACTAATAGGAACTTCTCGACTTATGTCTTTCTAATTAGTTTGTTCTTTGCTCATTTATAATGAGTAGAAACACAAACATATTTATCAAATAAACAATGATCACAATTAGCAAAGATCAATTGTCTTGGACCTATATTACTCTCAAAGCTCTTTATCCAATTTAAATGTGTTATAATACCAGCGTGAAAGCTGGTGTTAAGTATTTTGCTTGCAAAAAGACAGGCAGCTAAATTGGTTGTCATCCACATCTCTATATATATAAAATTCTCGTGTCACAGTTTTCGTGGCGATACTCCTCCAAAACGGCTTGACCGATTTTGATAAAATTTTTTGTGCTTATCCGGTATCAATGAGAATAGTCCCACATCTATTTTTCATCCCCCTAAATGTTAGGTGTAGTTTAAAACAGCCATGCTAGAGTTGAACCAGCCCTAGAGCTGTGTGTTGCCAAATCTTAGTAGGCTACATTTAAAATTCAGTAGGAACAAGAAGGCTCTAGTCGAGAAATCCCGACTAGGACATACCCTTAACCCGATAGGTAATGCTTACAGTAACTTGTGTGTATTTATTCAGTGACCAATGTAACCAAACTTCAAACTGCGATATCTCTGGTGTTTCTTAACCGATTTTAATCAAATTTTTTTAAATGTTCATTATTTTATCCATAGTCTCAAACCTTATGTTCAGAATTTTGAAATTCATTATTTTGTTGTAATCGATCACATGTGTATATCGGAAACCAGAAGTGCTATCGATAATTCGAAACAAACTTGATCTGCTTATGGAATAGGAGATCTTAAGTTTTAAATTTGAAGTCTCTAGCTCTTATAGTCTCTGAGATCGGCGCGTTAACACAGACAGACGGACGGACAGACGGACGGACAGACGGACGGACAGACGGACAGACGGACATGGCTAGATCGACTCGGCTGTTGATGCTGATCAAGAATATATATACTTTATAGGGTCGGAGATGCTTCCTTCTGTCTGTTACATACATTTGCACAAAACCATTATACCCTTATTTACCCATTTTATGGGTTAAGGGTATAAAAATAACTCTTTTCAACGTATAAATGAAATTATTTAGTTATCCGGCGCGCGTTTTTACGCAAGCAACTAAAATAAAGTTACGAAAAAAATTTAAAAAAAAAACTTAATATTGAATTCGTAATATAAATCAAAACAGTTGTTTTTTTTAACTTTTTAAATCGTAAATTTTTAAAATGCCTGCAAGACGCAGAGGAGCTTCCAGCTTGCGAAATAGCAGATCAGAAAGAACAGAAGAACAAATCCAGCAACAAAATAGTAATGCACGTGTCAGAATGGCGCAATTGCATCAAGAAGAGCCAGAAGATACACGAGCTGAACGCAATGAAGTCAGAAGATTAGAACAACGACAATCACGCCGCTTTACAGTCAAAAGACAAAGAACAAATGACCAACAACGACAACAGGTACATCCCATCCCAGTCCCCAATGTGTGGTAAAAATATGCCATTTTGCATAATATATTAGGAGATACATGGTCACACTGAGGCATTAAATTTAAAAAAGTCAACAAAGTGAATAAATAAAAAAAACAAGATGAATAGTGGAAATAGTATGCTTATTCCGTTGTTGGCAGCATATATTGTTGCATAAAACGAGCGAGGAAGAGGAGCATCGGAACCGTCAACGCCGACAGCACAAATGGTGGGTCAACCCAAATCGATAAGAAGTTTAGTATTTTTGCTACGTTACTGGATACCTAGAAAACACGCAGCCAAAAAAAACCATTCCCGCTACGACGATTTTGTATGGGAAATTTTTTTTTTGCTGTACTGGATACCCACCTATAGCATTAAGAGATTGATATTGTTTAATAGTGTTACTGTCGTAATTGTGACATAATTTTAAGGAATAAATTATAATAACTTACAAATATTGTTTGCCTTTTGTTATTTTTATATTCCCTCATCGTTCACAGCGCTCCATGCTTATTTCACGCATATACCACATACAATAAGTAAGCTATTTTTTGTCTACACTAGAAATTACTAGGAAATTATTTATATGGCAAAACAACGTTTGCCGGGTCATCTAGTTTAACTATAAAACTTGAACTAAATGTAATGATTCATGTCGAAAACTGAGAGAGAAAGGAATAATTCAGATTAAAGAAGGTATGCGTGGGCACTTATCCTTTTAACTTAAGTAAACCTACCTGAAGAAGTGTAAAAGGTGCAGGCATTATCGGTTTTGTTGCATCAGAACTTTTGATGCAGATATTTGGGGCTTGGAATTGCACATAATGATGCATCGGTTTGTTATTAATTTTATCGTTGCCCAGTTGGCAAATCAGCCACAACATATACTACACACTTTGTCTGAGGCAGGGTTCGAAGTTTGTATCTGACGGATTTAGCATTAAAGGCAACAGCAAGTGTATTTCAGATAGTATTATATAAAACTAGTTAATGGTTATTTCAGGTACCATTTGCGTCATTAATTACAGTTTAAATATGCAATTTGTAACAACAAATCAAGCAAAATTTCCTTTCACTTAATACAAAATCACGAAATCCAAATTCAAAATATTTGCATAAACGTTTGTTTTTTCAGTTGAACTTTAGCCATGTACAAAAACTATACAAAATTACCATATATTTGAAATCTGTATGGCTCCGCGTAAAAACCTCATTTCTTGTTTTATATATATAAATATATTATTTTTATAACTCTTTTGTTAGCAACAATGTAACTTAATTCTTGTTTTCTTTTTTGCTTGTCTCTTTTCAGGTGAGTCATAAGTGCACTTTAAAAGAGATACATCAACCTGTCTGGAGTGGTCACAACCCAAAAGTGTTCACTTTTTTTGTAGAATCAACAATTTTATTATGTTACAGTTAGTTAGTTTAGGAACTTAGGAACCGTTCAACAGCTTTATTTCCACCCAACTTCTAAATTGCAATAATTTTACTTTGATAGCACGCCTTTGCTATGATTATATGGCTCTTCACAAAAATCCGTCGAGGACAATGAAAACTATTTAAACCGCCCTTAAAACGCGGAAGCATTGTTATTATTATGATTACATATTGTGAAATTTTTGTCCCCTATTGGCCTTGGCCTATAGCTCTCCCATCAGGCCCAGGTCTTGCATGAAAGCAAGTATATTTTTTGGGTTGATGGTTTCTAAGTCACTAGGTTTTACAATATGTCTTCCTAGTAAACGACTTCTTTTCCTTACTAAGGCTACGCATTCTGCTATAATGTGCAAGGAGGATTCTCCTTCCATTTGGCAGAATCTGCAAATCTCGCTGCTGGTTATGCCTAGCTTTGCTATGTGACCTCTTAGTCTACAGTCGAAGTTTTTCTTCGCTCCTAAGTTTCTGCCGTATTGTGTTTCTACCTACACCATAGTACGGATCGGGTCCTATGCGGAAGCATTGTATATACATGAATGAAAATTGTATTATTAAGTTATCTCTTGCACACCATAACCTCTATATCCCCCTCATATCTACATAAAGGCAAAAAAAACCTTCCAATTTACGAGCGACGTCGTCGTTGAGAAACTATCGCAGATGCTGACGCTTTGTATGTCTGTGAACATATGTCTATGTGATTTGACAAGTCCATCGATACTGAGTTTTGATCTCAAAATTTTCATGGCATACAACTTTGAGTTCCTATTTCTCCTTAAACGGCTTGGTTCAAACTGAAACTAGAAACTTCAAGTTTGGAACTTAAGCTCTCCTGTACCATGAGCAAATTATCGACAACACTTCTGCTTTCTGATGGATAGAAGAATCAAACTTGGTACTTATAACAAAGACTTGTATTCATTTTTAAAATTTGAAGTAAATTTTCTTGATTTGTTGAAGTCCTGAAAGGACAATAAATTGCGTCAAAACTCATTAGGAATCGTTTACTATATTCGCTAAATTTCTATATCAATAAGAATATTCGGACAAACGGATATTTTTTGTCAAGGGCCGTTTATAAAACTTAATAATATTTTCTATTGTACACATTTTGACATCGTAGAAAAAGGAGCTTGGATTGTGGTTGACTTTGATTTATGTGCAACAAAGTTTTTGGAAAAAGATCAAATTTCAAAGCGTCTTGCGGATATTCAAAGAACGTATTTAGCGTCTTGTTTGTCTGCATAAATATTCAGAAAAATAGTATCTAAATGCTTGTAAGGAAAAGTAAATGCAAAAATTTAGAAAATTCATGTCGTCTTTATTTAAGTTAGAATACTGAGTGCTTATACAACAAAGAGCTTTTTTAATAGAAATCGTTGTTTATTGTCTGGGTTTAAAAATTATTTTGTGCGAATAGTTAATGTTTTCTTGGTTTTTTTATACCATTAACACATCAAATGGGTAATAAAGGGCTTAATTGTTTTGTGCAAAAGTATGTAACATACAGAAGGAAGCATCTCCGACCCCATAAAGTATATATATTCTTGATCAACAGCCGAGTCGATATAACCATGTCTGTCTGTCCGTCTGTCTGTCTGTCGTATGTATGATCGCGTTAAATTCAGAGACTATACGAGCTAGAGACTCCAGATTCTGAACATAAGCTCACCTGAGCTCTAGATAGTACAAGCTTTCAATTATCATTAACATATAAGGGATTAATGAACATTTAATCGAAGATATCTCATATTGAAGTTTAGTTGAGGGATTTCTTTTTCGACTAGAGCCTTCTTACTTTTTTAAAATTATTATTTATTAGATTGTTATTGTTGTTTAGGTTGTTTGTAAGTGGAATTTGAGTGTTTAAAAAAGGTTAAGTTAAGGATAGGGCTACTGGCTCGAATCCCGATACGTTTAAACTTTAAACTTAAAGACATGTTATAGTTTTTTAACCGACTTCAAAAAAGAAGCAGGTTATCAATTCGTCTATATTTTTTTTTTTTTACGTTGTTACCTCAGAACTTGCGACTGGGTAAACCGATTTTGATGATTCTTTTTGCATTTGACAACTGGTGCTTCCAGTGTGGTCCCATTTTTTTTTTTTGAGTTCTGGCAATGGCTTCATTAAAAAACCGCATAGCTCCTTAATTTGCATTCTTATTTATGCGTATCTCGCACGATTTTTGAGCTAGAGTCGCCAGATTAGTTGAGAAGTAAGGTGTTGACGTCCCCTAAAGATCTGCATCATTGCCACACGCCTTTTAAAATCGGAAACGGCTATATCTTTAACAATTCTTGAGCTAGAGTCACCAAATTTGGTAGGAAGATAGACAGTGACATCTACCAAAGATCTGCATAAAAAATTTGGATGCCACACCCACCTGGTCTGCCCACCGTCCACCTTTTAAAGCCGAGAATTTAGTAATATTTTACAGTCTTAAAGCTAGAATCACAAAAGTTGGTAGGAAGACAGCTGACGACATCATCCCAGATTTGTTGTTTGTTTCACTTAAACGACACTTTATAAATATGCCTTCAAAATCACAAAAAAAAAAAAAAAAAAATAAAAAAATAAACAATTAAAATTTTTAAATGAATTTAACGTTTTTTTTTTTCAAGAGAGTGCAGAAAAGTTAAACTAAAATCTAAAAATGCAAAATCTACTTTTAGGTTTGAAAAAGCTAAACACATTGTTTAGATTTAATATATCTAAACTGGGGATGGGAATCTTCGTTCGAAACGTTTCGTTTACATTTGCTCAGAGCTGTTTTCTCTGTATAGACGACGAAGCCTCGACGTCTTTGTATCCGTGTGAAAAACCTGCCTCAAGGTTATTGGCTTCGTTTTTGGCCGACAAAAACGGTGCCAAAAGCAAGCGCACAACTACAAATGCAAAGAAATAACAAAAACAAATCACAAACAAAATTTCTCCATTACAACATGATGAGCCTTCGCTCGGTTTTGTTGTTTGTAGCTGTTGATGTTGCTGAGCTCAGCTCATTTTAGGTGATTTGTGTTGTTGTTGTAACTGCTGCTACTAAAATAGACATATATAATGTAAATAAATTTGTAAATACATATGTATATCGAAGTTTTTTTGTTTAATACTTTGGCCTCACATAATAAGGTCAAGGGTTTTTACAACTTTTTAACGAAGTAATGTTGATTGTTGTTGTTAAATCGAAATTCTCCAAATCTTTCTCAGTTTTTTACTATCAATTGGCTGCAATAAATCTAAAGAACATGCATCAAAGACTTCATAATATGCGCTTATTTAAAGTCGACAACAGCTGCACGCTAATTAACCACTGCGAAACCCCTTGAATGCGTTCCCTTGATCCTGTTTATGACTATTGAGCTTCATTAACTTAGAATCTTTAACTTGTCTTGGCTGCTGCCAGTTTAAGGTGTGTTTGTATATATTTTTTTCAGTAGCATTTCCTTTTTATTAGCGCCAGCAAAAACAAAAACAAATACAAACAATTTAATACTTAGAAACCATCATGAAAACGGGTGCTAAGGGTACTGCTTGCAATGGGACAGATAGTCGGATACGCTTCCTTCTGTCTTTATATCTGTTTCCACCCATTTTATAAGTTCACGGTTTTTTGTGTATGAACATTTGCAAAAGGCAGTGAACATTTCGCTCATTCTTTTTCACTTGACAGCGACGCGAGAGCCCCATATACAGCCCCATATACACTTGAGAAAAGTCTTATAATTTTGTGATGGAATGTTAAACGCATAAATGGAAAAATGTGCGACCATATAGAGGCTGTATATTCTTGATCAGCATCGAGCACTTGGTCGATGTACACATTTGCATTTTTTTCAAAGCTATCAAACTGAAACTTTGCCCAAGTTCGTATGCATTTGTCAAAATTGGCCAAATGGGATGGATCACTTATTTTTGAAGCTGTAATACATATGCAATATCTGAACAAGATTTTAACATCAAAAACATCAATAAGACTTTTCGAGTGTATATCATAGTTGGCAAGCCGAATATAACATTCTCGACTTCTTTCTGACCTAATCGTACGTGTTGAATCAAGGGTCTTGTAGACGAGGTATTTCACGTAAATCCTTCTAAGTTGTTGCGAATAACTTTTAAGCATTATGTTTGTAACACGAAGAAGCAGCTTGCAAAACTAAAAATCTGTATTGAAAACTATTCTTCTTAAAAGGAGAAAGAAAGCTGTTCGAGTAGATAAAAAGTATGAAGGCTCTAGTCAAGAAATCCCGACTAGGACATACCCTTAACTCGATAGGAAACGCGTTTAAATAAAAAATACCTTGACTTCACTTCGATTGCGATATATCCGGTGTTTCTAAACCGGTTTTGATCAAATTATATTAATTTATTCAATTTTTGTATCGATAACACTTTTATTTCAGAAACCAGACCAGTATAAAAGAGCTAAAGTTCAAAATTTGAAAGACAAATAGACAGATTGATAGACGAACATGGCCATATAGACTCAGCTGTTGATGCTGATCGAGAATTTATATACTTTATGGTGTCGGAGATGCTTCCTTCTGTCTGTTACATACTTTTGCACAAAAACATTTTACACTTTTTACCCAGTTTATGAGTTAAGGGTATAAAATAAGTTATTCCTGCTTCTGTTAATTTGCGAGCTTTTCGCGCATTCTGGTTTTGTTAAAAATCATTTCTGGCGGGAAAAAAGTGAAAAGTGAGCAACTTAGCGAGCTCTTTGGCTGCGTACGTTTATGATTTATTTGTAAACTCTTAATTTCTGAAATAGGTTAAAAAAAGGAACAATAGTTTTGTGCAAATGTTCCTCTTTCTATAACCGTATTTGCTGCACACATGCTATCCATACTAACTTTATCTTAAATCTGCAAAACTTAATGTTTGCTTCGAAAACGGTATGCGAAATGAATGAAAATCTGAAATTTTCATTGATATTGAGTTTAAAACATCCACAACATCAATGACTTTGCGCTCTTAGGGTATCAACAAGGCGGAGATTGATTGGCTGCCCCAAAAACGGTTGAACTGTCAGCTCGCTCTTTGCATTGTATACGTTCGTTCTCTCTCTTCAGAGCGCTAGGCGTTTGCTCTTTTCTTTGTTTTGAGCATTTGTTTTCATTTTCTTTTTTAACTCTAATACCAAAGGTAACAGTAGTATATTAGTTTTGTGCCAGAGACTTATAACTCGATATATGTATTATATTCAATACTTAAAGATAGAGAACCAAATGTGGTAAAATGCTAGTTACTTAGCCAGAACTACCAAATTTGATGTTTAGATAGATAAATGAAACACTTTGTACATTGTAGGCCACGCCCACAGTATCCTTTAAACACGTTTCATACAGTATTATGCAGTGTATCTAACCTAGCAGGGCATCCGTCTGTCCGTCTGTCTGTATGAACGCAACTTTTTTCGACACCCTTAAAGCTAGAGCCTTACAACTTTGCAAATATCTTGGTACATGTCTTCGTCAGACAAAGTGTTAAATTTAGGGCTCTACGACCTCAGGGGGCCTGGGAAATCGATAACAAGTCGATACACCTCGAAGTGCAAATCGATTAAACACATATATATCCCACATTTGACTAGCTAGAGTCACCAAATTTGATGACAAGATAGCTGGTGACATTCCCCAAAAAACTGCATCAAAAGTTTGGATGCCACGCCCACCTATTCTGCCCCCAGCCCCACTCCAATTATAAACAAAAATGCCTGTATCTTCTACATTTTGGAAGCTATAACCACCAAAATTGACATGAACGTAAATGCTGACATCTGACAAAGGTATGAATTAAAACATTGGATGCCACGCCCCCAAACAACGGGACAAGCCCCACCACCCTAAAAAAACCGAAATTTGTTATGAACATTGGTAGTGACATCCGTAACAGATCTGCATCAATGTTTTGGATGCCACGCCCACTTATACCGCCCACCTCTATATCTTTGTCGGTTTTTGCGCTAGAGTCTCCAAACTTTGTAGGGGGATAGAAAGTGCCATTCCCCACAGATAAATGTCATGCCTACCCTTTCTGCCTGATTTTTATACCCAAAACGCTCATATATTACTATTCGCACACAGAATCCTTAACACAGCTATGTAAACTGGTATCAAACTATATCGCAGTCGGTTGCGTCCGACTGCAACGTTTTTACTTGTTATACCATTAACCCATAAAATGGGTAAATAGGGGATTAATGGTTTTGTGCAAAGTACGTAACAGACACAAGGAAGCATCTCCGACCCTTTAAAGTCTATATATTCTTGATCAGCATCAACAGCCGAGTCGATCTAGCCATGTCCGTCTGTATGAACGCGTAGATCTCAGAGAGAATAAGAGCTAGAAACTTCAAACTTGAAACTTAAACTCTCCTATACCATAAGCAGATCAAGATTGTTTCAAATTATCGATAACACTTATGTTTTCCGATATACACATGTGATCGATAACAAAAAATTCTTTAATTTCAAAATTTTGAAAAAGATGTTTCAAACTATTGATAAAATAATGAACATTTAAAAAAAAAATTTCATCAAAGTCGGTTAAGAAACACCGGAGATATCGCAGTTTGAAGCTTGGTAATACACACAAATGACTGTATTCGTTAAGGGTATGTCCTAGTCGGGATTTCTCGACAAGAGCCTTCTTACTTGTTTTATTTGACAAATGAGCAAACGACATCAGTCGCCAATGTCTGTTGCTGCTGCTGCCGTTGACAATAATGACAGTAAAAGCGAAAAAATAATAATATAAAAAGATATCAACAAAAATGTGTGTGGCGTCGCGTTCCTCTTTTCACAAACCAGCTTATTCAGCACTGGGACAGTTAAGTAAATGAAATGTATGTATGTATATTTAAACATATGTACATAAGTTTTTTTTATGTACTTGCGCCTTATTAAATGACGAAATGGTCGAAATGAGTTTTCAGAAAAAAAGATCAACCTACATTGTTAAATACTGACATTAATTTGTTAATTAAGCCGAGCTTCCATATAACAATAACCATAACCTAGACACAGAAGATCGGTGATATAACAAAATAATTTTGTGAACACTCCGGCTTGATTGCAAATTTTGTTCTATTTCTCCAAAAAGTCGTTAACTTTGTAAATTGTTACAAAACTTAAATTAAAACTTAAAACTGCATGCAAACTTGGGCGTTACACTTAATCAATAAAACTTATATTTTTTTTTTTTGTTTATATACACAAGTGCTTTATGTACATAAATATTTGAGCTGCTTAAGGTATATGAAGTAATATATATAAAAAAAAAAAAAAAAAATTGATTAAAACTTTCAAATCGAAGTGTCGTCTCCGGTTCGGTTTGGCATTCTGTCGCATTATTGAAGTCTGGCCACACACTCATCAAAGGCAGCACATTGTGCGTTGTGCAAAAGTTGTAGGGAAAGGTGTATGTAGTGCCCAAGGGAGTTGAAATTTAAAAAACTCAACGCAGCAATGACCTTATGATGCCAGCCCCAGCCTGCCTGCCTACCCACCCTTTGTTTTCGATTCGCACTTGCGCGTTTCTCTTAAAAACTGATAAGATAGAGAGAGAGAGAGTAATTCGGAGAGGCTGTTGCTCACAAATTGTTGCTGTTTGCCGCCGGCGCTAAAAATTCGTCGGCTGCTGCTGATGTTGTTTGCTTGCGAAAGCTTGTTTCGTTCCAGCGTTCCAAAACCTACACTATACCCCGCTTCGTCCGTACACCGTGTTTGCATAAGCAGACACAAAACATCACATTGCCTGTGGTTGTTTTATTTTATGTTTTGCTTTCCATTTTGCTGCTTTGCTTGGTTTTGTGTTGTTGTTGTTGCTCGCGTTCGCTCTAGTTGGCTCGCTCAAATGTAGCTTCTTCTTACTTCTTGTTGTTGCTGTTGTGTTGCTGCTTTCTTTTCAGCTGCCGCTTTTAAAGTTTACAGCTATTTTTTTTTTTTTTTTTTTTTTTTTTTTTTTTTTCGTATTTTTCTCTGTTTGTGTAGTTGTTGTAATAGCATACGGCAAATAAGTGAAAATCATCATACATATGTACATGTTGTTACGTGTGTGCCAAATGGGCATGACTTGGGTGGTGCCAGGCCACTGTTGACAAAAAGAGTTTAATGACTTTTTGCAATGATGAAAATATGAAATCCTTTTGGAATTTAGTTTGTTTTTGACATCACTATTAAAAAAAACATAATATGTTCCATTTAAATAAAGAATCTAAAGAATGTTAAATACATAATTTAATTTTCTTGTTTTTTGTTTTTCAACCGCTTTGCCCAAAAATTCATTGAGTTAAGCGTCTTCTCTCTTTCTGTTTATTTGTCTTACACCCATCCGACCGCATTAACTGACTTATTTAGCAACAAAAAAATGTACTTCCAAAGAGTTTATGTTTCAAATTTCGCGTCTATACATATGAATTTTGTCTTTCGAAATCCATTAAACCCAAACCATTTAATCGATTTTATTTAAACCTGAGAAAGGCATCCATTTACTCATCATTTACTTTCCCCTTCTATCACTCCCTCTTTAATAAGAAGCGTTTGATTGAAATGAAAAGCACATGTACGAGTATGTATGTATTTATGCCTGTTTGCTTATTATTGATTCTGCATGGCCTCATTTCAAGAACAGTTCTGAGTTTGATGGCCAAAATATAATTAAAGAGTGCTGGAGCTGCATCTTAAACAAAAAATTATTTGCATATTAATATTTTGCAATTTGCTGAGGAAGTTAAACCCAGCTAAGTGGGAGTCTCTTGCAACAAGTGTGTGCTATCTTGGGCTTGTAGCAGCCGAATATTGCGTCGATTTTTTAGTAGGACAATTTTTGTCAATATATCGATATTTCGGAATGCGATAAATAAAATGTTTATTCGTTTTTTAATGCGTTTTGTCCCGTGGCTAAGAACAGGCCCAAATAAATTTCAATTTTATAATATCTGTACTGCTGTTGCCAAATTCGGTCAGAAAACAGCTACAAGCGTTCCTCCTTTCCACCCTCAGGTGCAAGCTAGTGTTACCACATCCATTCCATTTTACTATGTTACACTATTTGTTATTGTTTTGATCTTCTCTCAATTCTAAGCTAACAAGTTAAATACTGGTTACATTTTTCCAAACAGTAAACGTTTTCATTAAAATCAACTTGAAATGTCGTACTCAATTACAACAAAATTGTTAATAAAAATTGTTTGTAAAAGAAGCTGAGTGTTAACATTTTGTATGTCCATTGCAATGCATGTGTTAGTAAAAATAAAAAACTATTTAATCTAAGTTTTACAGCCCACAAGATTAAGCATGTATATTTGGATGTTTGCATACATTATATTTTTCAAAAGGGAGTGACAAGATACGTTTTATCCAATATCAAAATAGTGTGGCTTTGTGTGAGTGTGAAAAACATGCCAGTGTGTAAAAAAATGTGGAATGAAAAACTGCAAAAATCAACAAATTGTTGATCGACTCAAACAAACAGAGTGATGGATAGAAGACGTGGTCTGGGGATATCAATAAAACCTAAATTACAATTCCACATATATGCTTTATACGAATACAAATATCGAAAATGGTTTAACGTTGCTGAAATGCATTCACGAAAATTCTTGTAAATTTGCCGAACACAAAGTATATACAATTCTTATACAATCGACAATAAACGATGTAAAATATTCTTCAAAAAAAGGGTACACAAAAAATATCCAAACTTTAATTGCTTTTTCTGACACGCAAACAAAAAGAATCAATCATATTGTTCACCCTTGCTAAGGGTACTACTAATTTGGGAATTATGAATCAACAACCTCTTTATTATGTTTATTTAAGAAAGTATACGATGCAAAAAACAGAAATAAAGACCAATTTAACATTGCGTGTAATAAAACATCTAATGCTGAAAAGTATTTTTTTCGAAGCTTAGCTAAGCTAAGTTTCAAAAACTCTTTGAAACTTCTGGAACCAATATTCTTAACACATATTTTTAATTCAAGCTATGTTGGATGTTGATATACTGTTTTTATTAGCAACGAGAGTGGCTGTCAAAAATTTGAAACAAACTCGTACTGCGTGGTGTAGATTTTCAGATTTTCAGGCTTTCCATCAGCTTTTAAAGATAAGGGCATAAATGAATATTGTTACTGCTCCTTTTTGTGTTCCTTGTTCTTATATTTAAGTGACTTGACTAGTCGTATTCTGAATCGCTGCCTTCGGCATCTACACATACATAAATGTATGTCCCAAACATCAGCAAAAATCAAAAATATGTACTTTTGAGCTGAATGTCAATTCGTGTGTGGGCTGTGACAGAACGTCAGTTCTTTTTTTTTTAACCTCTTTTTGTTTGTTGATGACCTGTCAGGAATATCATGATTCTATGTCTTGCATTCTAAAAACATATGTATATGTGTATTATAAACCAAAATGTTTGCTCTCATTTTGTTTAAACAACGTTATTCAATTTTTTTTTTTTTTTTTTTTTTTTTTTTTTTATAAATATAAATTTTAGCAAAAACTTTCCCAACTTTTTAATCAAAACTGTTGTATTCAATGTCTTTATTGTAAAGTTTAAACCTTAAAATGCCTGCGTTTAATGCATTTTTGTGTCAAGCAACCAGCAACCAAAGGCAAGAAAAGAAAGAGGAAGGAACTCTTCCATTTGCCACTTTATAAAGCGACGACGCTTCATTTGTTGTCGTCTGTTGTTTTTACCCTCCTAACTCCCACATAAAAAAGTGAGCAACTGCAGCCCCAACCTACCTTTTACGATGTTTGTCCGGAGTCTAGGAAAATATTCAAAAATGTATCAGAAGTAATTTGCATTGCAAATTTTTTTATATTTTTTTTATTTTAAACTCAGCTGATTATTTTTTGTTTATTGTTTTGTGCAAAAGTTTTTGACAGAGGCTGCATCACCGACCCCATAAAGTATATATTCTTGATCAGCACTAACAACCCAAATGATATGATATGCATTTGGAGCACCGGAGACATCAAAAGTTTAAATTACTCGTATTTCATTATGCAGTAGCGAGCGCTAACTAACTGTATGCGTCCTTAACGGGATCAGGGTATTTTCTAGTGGATATATCTTGGCTAAATCTTCATGCTTTTTGTTCTTGAACTTATTTGTTTTTAAGTGGGAACAAGATGAACGAAAGCGTTTTTGATAGACAAAGGAGTTGGCGAACATATCCCACCAAAAAGTTAACATAGATTTTTTATAGATTTTGCAACAAGCTACACAACGTCAAATACGCTTAATTTGCGCAAAAGTCATACCTTTAAAACAAAGTCTTGAGACACTCAATCGGATACAAATTGTAGCTAATACTTCAGTATGAATGTAAGAAAACGTGAGTCATTTTTCGGTATTTTGTGAAAAACACAAAATTGACTCTACTGCGAAATTTCTCCAATTAATTTACCCTTATATATACATTTTTTTTCATTTTTCGTCACCCCCAACTCGAAAAAGACATCCCATCTCCGTTGCAAAAATCGTGTAAGACAGTGTTATTTCTTATGCTCCCTATTCTTTTTCATTTCCTTCTGAAATCATGTTTTTTTGGATGAGCATTGTGAATTGCTTTTCCTAATGTTGATTTTCTCTCTGTTTGTGTTGTAAATGAACTAAATTTAAAATACCTATTATGTTGCCTGTTGATTGTTGTCGTTGGCTTCTAGCCACTGCTTGTTCCTGGAGCTATTGCGTCAAACACGCACGTTCCCAAAAACCAACAATTCTATGTTACTGGTGCCCCTCCCAACTCAACTAGTGCCCCGCGCAACCCAGTTCGCTCAATATGCCAGTCAGACATTTTGCGTGACGTTTTTTGTCTGCTGTGTGAGAGAGCGTACATTATCGACAAAGAGTTGGCGGAAGTTATGTGGGCATTTGGTAAAATGGTTTTAATGTTTTGTGGGCTTGCTAGTTGGTTAAAATTCACACATATTAATACGGCAATAAATGTGAATGAATACATACAGCAAAGTCTTAATTGGGGAGATCTTGGCTCATAAAGTCTATTCATCTCTTCAGATAAATGAGGCATATCTCACTTATGTTTAGACTCTTACAATATGCATACTTTTCTCACTTTTCTGTAAGATATTTTCAGTGTTTACTTATTACATATTATTATTATTACATAATACGTATAAGAAGATGATATGAAAGTAGTTACTGTGAACCCCGCAAAATCCGTTTATGAGAATTCCCTTTCGTAAAATCTTTTGTAATGACATTTAGTCGAGATTCTCAAATCATCGAAATGCATTATGGTATTGTTATCTAAAATGATCTTTTAATATTGTGACATAAGCTCTATTATTTAGTTAATTATCATCATTGGCAACCTGCACTGCACAATCGTGACTTATTGAAAAAAAAACTTATAATACTTATTACCATCCGGTTTTAACACTGTGCATCTTCTTAACTAGACGACATCTCATCTTGAAAGTATCCAATTTTTTTTTTTGGCTATCAACCAGCCCAAAACTATCCTTTTAAATGTTTTGAGAAAACGGCCATATACGGACCTTCTTCGATTTCCAATATCTTGAATTTGAATTCCCATAACCATAAAATTTTTAACAAAAAAGGTATAATGACTTTGAGCAAATGAAAGTAACAGGCAGACAGACAGCATAAAGTATAAAAACTTATTCGTGATGAACATTAAAGCCAAGTCGATACACCCGTGTCCATCTGATAGTTCATCTGTCACTCTGTCACTCTGTCACTATTTAAGCGAAAGACTTCAAATTTGGAATTTAAGTTCTCCCAAAGCACGCGCAGCAGAAGTCTTTTTTAAATTACGAATACCTTTTATGGTTTCCGATATGCACATGCATCTGAAAAAATAATTTTATTTTCAAATTGTGAAAATGAGACTAGAGACAGTAGAAAGTGTAATATATGGAAAAAAATCAAACTCATTTAGAAAAACCGGAGATATCACATATTGAAGTTAAGTCTTAAAAAGAAGAAGGTTAGGTAAAATATCCGACGTTTAGTCAAATTTGAGTTTCTCAATGTTCGGTTAGGAGTAGATGAAAAACACACTAAACAGAAGGCTGGGTCTCGTTTAAAATTTTTTACCGATTTTATGACACGATACATCGTTAAAAATAATCGATATGGCAAACAGCTGTCCCTTAAATTGTATATTTATTAAGCTAAAGGACAATTTAACCGGACATTGAGAAATTGGGCCTAAGAGGGGTCCTAGCAGAGATTGTCTCTGTCTCTGTGTCCGTCTGTATGAACGCTGTGTAATTTGGAAACCAGAAGTGTTATCGATAGTTTGAAACAAATCGTTCTGATCCTAGTTTAGGAAAGCTTAAGCTTCAAATTTGGAGTCTCTATCTTTAATAGTTTCTGCAGTCGGCGTTCATACAGACAGTCAGATGAACATGGGCTATATCGACTCGGTTGTTGATGTTGATCAAGAATATATATACTTTTTAGGGTCGGAGATGCTTCCTTGTGTCTATTACATACTTTCTTTTTTTTGTTGACCCATTTCATATATTAAGGGTATACTCATGAGAGGAAGCAAACGAGCCAACGAGATGGTGGCAGCTTGAAAACAATATATTAACCTCGCCTCTTAGGGGGCAATTGGAGTCGAGTCTCTAGCGCACGTTGCTGAAAGAAAGTTTAATGAGTGTCATAAAATTTGTTGACTCTTTGCGCACACAGACGAACAAGCAGACCGATAGTCAGGCGACAAAAGGGGCAAGAAAAAACCCAGTTTGAAACTGTGGCTTTCCTCGAATGGCTTTGGCGCCCATTTGATAATAAATCGTGTCCCACGTACACATCCTAGACAGGCAGACAGACAAACAAACAGGAAAACAGTGAAACTACCTCGCCGCAAGTGGCATCTTGTTCACAATACCAGCCAATCATACCAACCATTCACACCCTTGCAGTGGTTTTTGCTTATGCAATACCGAAACAACGTTTTTTTTAATGACTTAAAGTTACTTTTTGTTTAAAGTTAACTGTTTTTACAGCATATGCACTTAAAATGCGAAACTAAATTTATAGCTTCTAGAGAAGTTGTTTCGTTCTTATAAGCTAAGCTGGATCCACACAGCACCCAAAACGTTTCACACACAACAAATTTAATGTTGAAAGCCCGAAGTAAAACCCAATATATTAGACGAATTTAGTATTCTAACACTATATGGGTTATTTAAAAACTTTTTTTTTGCAAAAGTATGTAACAGACAGAAGAAGGTAGTTGATGCTGATCAAGAATATATCAGCATCAACAGCCGAGCCGTGATCGATAACAAAAGTGACTTGAATATCAAAGTTTTGAGACTGAGGCTTGAAACTATGAGTTCAATAATTAATAGTGAAAGAGTTTATTCCAAATCAATGAAGTTATACCGGAGATATCGCAGAATAAAGTTTGGTCATTTTCTATGTGCGTCAATGCAGTACGCGTTTCGCAACGGGTTTAGGACTTTTACTTGCTCTTATGTGTGTTGCTGGCTTAAAGGCTTAAAGACATGTATGTAAAATAAAACTTGAACTAAAAATTGATTTTTTCTTATTTTACAGGTACTGCAACTTTAAAATTGTTACACAAATTACACATATTTACACAACTAACACAAAAACACCAGATCACAAGCATTAATAAGACTCATATATATATATATATATATGTGTATATATAAATATATATATAAAAGAGAAACAAAAACAACAAATGAAAGCATTTAATCTATATAAGGCTGTTTACAACAAAGAAAACAAAAACCATTATAAAAGATTTTTAGTTTTTGTAAGTTTTTACCAACAAACAAACCAAAAATAGGCTCGCTTAGTACTTCCAAAACTGTCGAAAAATGGCCAGAGCCTGAAACGAAAGAACAAGAAACTCACAAGCCATAGCAGCAACAGATGACAGCGAAAATGTTGCGGTCACACACATGGGCAACAACAACAACAAGAACAAGAAAAACAAACACCACGCTGCCTGAAAGTCGAGAAAGCAACAACAAGAACAAACACAAAAAGGCGGCGCGACGACTCTGCTGTTATCACAGAAGTAAAATCACAACAATAACAAAATCCGCAAAAGATTAAGAGAGAAAGACAAAGAGAGGGGAAGAAAAAAGGAAAGAGACAGACATATAGATAACAAGAGAGGAAGAGCGGCAACAAGAGGGCGAAAACTTGTACAACTTTCGGTTTAACCTCCCCCCCCCCCCCCCTCCCCTCCCTTCCCCATCCCCACACACACACACACACACACACACACACACACACACACACACACACATAAAATATAAGAGAAAACAAAACAAAGCATTGTTTCCTTCCCCCATCTTTTGGTTTGCTCCTCCCTCGTGTGTGTGGGTGTGCGTGGTGCTGGTAAATACAGCTAATATAAAATAAAACGCTCGTTATGGCACAACAGCAGCAACAGCAACAACAACAACATCAGCAGCAGCAGCATCATCAGCAACAACAACAGATGCAATTGCAACAACAACTGCTGCAGTACAATAACAATTTGTACAACCTGAACTTTAAGTAAGTTTTAGAGTGATTGCGTTGTGTTAAATGTTTCCGAGCCTTCCTCAAGCCTCCCCAACCACCTTCTACATATATGTTCTATGGCTGTTTCCTTCTATGTGTCAAATGTGTTTTTTTTTTTTTTTTTTTTTGTGCAATTAATAGTTAATATGGTCTTGCGATTATTTTTTTGAAACATTTGTCGCGTTTTGACACTACATAAAAAAACCGTTGATGCTCGCACCCAAACATACCGACAACAAGACCAAAATTTGCAATGTTCTAAACTTTTTTTCATATATTTTTTTTTTATCTGTTTAATAATGTATTTATACAAATAAATATTTTGTGTTCAGTGTATTAAAAACCGTGCTTGCATTGCTGTCATCCTAACAAACCCAAAAGCATTTTTGTGTCGTCCCTATGCAAATTTATATGTGATATATATTTATCTTTTCTTATAGCTATATGTGCATTCTTATACAAATGTGATCATGGCACATATCGGTCTAAGAATGTTTCGAAGGATTTTGCTCTAGAAAGCTCCATATTTTTTGTTGGAATAATACTTTTAGCATATTTAAATAACATATTAACAAATGTGTTTTGTTTCCCTAGGTGCAGACCACGAAAACAAACGTTCTAATTACCTACACCAGGTTGTGTTCCTGTCGTACTTTACCTTTTCCAAGTTCACTGTACAGTTATTGTTACTTTTAGTGTTTTAATATATATGAAATATAAAGTTGTATTTTGATTATATATGTTTAAAGCTCTTTTATCAGACCCAAGTTCTCGAAACATGCACACGTTGTTCTGTATATTCCTTACTAGTCTAGGTGACCTCTTCCTAGTCTACAGGTCACTGTCAGGAGGCTGGTGAGTATAAAAACTTACCTACTACTGGAGCCTTGATGAGTTTGTAATCAGTTAGGAATTAGTGTGTGGTTTCATGCAATCGACACAATCGAGAGATTTCTATTTCTTTTGCTTTCCACGCGTTTGTCTTTCATTGCGTCCCTTGGCAGTGCCATGGCAGATATGTATATTATCACCCGATGAAATATCTGCCTTTATTTGGCTTAAGGTGTGTCCTCTTCCCACTCTTTAAGCGGACATTGTATATAGATTTGAATCCTGTTGTAGCATAATTGTGTGCTAAAGTAGTGTGATCTTCAATAACTTATTGTAACTTTTATAGTTGGCACTGCACAGTGATTTGCTGTGCCAATAACTATGGCCTTATCTTACTGTCTTTGGCAATATTGTCCTTGGATTTTCGGCTATGACTTGTAAGTATATCTGCAGCACTTTGTTGAAAGTGACCGCAAGGTACTTAACTGTGCGTGTAATCTCCCTTATGCTCTGAAAAATGTATCTTCTGGTGAATATAATAATAATTAATATCAACCTCATTGCATCATTAATGCGTGATCCTAAGACCCAAGAATACAAGTAAACTCCATTTAAATATTCCAGTATCGTCTCGAATGGATGATGTAAACTCTCTGGACCTAAGTAGAGAAAATCCATCTACTAGTTGTAATGTCCAGACCTTTTCAATGCAAAGTTGTCCTGACAGCATTATGTGACATTTAGTCGTTCGTTTCGTCTCATAGAGTGTCCGAAGATCTACCTGCCCCATTTGCATGCTGCGTTGCCTGCAGTAGATTCTTTTAAAGCGGAGGGCTCCAAATATTGTTGTTCGTCAGTTTTTATAACATTTTCAGCAAATCGATTTTAAGCTAACGGCAAAGGTACTTTGTGTTGGTGATAACTGGCTTCCCCACCTTGGGTATGAAGACCTCACTAGCTTTTCAAGTACTTGGTATATGACCAAATGCTAGTCTACAATCCAAGATTTTCCTCTGGGTAGGCCCTCTTCAAGAAATAGTGGTGATGTTCCATCCACCACGAAATGTTTAAGGCTGGAAGGTTCCAATTGCCCATTATATTTTCTGAAATGCAATTAAGGACTTGGCACATGCCCAGTCACAAGCAGTTGGTCTGTGTTTTTTCTCAGTTTCAAGTGATTCGTAAATGAATCGTTGCCGGGGGATATTCCCCAAAAAGTGTGTCTCGAACAGAAGCTCCTTTATATGCATATCGCTGCTCGTTGAGGTATCTTCTACATGCTTCAGGGCAAAGTTAGACTCCTATGCTCTAGGTTCTATGAAGACGGGGGCCCTCAGTCAAACTGCGTTTGTCCATACTAAACTTGTTGGTTTATGTGATGTACTTCATTTTCCGTGTCTCTTGGCTCTGATTTAGAAATGACGGGTGAGACGCAACCTTTCAAATACACCCAACTCTTTTTTTACACGGTAGATACGTTCCTCAGAAATCCGTGTAAAAAAAAACCGTGTAAAAAAAGAGGCGTTTCCTATAGTAAAACGGGGGATACGTTCCATGTGATTTGAAAACCGTGTAAGATGAAATAAAGAACTTTATTTACTTCGAAAAACCGTGTAAAAAAAGTTGAAAGCTATAAAATTTCATACAAATTGTATGTTCATATGGCATTTTAATGAGCATTTAAACTTAAAATACATAATTCATATTGAAATCTGTTAATCCAGAATTAAAGAACAGAAAAATTAGAATGGAAATAAAGAAAAAATATTTACATAGCTACATAATTATTAGTCGCTACTTGATAACAAGAGCAATTGTTTGCGACGATCTGGACTAATGTCGGTATCACCACTGGAGATATTCATCAAATCCAATGGTGAGTGTCTTCCGGTAATAGAGTTTGGAACTGTCGGACTACTTTCCGAAAGGTCTTGCGCCGTCGACTTTTTTATTAAGACAGAGACAAAACATTTTCCAATCTCACTCTGACCTTGTAAACGCGCCATAAGAAATTTCGAATAAGGGGATTTCCCCAGTTAATACTACATATGTATGTTCATTTCAGCAATGGTGCCAAGTGTTGTAAAAACAAACATAATTACAAAACCGTACTAGACAAAAAAAAAAAAAAATTTAAAAAATTTTTTCAACCGTGTAACTTCAAATCCGTGTAAAAAAAAACCGTTTAAAAAAAAGAGTTGGGTGTACTATTATTCCACCATTTGGCGTTTTGTTGTTTGTGCGTTTTCCCCAGTGGGCAGCTTTCTTCTAAATGCTGCTTCTTAGATACAACTATTTTTTAGCTTACCCGTGGATCTGGATATTCCAAAGCTTTCATGGTATAGAAAGACCATATTTTTTTCCTTTCTGTTTATCAGGGGCTACGAGCTGGTACCCAACTATCCATATTAACCTAAAGTTCGATTAGGCTGATGAGACATAATTTCGTTCCATCTTAACCTCGCGACAAGTGCTAAGAATGAATACTAAAATTAATAAATTTTGTTAAAATGATGTTTGCTCAATGTGTGGCATTCCTTTGTATCAGCGGTGTACAGGCCTGTTATGTCGTTATTGGTCCATAGCTCCTGTACGAGACTTAGCTCAAAAAATTTGGTGGTAAACCTACTGGCTTTCACAGACCAAGCTGCCTTAGCTCGGTTCAGTTTTATGTAGCCTAGCCCAGTGGTGGTGTCGTTCTGCCATTACACGACCGCTTCTCTGAATCCATGTGGTTCAGGCTGGAAGCTTTCCATACCACCGTTGCTGTTAAAATGACATCTTCTTTGTCGTTCTCTGCATTTCGGAGCTCCTTAGCCAGGAGCTCTTGCAAAGACATCGAGAACTCCTCATCTATACTTTCCAGCTCTGCTATAGCGAGCGTTACCTCCGCCAAGTCTTGATCATCCAGTGGGTGTGAGTGGGTGCCATGACTGAGGTGTCATTTGGAAGTCCTCACACCAACACTCTTTCTCCTGACCGCTGACGACCTGGTGACCCCTACCCACTGTTACGTTTTTAGTCGTCGCATCAATGTCGATCACCATCACCGCAACTCCGCCATCGGTTTTTTCTTGTTGTTACCTTTTACGATTCGGCCTCGATTTTGTTTTTGTTTTTGGTGCTTCTTTCCATGGCCATGACGCCAAACGGTGTCCCTGGTGTCCCATAGCGCAATACACCGGTAAGGCTAATTAAAACAGCCGGTTTCCACCTTAGATCACTGTTAAGACGGGGGTATTTTTCAATCCGTAATTTCAGCCAAGTTGGCTCTTTCCACGGTTCGAGACCCTTAAGTCCAGACCCGCGTGAGGGGGGGGGTAAGAACGGAACTATCTATTTGTTTTGTATTTGTAGGGGAGATGGGAGTATTTGATTTACTGCCGAATAAAAGGTCAGGAACGGTACCGTATTCGTTAGAGGACTGCGTATTAACGCGTCCGCCCGGAGACCTTAGTCCAGGCCTCTCCGAATGATCCCAAAAGTTTATAAGGTGAATAATAAATATAAAACAAAAATAAAAATAAGTATAAATAACATTTTATTTAATCGGGTATTATTAACCAACCTTCAAACAGACGATATTTTTGCCAGTTGTATATATTTCCACTTTGGATGCATTATCTTCAAGATTCAATCTTAAAAAAATTGCGAAACAGTCGAGTTTTGTGTACATTTCTTAATATTTAACCTTTTATTTCGAGGGAAGAATACCGAAATTGGTTGGAATAGGTTATACTAAAGTGTTCAAATCAATTGAAAATCTGTGTATATTATTAAAATGCATAAATCATGTTTTTAATCATAAGCCTTATATAAACTGAATTGCACATTTCACAGCCAATCCTCCATACACAGTGTGTCCCAAAAATAACCGAACTTTGTATTTAGATCATACAACATGCGGCGCAATCTATTGAACATTTACAGCATTAAAATTATACATTCATCCTCTTTCCAACGCAACAAATTTCAAGTAAATCAGATGACAGATGTCAAAGTTACAGTCATTTTAATAAACGATAATAGGTGCTAGTGGTACAAAAACGCAATTTTTTAGGTTTTGGCTCGTCTTTGGACTTCCATTCAGCAGATTGACGCTTAGTTTCAGGATCATATTTAAAACACCATGTCTCACCACCAGTTATGATCGAATCAAGAAAGTCTGGATCGTTTTCAGCAGTTTAAACAATGTCCTTGCAATGCTGTACACGAGCGATTTTTTGGTCGTTAGTTAACTCATGTGGAACAAAACGTGCACAGACCTTCCTTTTACCCAAATCTTCAGTTAATATTCTCCAAATAGTGTTTTTACTCGTATTTAATTTCTCTGCCAACATTCTCGTAGTAAAATTTGCATCGATGGTAATGATTTCACTGACTTTTTTCACTAATTCCGAATGATTACTAGTTTGTGGACGCCCTGGTCTTTGGTCGTCATTTAAGTCCTCACGACCATTTTTAAATCGTGTAAACCACGTGTGAACTTGAGTACGACTCATACAATCATCACCATAAACTTTTTTCAACAATTCGTATGTCTCGGCAAATTTTTTTTCAAGTTTAACACAAAATTTAATATTTGCTCTTTGCTCCATCGCGTTTTTGTACCACTAGCACCTATTATCGTTTATTGAAATGACTGTAACTTTGGCATCTGTCATCTGATTTACTTGAAATTTGTTGCGTTGGAAAGAGGATGAATGTATAATTTTAATGCTGTAAATGTTCAATAGATTGCGCTGCATGTTGTATGATCTAAATACAAAGTTCGGTTATTTTTGGGACACACCGTGTAAGTTAAAAAGTAGGCTACTTAACTTATTCAAAAATGGTTTGGTCTCTTTTCTTAAGAGTTTATTTCATGTTAAAAAGTCTTTCTGAGAAAAACGAGCTATAAGTGTTTTGCTATCGAAAATAGTAGTGGTGTTCACAAAGCGTAGTATCATTGCACATGTGTATCGATACAAAACTGCTTACGTGAACACCAAATTGCACAACAAGAGTCTTGCAAGCTTGCTTACTCGGAATTTGCTATTGTGTATTTATTGATTAATAAATAAGAAATAAATTGAAAATGCCTTTTAAAAGCAAAAAACCGAGTTTTTTTTAGAATGGAAAGCATCCCAAGCACTTGAGGAAATTCTTGCAATTAAAGGAATATAGGTTAAAATGCATTTTGTGGTAATTTAAGTACGTTAGTAAATTATTATTGCAAATACAACTTAGCATTCAAAAGGCCGATTCTGCATCTGTCGAATTTTGGGATGATTTTGTCCATGATGTAATTTCCATTCATAAGAGCCGCAGAGCTGACATAGTTAATGTACCAAAGTCAATTTGTTGGCGGGATTACAATTGACAGCTGATTGATTTGATTTAGCACCTAAAGCACTTAATTATACCAAAAAATCGTCTGTGTTCTTGGCGACTTTTGCAACCCTTTTCAAGTTTTTACTGTTGTTTAGCACTAGTTTCTATGCAATACTTGCCACGATTTTTGTAGTCAGTGGTTAGGGTCTAGCACAAAGTGCAAGTTACACTCAGTACAAATTTTTGTTGGAGATGCTTTAACTTTTGCTCTTGTGCTATGATACAACACTTTGTGAACACCCTAAATAAAATTATTTTTATAATCTTCATCTTAACTGTTTACTGTAACCTACTTATTAATCATTATTGAATGTTTCTCATCACTCCGTAAAAGTTACTAAAATATAATAATAATATAAAAACTATAACAATAACAAAGAACATTAATGTAAAAAACGAGTTTTTCAAAGTGTCAAAACTAACCCCCTCCCTCTAAACTACAATATGTGTTTGTTTCTTGAGATGCCTCTAAAAACGAGGGTTGTCAATGTTTGTCAAACTATTCATATATATTACCAAGCGCATGTCAAATTGCAACGTATTAAAAAAAACTGCAACCCTGTTTTTGATGATAATGTTGTTGTTGTGTTACCGTTGTTCATGTTGTTGCCTGTCATGTTTGTTTGTGCTTTTAATATTTATTATAAAATGTTTCTTGAAGATAAAAGAAAAAAAGGTTTTTTTTTTTAAAATAAATATTAAATGACTTAAATGGTTTTAATAACATTTTGAGCGTTGATTACATTAAAACTTCATTCTTGCAGTATGGAAGATCCGGAACGGCGCAAAAGACGCGAACGTGAAAAATATGAACGTCAGCAAGGCATTCAGAGCGATGATCGCGAAACTAGTCTTTTTGGGGAGCCGCGCCGGTTGAACCCCGGCGAAGGTGATGCAGAAATAACAGCCGCTCTTGGCGAATTCACAGATGCCAAGGATGACATTTACTCAAATATGGTGGGCATTTATAGTAAAGCGCCGGGCGTTCTAAATGCACGACTTCAAGCGACGCCGAGCATCAGTTCCTTGTCCTCCATTTCCAATACCTCCTCAACGACTTCCTCATCAACATCAGTGCCTGGAATGCAACAGCAACACTATCAACAGCAACAAAGGGCAGCCACTTATCTAAAGCAGGCGGATAATAAGCCGCCCTACAATGGGCGTGGCGGCTATCCAGGTCAGCCGATGAAGAACGATATTCCTTCAAGTAGTGGCATGGCCCCGCCTCGCGGGCCACCCAGATCTTCCTGCACCGCATCCTCCACCAGCAGCTCGTCCAGCTCCACAAACAATGTCACAGTTGCATCATCGTCAGCGTCAACAACGCCTCTTGGACCGCCAGTATCTATGCAAATGCCAAATGGCCGCGAGAAATCATTTCTTGGACCACCTGCGCCAGCGTTACCCAACGGCGGTCGCTTTGTTCCTCCAGCACCAAGCGGCAAACGGACAGCTAACAGCGCCGCAGGATTGCAGCCACCGCCACCAGAGGTAAGAAAAATAAATTTATGTAAAGCATTACGGGACCAAAGATCTTTAACTTAAAAGATAAATATTTTTATGTGCAATGTCCGTCATGCATCAAAAGTTTGGATGCCACGCCCACATCTTCCGCCCCCAGCCCCCCTCAAACTATAAACAAAAATGCCTGTATCTTCTACAGTTTTGAAGCTATTGCCACCAATTTTGGTAGAAAGGTAGATGCTGTCATCTGACACTTATACAGCCCACCTCTATATCTTTCATAGTTTTTGCACTAGAGTCTCCAAACTTGGGATAAAAGGTGCCATCCGCTACAGATATGCATCACAAATTTGGATGTCACGCCCCTACCCCTTCTTCCTGGTATTTATTCCTCCATATATTACATATATTACTATTTGCACAGAGGATCCTTTACACAGCTATGTATATAAACTGGTATCAAAGTATATTGCAGTCGGGTTCGACTGCAACGTTTTTACTTGTTTGACGTGATGTTATGTGTGCAAATCATGCTTGTTAAGTATTTATTTATTTGTTTCTTGTCAACCAACAACAGTCGACATAAAATTAATTAAAATTAAAATATAGAGCTTAAGCTACAAAAAAATTTAAGATTAATGAACAATATTTAAATTTAAATCCGTAACCAAAATGAAATGAAATGAAAAATTTTAAAAAATTTAAATTTTAAAATGTTCTGGGAAATTCAACAAAAACTTAAGGATCCAACATTTGTTTCAAGGATTGGGAAAATCCCAGAAAAACCCAATCAGATCATAAGGATAGTGGTTAGTGACTATGACTTGATAAGTAAAGCAGAATGGAGGCCTCAAAGGAAACAAGTGAAACATCTTATTGTCTGCACATACTACACGAAACGGTTCATTCATTAGATAGTTGCTAGTGCAACGATCAATGTTAATAGGTACAAAGTTACGAGAAGATCTAATAGGGACAGTTAAATTTATTCGACTTTATAGAATGGGTGAGTCGATTTCCCCATTGAGCAGATTAGTAACAAATAACACACTATGCATAGTTCTACGGATTAAAAGAGAAGGAAGGTTAATTAATAAAACCAAGTTAAAAACTCCAATTGCAAATAAAAGAAATTTCTTCCGAACAGATTTGATTCTATTCTGATAAATCCTGTATTGCGGAGACCACACACAAGATCCATATTCAGGGATGGGTCGCACTAGAGATGTTTAAAGTGTTTTAGTAGTGTAGGGATCGTTAAACTCTTTTGCCCACCGTTTGATGAAACCAACGACATTGATAGCTTTATTAACCATGCACAATATATGAGAATCAAACTTTAATTGACCTTAATGGGTCAAGAATAATGCTCAAATCCTTCATTTCTAATACGCGATCGAGTGGTGAGCCACTAAGAAAGTACTGAGCAGTATGAGGGGAACTTCTACAGAAAGACATTACTTTACATTTAGAACAATTTAAACCAAGTTGATTAAAAATGCACCAATCAGATCAGACTGTAGTAAGTTACTGAAAGAAGGTTCATTATAGGATAAACATAATTTAACGTCATCAGCAAACATGTACACGTGCGAGTTATATAATACCGCAAAAAGATCATTAATAAAGAGATTAAATAATAAAGGCCCAAGGTGATGTTACATAAATAGGTTTAGAGACAGATGATTTAAAGACAACTTTTTGTGTACGGCCACACAAGTACTCAAAAGCCATGAAAGGAGGTTAGTTGGGAGTCCAATAATGCTTAATTTATGAAGCAAAAGTGAATGACTAACAGAATCAAATGCCTTACTAAAATCGGTGTAAATGTCATCAGTTTGCATTTTGCTCTGAAACCCTTTCATAACAAGCGATGTAAATTCTAGAAGGTTGGTGGTAGTAGATCTACGCTTTACAAAACCATGTTAACAAAGCACTCTATCAGGCGTGAAGCCTGGTTTGATCAGGTTAAGGTCACTTAGCAGCAAACACTCAGTTAAAACTGGGGCAAATACGCAATTTGACGTTTGAATTTGGAAGGGATAAGTATTACTAGAGCTATGAGAACTCGTAGTTTTAAATATTCAGCATTCGTATTATCAAGAAAAACTTAGGATTTCATGCAGTTAACAAAATTATAAAACTGTTTAGGATCACGGGAGAAATTCATTCTACATTTATTCACATAGTTATTATATTATTATATATATTATTATACTCTATTTACTTTACAACAATCAACATCAGAAACAAATAAGTTACAAGTCTCTAGTCGAGAAATCCCGACTAGGACATACCCTTATCCCGGATACGTAACGCGTACAGTCATTTGTGTGTATTCTTTCTAAGGAAATCGTATGTTTTTTACCACTTTTCTTCTGTTCTTCTTCTGTTCTTCTTTTATAAATTAAATTCACCAATCAATGATTGAAACTGTTTTCGATCATCTTTGTGAAGTTTCAGCCGAAAACTCAATTTCAAATAAAATACTGGATATTTGAAAACGTAAGCGGCGACTTTTCAGCTGCAGGAGAAGTGGATGAAATCGAGAGTGCAGACGAAAGCACCATTAAAATTGTTGAGGCTTCACCGAAAATTAAATTGCAAGCTGTTATCAGTTGCCTTAACACTTGCATTAAATGGGCTGAACAGACGGAAATTCCACTTCGCGAAACAGCTATTCAGAAAAGTATAAACTGTAAAAAGTACAGACCAAATTTTCTCAGTTTTTCAAAAAATAAATAAATTAAAATGAAATCTTTGCTTTAAATACTGATGATTCGATTTACTTTAATTTTAATGTGTAGCAAAGGTATCTCTCTTTGGAAATAGGTCTCGTGGCCAACAGAAAATTTTTCCTTGGTTTTCGCAACCACCTCAGTTTTCGCAATAGATCAAATTTTAATAGGTTGCGTTGAGCGAGGTCGTACTGTACTTTAAGGGGCGGAGATGCTTCCTTCTGTCTGTTACATACATTTGCACGAAACCATTATACCCTTATTTACCCATTTGATGGGTTAAGGGTATAAAAAGTGAACGACTAACATAAGATATTTTAACACATACAAACTCTGTATCCGGAAGATCATTTGATTGAATTTGTTCAGAAGTAAACATTTTGATAGGCTAGGCCAATTACTTCAGTTAGTTTTTGGTTAAAGACGTAGAAAAAAGTGGGTTACAAACATACTTGTTAAGTTGCCATTAGAATTACTAATCAATTAAATTATTTTTGGAAAATAGTCGTAGTGATTAAATAGTTGGCTAGTGAAAAATTTATGATTATTTAATGATTGGGATTACAAATAATCGAAAAATAATGGAAAATTACCATAAATTATTAAAAATAATTGAAAATAATGGAAAAATAATGGTTTTAATATTTTCCATTATTTTTAATTATTTTCCATTATTTTCCATTTTTTCCATTTTTCGACTATTTGAGACTATTTTGAGAAAAACAAATTATTTTCAATGTTTGTAAGCCGATCTCGTACAGAAACATTGTTGTTATTAAATGTGATGTTGAAAATAATTTGTTTTTCTCAAAATAGTCTCAAATAGTCGAAAAAATGGAAAAAATGGAAAATAATGGAAAATAATGGAAAATAATGAAAAATAATGGAAAATAATTGAAAATAATGAAAAATATTAAAACCATTATTTTCCATTATTTTCAATAGTTTATGGTAATTTTCCATTATTTTTCGATTTTTTGTAATCCCAATCATTAAATAATTTTGTGAAACCAAAAATAATCGTAATTTAATCATTAATTCAACTTTTAAACAAAATTAATCTAATTAATAATGACTACCATTAATAATCATTACTACTTAACAGGTATGGTTACAAATAGGGAGGGCACTACTTTTACTATTAGTGTTATTGTTATTTCGCCTGTTTACATACTCCTTAACTAGGATATTCGGCGGCCAAAACTTTTCAGAACAAATTGTCAAGAAAAGTTCGGGTGGCCCACTCAAATTGAAGAAGGATATGTTACGAGCGTGTTTAAATTTAAACTTTTCAAAAGCAATCATATGGGAGTCGATTTTACTTTTAATATAGGAATTAACATCTTCTGAGGTGGTGTTAAAAGCTAGCCTAGATACAAAAATATATTTTCTAATAGGCACAACTACAAGCGGCTTATGAGCTGCAGCTACGCTACTGGGAATAGATAAACGATCGTTTGAACCAGAGAGTTTAACAACGGGAACAACTAATGGGGTAATATTACCATTAACGGGCCAGCAATTGGATTAGGGCTATTTGAGCTGGCTGCCAGAAGTGGGTTGGGAGACAGGACAAACGGGGCATTCGGAGGGCAAGAGCCCGAAGACTTTTTGCGCTTAGCAGAGACGTCAAGCATCTTTCCATTTTTGAATTTTACTTCCAGCTCTTTTAAATTGTCATGAAGATTGTCGAAAGCAAGATGCACAGCTTTATAACAATTATAAGTCTGCCTCATGTATTTTGACATCTCCTTCTCAACATTGCAGGCATCACAAAACTATTTAAGGCTAGAGTCAGTTCCTAGACAGTCTCTGACTTTGGCAGTGAAACCTGCACATTTTATATGGATCGTATTATCGCAAATCCTACATAAAATAAAATCTGGGCTGGTTCCACCAACAATTTTACAGTTCTTACTGCAGCAGACGAACATTTTTCTAACAAGTTGTTAAATTAAAATATGGGCAAATTCATATCCTATTAGAGCGCGTAGAGAACTGATGCTGTAGAGCAAGAGTACGTGAATAGGTATTTTTGTAAGTAAACGAAAGCAAACGAGAGCAAATATACGTATGTATGTACATATGTATGTATTTTCAAGACGATGCAGCGTCAGCTCGACTGCAAAATAAAATAAGTTAAATGTTTAAGGCCCAATTTCTCAATGTCCGGTTAGGTAAACTAACTGACGTTTAGTCAAATTTGAGTTTCTCAATGTCCGGTTAGGAGTAAATGAAAAACAAACTAACCGGAAGGCTGTCCCTTGAATTGTTTATGTATTTTGTTATTAAATTAAAATGTCATCACATAAAAGAGTGTTTTTTGTCCATGCAACGGAGACGCAATTTGACGAAACAGAGCCACGCATAAATAACACGAAAATGTATATGGATAGGGTAGGCTATTTCACTGAACTGGACGATGTCAAATTTGTACAGCGGTTCAGGCTTACAAAATCTACGTGCAAAATCATTTTTGCAAGGATTGTAGATCAATTGGCTTGCCATAGTAATAGGTAAACAGTTAAGTTCTTTTGCGCTCGAATTAATCATATGTGGGATTTTAAACAGAAACCATGCAATGTTGCCGGAAAACAGCAAAAGTCAGCTGAACTGCTCGCTTTATTTGGCACAATGTGTATATATGTGGCAACGCTGTTAAGGCGATAGTTACTTATCGATGAAGGGTAAATTTGGCTTTGAGAAAACCAAATCGTTTAACTCTACCATTAAATTAAATTTGCGTTTAGCTAAACGAAAATTTAACCGGACATTGAGAAATTGGGCCTAAGCAAAGCAAGTGTAAAAACATAAATCTATACAACGTTTATCTGCGATCACTGTTTAGTATTAAACCAATTAATGCATAGCACAAACACTCGAAAAATAATTTTTATCAAGAGCACTCTAAAATACAACCGTCACCAACGAAAGACCAACGATTACTTTATTATAGTCATAAGTAGTTCGATTATTTTTGTTCGAAAGATGAACTTATTATTAAATTACATTTATTTATTTAGTTTCGATCTGGCTTTTTTAATTAAAAATAAAAAATCAAATAATCAGAGACTTTAACAGCTAGGGGCTTTATATATGGAACTCAAGCTTTTCTAAGCCAAGTTTAATTCACGCTATCACAAGCATTTGTGGTTGCCGTCGTACACATGTTGTCTAAAATAAAAAAAATTTATATTTTAAAATTGTTTTAATTTTGGACAAAATAATGAACAATAAAGGAAATGTGATCAAAGTCGGTTTAGAAACACCTGACTGTACGCGTTACGTGACGGATTGTGGGTATGTCCTAGACGGGATCTCTTGACTAAAGTCCTCTTACTTGTTGTATTTAACATGTCATTAAGCACACTTGTCTACAATTTAGGGTATATTCTATCAGTTTTATTTTTTTTTCTGCAGCATTTTCATTGCTTACAACTAACACGCTGAATTTGGCTTATTATCTTTAAACTTGCAGAAGGATATAAGTAAAATAATAACCGAAATGACCAACAATTATCGTGTGACACCGCTTACTTCGATAGCTGCGACGCCGCATGCTCCGACGCGCGAGAATTACAACCTAAACGGGCCCAACAAGTTTAAGTATGCATTTGACGCAGTGGATCCCATCGGTCCCCTCAACTCCCCGCCAGCGGCCAGTGGAGCCTCTTCCATGCTAATGACGCCACTGCTGGCGCCCATAGCACCCATTACATCGCCGATTGCGCCGTTGCTGACGACACCGCCGCAGGCTAGTCAGTTGCCTTTGACACAGCCAACCCTTGTGGGCGCCACAACAGTGCTGCCTCCCTCAATGTCCAACGCTGCCATTGCGCCCAATCAGCAGCTAATGCCAACGCCCCCAAAGGCATCGTCCGCGACAACATCAGCGATTAAGCCCCTCAAATCAGAGAAGAACCACACGCTAGAAAAACAGGACTCGTGGTGAGTAAAATATATAATACTTATTGTCAAAAAAGATTGTGAATGTATTAACTCAACTTTTAGGGCTTTCCCAATTCAATTAGGTTTTCTTTCCAATACTCGGTTGCCATTTTAGTAATAGCTGAGCATAATATGAGATGGATTGTGCAAATTTTTTATAATTTTAAAAACAAATGTTTTCAGCGATTTTTAAAGCCTTAGAATCCCAACGATTGGGTAAAAAAGGTAGCTTAAGAATTTTGTTTTTAATAAAGGTGTCGTCTGTGTAAATATCTAGTTAAATATCGAATAATATTTCAAAAAACTGTGCGATTTAGGCCAAGTTTAGTTAAAGAGCAAAATTTAATTTAGTAGTCGAGTTAAAGCACTTACTTTCTATGCCTTCTAAATATTTGTTTTGACGGTTTCTTGGTTTCAATTATTTTTTTTTTTTTTTAAAAAAGGGGGTTTTTTGTCTTTTTTTTCAAAGCCAAAATAACCTTTCATCGATAAGTAACTATCGCCCTAATAGCGTTGCCACACATATTCAAATCATTCCATATAAAGCGAGCGGTTCAGCTGAATTTGCATAATATATATTTGTAGGTTTTGTTAGCCTGAACCGCTGTACAAATTTGGCATCATCCAGTTCAGTGAAATAGTTCACCCTATCCCTATAAATTTTCGCGTTATTTATGCGTGGCTCTGCTTCATCAAATTGCGTCAACGTTACATGGACTTAAAACACTCTTTTATGTGATGACATTTTGATTTTATAACAAAATAAATAAGCAATTCAAGGGACAGCTGTTTGCCTTATCGATAATTCTTAACGATATATCGTGACAAAAAATAAATTTAAAACGAGACCCAGCCTGCCGTTTAGTTTGTTTATTTATTAACTTCTAACAGAACATTGAGAAACTCAAATTTGACTAAAGGTCAGATAGTAAACCTTACCGAACATTGAGAAATTGGGCCTTATATGCATAAAAATAGCTATTGTATATATGTTTGCGATACTCTTCAAAAATTAATGTATGTTTGTATATAGTCCGCGGGGTCCGATATGCATCTAAAAAAAAAAAAAAAAAAAATACACGTATCAAGTGTAAAAAATGTCACTTGTGGCTTTATACCCTGAACCCATTAAATAGGTAAGAACGGGTACATTAGCTTTGGGAAAGTGCACGAACCGGATTCTGCTAAAAAGTCTGAGGAATTTGCACTAAAAAAATTTGTTTTGAAAATCAAATAAAAAAAAAAATAGGTCATGTTGAGGTGTACTGACTCGTTGTAAACCTGTTTATCAATATATAAATAACTAAGGTATTTTCCGATTATCAAGTTTGCTTCTTAAGGCCCACAAGATTAACCAGTTTGTGCATCGCCGTCAAACAATTATTTTAAATCATAAAAACGTTACTTTAGTATGTATTTAAAATATTGGTTCAAGTCGTAAAACTAAGTCTTGTTTTTTATACTTGCAGCCTTGAAAACGATCTAGAGCTTTCAGAATCCGATGATGATCGCAAAAAAGATGGGTAAGTTACAATTTGACAATGACAACCACTGGTAGATATCGGGAATTTAACATTGGGTCCTTTTTTTGTAGTCCTTCTGCTGGCAACAGTAGCAACAGCTCTGAATCTGACTCAAGCGAATCGGGCAGCGAGGCAAGCAATAAGGGCGATGCACACCAGCAACAAATACTACATCAACAACAGCAACAGCTGTTATTGCAACAGCAACAACAACAACATCAACAGCGTCTGGCAGTCACTGGCAATAGCAACAAAAAGAAATACAGCCAAACAATTATTGCCAGTGGTGCAAATACAATCAGCGGTCTACTCACATCCAGTGGGTTGGGTGGGTCAAGTGTTGCCGTTAACTCGACGAGCAATGCAGGTACTGGATTATTGGGCGGAGGCGGTGGGAGCGGTAGCACTGGCGGCGGAGGAGGTTCAAGCAGCGGAATGGGCAATATGAGCAGCTCGAGTTCCTCGAACAAGACGCCATCGCCGACAGACAGTAATCGCTGGAATCTAAGTCGGTTTTTTCCAAAGCCTTCTAACCAAGCGACCGCCGAGAGTGTGTCACCGGGCAATGTGGCATGTGGCAATGTTAGCATGACGGTGCCTGGCATTCTTCCCGGAGGTGCACAAATAATACCAGAGTCCATCGAAGTAACCACAGCAATAGTTAAAAATGAAAAGCTTCACGAGGACCAGCGTCATATTTCAGACGACGACGATGAGGATGATGCAGGGGAACAACAACAGCTGCAGCCGCAGCAACGATATGCTGTTGGGTTGAGTGTTACCGTTAAAAAGGAGCAGCTAGAGCAACAACAATTGCAACTGCAGCAGCAACAGATAAATGCCGAGCAGTTGGCGATGGCATGTGCCCTGCCGAAAAATCAAATCAAACGCGAAACGCGTCTTTCCGACTCCGCAAGCAATAGTAGCGGAAGCGTTAGTGGTAGCAGCAGCTCGGATAGTGCCAGCGGCGATGTTGTGCCTCTGCCCGGTCCCGGAGAAACCCTGCAAATACCCGGAGTACCGGCGGCAATCACCACAGTCATGAGGGTACCAACCGCTGTTCAGCAAAAAGCGCCTCCAAATAGTGTTACACTAACGCCAATTGGTCCGTTGCCAGCATCCCCAAAGCAGCGCCTAAAGAAACCTCGCAAAAAGAAGATGTCGTCAGCAACAGCACCACCTCTGGACTCAAGCGATGAGGAGGATGAGCCGGCTAGTAGCGATAAAAAGCATGTCTTGGAATTAGCAGCAGCAAACGCGGCAGTCGCATTAGCAGCAGTACCTGCAACGGCGGCCACATTGCCAACTGTGAAAAAAGGGCGCGGCAGACCCCGCAAGCAGGCGCAGCAGCAAAAGTTGCAGATGCAAAGTGGAAATTTGAGCAGCGCCTCGGCAAGCAGCTCTCAGGCTAAGGGACCAACGCTGACAGCAGCCAAAAAGCCGCTAGTTAAACCAGCAGCTGCTTATTCGGCGACGGCGACAGTTGCTGGCAGTCGCAAGCGTGAGCACAGTAGCAACAGCAGTTCCAATGGCAACACGCCCACCAAAAAACTACATGCATCAGCAGCAGTAACCTTACTGCCGCCAACTGTTGCTGCTGGCAGTAGTAGTGATGAAGATAGCAGCAGCAGCAGCTGCAGCAGCACAAAGTCCAGCAGCAGCAGTAGTAGTGGCAGCGACACTGAAGTAACAACTGCAGCTACATCAGCAATTCCTGCCAAAAAGCGAATTGTAAAAATTAACAAGCTAAGCGTTGTCAGCGGTACCAGTAAAAGCAGTAGCAAAAACAAACGTCGCTACAGCGTAGGCAGCAGTAGCAGTAACAGCAGTAGCAGCGAAACCGAAGAACCGCAACAACAACAGCAGCAGCAGCAGCAACAGCAGCTATTGCTTGTGCAGCAAAAGCAACAATTACAACAGCACCAACAGCAGCTACAGCAACAGCAACATCTACAGCAACAATTCACGAATGATGTGGCTAAGCAACCGGCGCAACGTTTGAGCAGTTCCGATTGCAGCAGCAGCGCTAGCAGTGATAGTAGCAGCGCGAGCAGCAACAGCAGCAGCAGTGATGAGGATGATTCGCATCGTGGCAGTAACAAAAGAAAAAGTGATAAGAAAAAGATTTGTACGCTAACACGCATCTTCAATCCCAAAGAAGGAGGTGCTAAAAAACAGGGTCAGGTAGTTATTATCGATCAATCTGAGGAGCAGCAGCAACAACAACAACAACAACAACAGCAGCAGCAGCAGCAGCAACAACAGGAGCAGCAGCAACAGCTCAAAGAGTTGAGGCCGCGTGCTACGCCCACACAGCTGCTAGGCGCAACACTGGCGTCACCGGCACGCACCACCACACCACATTTAACATCGCTTATGTGCAAGATTGATTTAAGCAAGTTGTCACGTGTGCCTACAGAATGGTATCAGAAGAGCTACCGTCAGCAACAGCACCATCATGCGCAACAGTTGCAACACCCGCACCACACTCACCAGCAACAGCAGCATCAAAAGTTGCAACAAAATGGACATCTCAGCAGTCGCTCTGCCGAGGGTGCACGAACGCCCAAAGAGCTGCATCAAACCTACGTTACTATGCCCAATGGCTATGTTACAAGTGGGGGATCAATATCAGCTGGCGCTCCCAATAAAGTTGTGGGTGGTGTTAAACACGAACATGGTGTTAAGCCCGAGCCGGAGCTGGATGCCGGCTACGAGGCCAAGTATAAACCAAATAGCGTTAAACAGGAGTTCATGCCCAAACAGGAGATGCCGGTACGGCGACGCAAACGAAGCTCCAGCTCGAGTTCGAGTCCATACAAGGAAAAGAAGCGAAAAAAGGAGAAGTCTGATCAGTGCGCTAAAGAACTGTTGCCAGTGCCAGGGGTGCTGCCTGCTAACAATCACGAGCGATTATCGATGGACAAGTTGGAGCTTCTTCAACAGGAAAACTTTATTAATGCAGCCAATGGCAGCCCAACTAAACGCCAATACCCATTGTCACAGGCACACCAGCAGCAACAACAACAGCAACAGCAGCAGCCGCAACAACAACAACAACAACAACTTCAACAGTTAAAGCCAACAGCAGTTCAAACGGTAACAGCGGCAACACAATTGCCAAACACTTGCAGTGAAGCTGTACAGACAACTCCACCACCTGCGGCGCCACCGCCAGCGCCGCGTCTTATTTTTCGCTCCCACTTTGATAATGAGGAGGAGCATCCCAGTCCTGATTTCAGGTAAAGGCAAAATCTAAATTGGAAATGAACATATCAGCATCAACAGATAAGACTAAGAAGATTGTGTCCTAGGCAGAACAAGTTTTTTTTAAATAATCGATACATCTTTCAGTTCCTTGTTGGAAATACTCAACTTGTACTGAATTTATTAATTTTTAAATAGTTTGTCGGGTTCTGTATATACTGTGGCTTGCAACTCATTTCAACCAGCATTTTAAATACATGTGGATTTCATTTAAATCGAAACTTAAAAGGAACGAAAATAATTTCGAAGTATTTGTTCTAATGTTGTAAGTTATGTGGGTACTTTAAGCACGGCAGGTTAAGAGGAACACATTCAAAAGAAGTTAAATACATATTTTTAATCTCTGACGGTAAAATAGTTAGCAACTCACTAAAAACTAAAAGGAACACAAATTTCACAAATGAAGCTCGATCTGACATGAAAGACAAGGAACCTTCGGTATTAAGTCTTAATTATAGGTTGCACATATTTTTTAATCATTCATTGGGTTTTTTATATTCCTTAAAATTCTTTTATTAATCAATTGCTGTTTTAAAAAAAAAAAAACTTTCATTTATTTGTTTCTAGAAAAACTGATTTTCTGCTGCAGGAAGCAATAAGACGAAAGCGTGCTGCTGATTCTGAACGCGACTCTTTCAAACAAATGACACTCTACCTGGAGGCAATTGTTTACTTCTTGCTTACCGCGGAAGCCATGGAACGTGGCAATATGGACGCTACGTGGACAATGTACAAGGACACCCTAACGCTAATTAAGTGAGTAAAGTGTACCAAACACTAGGATTTGATAAACTTAAAGTATTCACACAAAAATGTATGTATACTAGTGTTCGATTATTGTTAAACTGCTAGGGTCCAATGTTTTCATGAAAGCTAACTAGGACCCAAGTACTTTGTCTCTGTCACCCATGATAAATAAACTGCTATAGCTTGGCAAGAGCACAAAAAATAACGGTGGGGGCCAGACAACAAATATTAACAACAACAACAAATCGTCGTTTTGCATTCTCGAGCGAACAGAGTCCAAACGATTTTAACAGCTACCTCTTCAACAAATTTAAATGGCATTGTTTTTGTGCAGTTTTGATAAGCAAGCAACTCGACCAGCGAGCAGGGATCACCAGTGCCCACAAGCTATCGCCTATTACAAAAGATAACATAAAGAGGCCGCGGGAGCTGTAAGAGGCACAACGTGCAAATGCCCGGTCAAAACGTATGATAGAATAGCTTCTGAACTTTTAAGTAAATAAATCAGCTGTTTGATTTTAGTTCGATAGAAAATAGTAAGGAAAATGAACCAAAACTTTTTGCCAAATTTTAATTGCATACCTGAAATGCCTGCAGTCTTTGCTGCTTGTAATGCAGCAACGAAATAAAAATGTTAATATTGCGCTTAGCTTTGCACAACTCAATCAGCTGTTTTAGCAATGTTCATTATTATTTGTTTCGGCCATTCCAATACAAAAACTAATTTGTAAAAAATACAGTAATTTTTAACCGATTTTAAAAAAAAAAGGATGTCATCAAATCGTCTGTATTCTTTTTTTTGGCGTTGTTATCTCAGAACTTGTGAATGGGTGAACCGATTTTGATGATTTTTTTGTATTTGAAAACTGGTGCTTCCAGTGTGGTCCCATTTTTTTTTTTTCAAATCTGGCAATGCCTTCATTAAAAAACAGCATAGCTCTTAAATTTGCATACTTATATGCATCTCGCACGATTTTTGAGCTAGAGTCGCCAGATAAGTTAAGAAGTAAGGTGATAACATCCCCTAAAGATCTGTATCAAAAGTTTGGATGCTACGCCCACCATTGCCACACGCCTTTTAAAATCGGAAACGGCTAGAACGAGAATTTAGTAATATTTTACAGTCTTTGAGCTAGAGTCACAAAATTTGGTAGGAAGACAGCTGACGATATCATACCAGATTTGTTGGGAAGGAGGGGGACGTCGTCACCTCTGTTGAGTTAGGCGTTTCTGCCTTCCTTTGTTTGTTTCACTTAAACGACGCTGTCTCATATGAGCAGCACGTTTAGTAGGTCTACCCATATTCAGAAAACTTATTAAATATTATTAGTAATATTAAATATTATTATCACTAAAAATCAAAAAAATAACAACAATTTTAACAATAATAAAACCATCTTCAAAGTAACTAAAATGCCCAAAAAAGTAAAAAATAATTGATTTTTCTTGTACAAGTAGTAATAAATATTGTTATTTTTGGAGTCGGTGTCGGCTAAGGTTGATGGATGGCCAATATTGAATGTATTGATAGATAGTCATTCTGTTGTAAGAGAAAATCCGTTGAGTAAATGACTGAAATTGGAACTTTAAATGCGTTTTTCTCGAAACTAGGTTTTGCGAAACTCTGAATTTGTGTTTGCCAGTTCTACTGAACCGTGAGGAATTAATCAATTTCTGTTATATCGGGGGCAGCCAAGGTATAAACCTACCTTAGCTGACACCGACTCCAAAAATAACAATAGTTCTTATTACTTGTACAAGAAAACTCAATTATTTTTTACTTTTAAGGGCATTTTAGTTGTTTTGAAGTTGGTTTTATTTTTGTTAAAATTGTTGTTTATGTTATGAAGAGAAACTTTATTAAACACTTTTTGTATGTTTACAGGTACATTTCCTCGAAGAATCGACCATATCAACAGTCAACTAATGGAAAGCACGAATCGCACAATATAGTAGCCATACTCAGGTTAGAATTTTAAATGCTTTATTAAAACAATTCGGATAGATTTTTTATTGTACATATACCGTTATTTACAGTTTGCGCTGCCAATCCCTGATTTCCTTAAAGCTTTACAAGTTACGACGTGCGAATTGTCGCGCGATTATCGCTAGCTGTTCTGAATTCTTTCGCACTGGCAGAGGAGATATGTTAAATGGCAATACTCCATCATCCATATCACCATCGAACTCAGTGGGCTCGCAGGTATGTTTTCATAAATATAACAGACTAGGAATGTGCAAACTTATCTTAACACTTTATTTTTATCAGGGCTCCGGTTCGAATACGCCACCAGGAAAAATAGTGCCTCAAGACATACACAATCAGCTGTGCAGACAAAATGAGTATCTTACTTATGTGAACAGTGCTCACGATCTGTGGGATCAAGCCGATCGTTTGGTTCGCACAGGCAATCATATAGGTATGGCCTATAACCTTTTAACATAATTATACAATCTCAACTGTTAATTGTGAAATAAATTTTTGTTGCAGATTTTATTCGCAAGCTAGATCACGAGAATGGACCACTTACCCTACATAGCACCATGCATGAAGTGTTTCGCTACGTTCAGGCGGGCCTCAAGACGCTACGCGATTCTGTAACGTATCCCCAGTTGCAGTAGCAATAACATTTGCTCCTCCATCGAGTCCAAGAACATCAGCAACGCAAGCAAAAACAAAATCAACATCACCACCAAATGTGTCTAAATAAAAGTCAGGCCAAATTAGCAACCATTAATATTATAATTATAAATATTATATTGTAACCAAACAACAGCAATACAGCTACAAGTTTGTATTTTATTAAATACAAACCTTCCAACAAAACCACAACAGCAACAACACCAGCATCCGCGAACAACAACACAACCATGCAACAGCAACAGCAGTAGATGGTTTTTTGTTATGTTAATTTCTAGTTACTTCTTTTTGTTAAACTTAAGCATTATTACACAATTTTAATTTTTCCTTACGCTCAATTGATAATTGTTTTTTTCAACGCATGTTAAGCTTACTATTTATACCTAATTTTAAAACGTAAACACACACAAAATCACAAAATAATACTTGTAAATCAAGTTGTTCTATCATTATAAATTATTTTTTCTAGATTGTAAGTTACTAAGTTTGCTTCTACTTTAGTTGAATTTCGTTTTTATATAATGGCTTTTTTTAAATTTTAAGTTAGATAATCTTTCTTACTCTTTTGCATATGTTTGCCTATGTGTGTATATTTGTGCTGGCCAAAATGCGAATGCACCTTAAAACACCAACAAAAAAACAAAAACCACAACAAAAAAACTCATACACCTGTTTTAAAAATATTGTATATAAGCAAAAGGAAGATAAGTGAAAATAAAAGAAAATCTAAACAAAGTCGTAAGAAGCTTGATATAAGCATGGTTTTTATAAAAAAAAAAACAAAAAAATGCAAATTTTTACTGTTTCGTAAGTTTTAAAATTGAGTTAACAAAAACACACACTATTTTATATAGTTATATTAATACATTATTAATTATGTTTAAAATATTATTAATTTTTAAAAGTAAATTTAAAAATAAAAAATGGAAAATCGTTTTTAGAACAATAATGGATAAATGAGGAATATAATATTATAATTTATGTGTACATATATTTATATGTATATGTATACATTACAAATATACCACATATATATGCCAATACAACGTATTGTTTTACTTTGATGTACTGTTTACATACACATGTAACTCTGATTTGATTTTTGTGCCTCGAGACTTATTGATCACACGCAACAAGCAACAAGTTATAGTGCATTAGTAGTTCTTAATAAAGTCAAAATAAATAACAAAGAAAAAACCAAACAACAAATAAATCGTAAAAAGCAGCAATTTGATCAATGAAAATAGACTTGTCTCCCCTCCCCCAACAAAATCAACAAAATATACATTGTATATATAGCCGAGATATACAAATATACATGTATAAATAAACATATTTATATATTTTTAATATGCCAAAGAGCAAAACGTAAAATCAAGAGTTTAGTCAATAAATTGAAAATCGTATTAAAAACATAAACAAGAAATGCAATAAACTAAATCTAAGTTATTGGGCAGCCAATTGGCGTTATCGAAACGAAGCGATCGAAACGCTGCTAATAAATAAATGCAACTCGAAAATCAAAGCAAAAATTAAAGAAAAATGACAGCCAAACAAACAAAGGTAAGCTTAAAGCAAACAAAATATATATTTATATATAATAAGTACGAGTGTATACAATGTACTTACATATGTATGTATGTACATACATATATGCAACAATATGTGGTTCTGGGGAAACAAAGCATTAACTTTCAAAAACGATTAACATAACGATTTATTACAGTCAAATTTTAAGTTAACACTTAAGTACACTTACAACAAGTACATAAGTAAGTACGGCTAGCCGACCTTAAATACCCTTGCAGACAGGTATGAATAAAATTTGCTCCTATGGCAGCTTTTACACAAAATAAAAACATCAATTTATAGCATCAAATAGCAGTCCGATCGGAAGTGAATAAATTATTCAACTTAAGATCTAAAAGTAAAAATATGTGTAATTATATTTGACTTTCATTCCAAGCATTTCTTCAAGCTCCATTTAAATTTTTGAGAGATTAAAAAGATTAATATTTAATTAAACAAATAAGACATGTTAATATCATGACCACACTTTACATACAAATATTATAGCTTCTGTAAGGATATTTACAAATATGAAGATTTACAAAGAATGAACAACAAATTAAAAACGCAGTGCGCAACTTTTAGTGTGCAATATTAAAACTTATTGTAATCAAATATAAATTATACAAACTAATGATGGATACAGACTCACACACATATATTGTGTGTGTGTTTTGTATAAAACCAAACGCTGTAAATAAACAAATTCATCTGACAAAAGATGAGACACACTTACACACACATCTAGCAATTCGAGAGAATAAATGTATGTACATATATCAGTTATTTATATGTAGTATAATACATATATACATACATTCTTACACATATACACATATATTTTTTTATGTATACAACTAAAGAAGAAAAAATCTTAAATAATAGCTAAATTTTTTCTAACTGCAACAAGAACTACAAGCAGCAATCTTTCAATAAATATTACAGATAATAGTAGAAATAAAAAGATACAAAAGAAAAACGAACAACATGCGCCCAGCGAGTTTAAGAAGCGGGGTATAGTTAATATTTTGTTGATCGTTATTGTAGAGCGAAATATAAGTAAACCGAAACGAAAAACCAACAGAATTAAGTATTAAGCTTAAGAATTTAAGAACACCAAACAAAAACTGCAAAGCCAGCTATTGATAAAAAAAATCGAAATTGTTTATAACCGTAGTAAAGGAACACACATACATACATATATGACTATTAAAAATTAAATAAAAAAATATATATACATATATATATTTTGTACAAATATAATTTATGACAAAACGAGTATAAATGAAAACAACAACAACAACCGCAGCAGCAAAAACCAAGTACACTTATTAAAGTTTAAGAATCAAAAAAAAAAAAAAAAAACAAGAAAACAATTTAATATGCAATTACCGTAACAGTAGTTGATAAATCAAAAATAATATATAAACAAAATAGTAACATTTCAAGGGATTTTGGTTTTAATTAAAATTTGTATAAAACATTACAAATATCAATCTAATGATATTATAAATGAGTGCTGGATATGGGTAAGTTTGACAAGGACAAAATATAATGTATTTAAGTTTTTTTACTTTGATACTAAAGGTATCATAGAATATTGGATTTGTGAAATGTCCGTCGTGGTTTCTGTCCATCTGTCCGTCTGTCTGTATGAACTCAACTTTTTTTAACACCCTTAAAGCATGAGCCTTGCAACTTTGCAAATACCTTGGTAAATGCCTTCGTCAAACAATGTGTTTAATTTAGCGCTCTACGACCTCAGAGGGCCTGGAAAATCGATAACAAGTCGATATACCCCGAAGTGCAAATCGATTAAACACATATATATCCCACATTTTAGCAGCTAGAGTCACCAAATTTGGGGGCAAGATAGGCCATGGCGTTCCCCAAAAAAACTGCATCAAAAGTTTGGATGCCACGCCCACCTTTTCCGCCCCCAGCCCCCCTCCAATTATAAACAAAAATTCCTGTATCTCCCACAGTTTTGAAGCAATTGTCACCAAATTTGGTATAAAGGTAGATGCTTACATCCGACAAAGATATACGTCAAAAGTTTGGATGCCACGACCCCAAACAACGGACCATGCCCCACCGCCCTAATAAAAACCGAAATGCATGTATCTTTGCCAGTTTTTGGGCTAGAGTCTCCAAAAATGTGGTGAAAACATTATGGGTATTCACTAGCTATGCTATGTGCGTATAGTACTAAAGTGTTACTTGAAAGCTTTAAAACAAATACACAGAAGCTTTTATAACACAGCAAAGAGAGAGAGTTCGGGGTATCTTCTAGTGGGGAAATCTCGACTAGAGCCTTCTTGTTTAAATGTTCGATGTTTAAAACATCGATGTTCCCGTCGATATTTCCAAATATCGATGTTTATAATATCGATATTTAAAACATCGATATACTGACTATAGATGATTTTGCAGCTCTACATCACACGCATACTAATACCCTATCTACACTAACGAGCATTTTTAAAAATAATCGAAATATCGATACTAATGCAGTTTACCGTCCACATTGTACTGCATTCGCATTTTGCATTTTCAGATCAGGAGTTTATGGCAGGTTGCAGCCAATTTTTGTGTTTAAATAAATAATGGAAAATTCTGAGCTTATTGGCCGTAACAATTTATTTTCAATGTTATTGAGTTTACTCTGCTTAGTGGCAAGGTGCGTTTTTGAGATGGAAAGTAGAAGCAAAGTTTCTACGCGAAGCGTTTGGAAATACGAAGCCCGCCAACATTCTCGTACCACAGGTCGAGAAGCATCCTTGTGGTGTCTTCGCTCCAAACACAACGGGTGTTATTTTCCTGGGCTGTAATCAATAATAATTTAACATCACAGCAATGTTTTTTGCATAAAATTGTTAATTTAATATTTATTATTTTTAAATTAACTGTAAATATTTGTTTTTGTTTACGATCTAGAGCAGATACTTTTTCGATGCTTCACAAAATACCGAATATCGAGTGCAATATCGAATATATGCTAAAAATAATAGTTGCATTTTTTTCTGATGCAACTTTTTACCACCTCTAGCTCCCATAAGAAATACATGGGCCCTGATGCAGCATTTTGAGCAAAATGCGAAAATGCAAAATGCAGCTGTAGTGTGGACAGGGTATAATACTTATGCATTTTTTACAGTCCCTGTCTTACAAAAGGCGGAAAGCAAAGAGCCGCATTCATATATCGTGCATGGTTAATAAAGCCATCAGTGTCGTTGGTTTCATCAAGCGGTGGTCGAAAGAGTTTAACGATCCCTACACTACTAAAACACTTTATACATCCCTAGTGCGTCCCATCCTTGAATATGGATCTTGTGTGTGGTCTCCGCAATACAAGATTCATCAGGATAGAATCGAATCTGTTCAGAAGAAATTTCTTTTATTTGCACTTAGAAGTTTTAACTGGGTTCCCGGAGTTGATTTGCCTTCGTATTCAAGTAGACTTCTGTTAATTAACCTTCCTTCTCTTTTAAACCGTAGAACTATGCATGGAGTTTTATTTGTTACTAATCTGCTCAATGGTGAAATCGACTCACCTACTTTATTAAGTCGAATAAACTTATCTGTCCCTATTAGATCTTCTCGTAACTTTGTACCTATTAACCTTGATCGTTGCTCTACCAACTATCTAATGCATGAACCGTTTCGAGTAGTGTGCGCAGACTACAATAAGATGTTTTCACTTGTTTCCTTTGAGGCCTCCATTCCCATACTAAAAAGATCCATACTGCTTTACTTATCTAGTCATAGTCACTAATCACTAATCTTATGATCTGATTGGGTTTTTCTGGGTTTTTCCCAATCCTTGCAACAAATGTTGGATCATTAAATTAAATTTTTGTTAACTCCCCAGAATATTTTAATTTTTAAACTTTTTCATTTCATTTCAGTTTGTTTACTGATTTAATTTTAAATTTTGTTCATTAATCTTAAACATTTTTGTAGCTTAAGCTCTACTTTTTAATTTGATTTAATTTTAATTTTTATGTCGACTGATATTAGTTGACAATAAATAAAATAAAATAAAATAAAATAAAATAAAAAATGACCAAACTCAAGTTCTGCGACAGCACAACTACAAAAGGCAAAGCATAACAAGACGCAGCAACTGCGCTATGTTCAAATACCCTTTCCGGCAATATTAAATGGTAATCAATAAAACCACTTACATATAATTTAAACATAACACAAAACTTATTTTGACTACTTTAATGCAAAATACCCTTACTCTTGGACTTATTACCAATAAACTTGCAGACTTTTAATGCTGAAATTATATTCTAGTATCTAATGATTACCCAGTCATTTACGCAAAGTTCATATAAAGTCTATACTACCCTCCCATGTACTCTAGCAGCCAGCCGATTGAAGCAAAAGTGTAAAATTGCCAAACTCAAGCAAAGTCAGGAGTTTGACAACAACACGAAAAGAAACGTACGGCAACATCTTATTGCTGTCGCTTTCCTTCGCACACTTTGCCATCAAAACAAAGACAAAAAAAATGGCCGCCGTTGATTCTTTGCTTCTTCTCTATTAGAAAAGGCAGACGTCAATGTGCCTCTCTGTTATTATTACATACTCTTTGGACCAAACCCTTCTTACTGGAAAAAGATCTTCCAATTGAATGGTAGTTATATGATACACTAATCAGATTTGTGCAATTTCGACAAATGCTATAGCAAAATGAAGATCTTTAGTTCGCATAAAAAAAAACGGTCCTATTAAATCAGCTTGCGATGCTTATGTGTTACAAATTTTATGACAAAGCTATTATTTACTTTAAAGTGTATACCCATGGTCTAATAAGCTTGTGGATTAGCTCGTAAATGTCTGGACTGGAACCATCCACACAGCGCCTTTGCTATGCGAATCAGCCTCAGCAAATGGCCCGACTAGCACGGCTCGAGGACGAAGTGGTACCTGTGGAACCGAGACACGAGACTTGGCAATGCAAGCAAGAGGACCAGCCCCCAAGCGGCGAAATAGTACGCTGAAGCCTCCTACCAAAAGAGAGTGTCCAAAGAGGCGTCCAAGTACGTCTAGGGCAGACCGGCACCGCTGATGCAGTGCTCACCATGGCTCGCTCGACTTTCGCTGCGATTGTGAAAAGAGTCAAGTTGATCGTGTTACCTGTCTTATATACCCCTTGGTAATGCTCAGCCACTGGGACTGAGATGAGATTATTCTCACAGGATGGGCCCTCACAAAAGTAGTTCCACTGCGCTGTCGGGTATAACCATATACTGTCCCAAAAGCTTGGATCTGCTTACCAAATCGTTGTGCATTCAGTTCTGATTCCTCAGAGCATGATCGAGACCTGGAAGGTAACACCGAGGAGAACGTGGTATGGCACCCATATACAAAACAGTCTACACGGAAATTCATTGGGTAAATTGCAAGAGATTTTAAGATTGCTATACCTAATGGAAGTAAAGCTCATACTTAGGTTTGGTTTGGTTAGAGCGATTACCAAGGAGGGATACCCCCCTTAGCGCACTTATGCCGCATTCGGCCCATTGTGATGCCGCGAAGGCTCTGAGACCCCTCTATTACTCCTGGTATGAATCTGCCTTGAGAGTCCATCCTACGGCTTGGATGAACCTTGCTACATCTTTGGGTCTTTTGCTCGCGAGTTCTGATAGATTTTCGAAGAAAAAGTCACCAAGGATTCTTCGCCTAGTTTTACATAGGGCTGGGCATGTGCCAAGAAGGTGAAGAACTGTTTCTTCTTCCTCCTCATCCCGACAACTTCTGCAGAAGTCATTGTGTGGGACCAGTAGTCTGGCCGCATGTGCCCCCACAAGCCAGTGCCCGGTCATCACTCTGGTGACAGTTGAGCACTTTTTTCGGCTTAGAAGGCAGAGCTCATTTGATCTATTTCGGCATCTAGTTGGCCAGGTCTGATGAGCAATGCGTGAGTTGTGGTTGGAGACCTGCCATATTTTGTTGACTTAATCTCTCTCTTAATCTGAGTTTGCAAGATGCCATAGGTATACCAATGCTCTCTTTATGTGGAAGGAGTTCCATGGTATTTCCTAATCTTTCCAGGTGATCCGCGATGCAGTTGCCTTCTATATCCCTATGTCCTGGTACCCATATTAGGCATATGTCAAACTGCTTTGCCATCTCGCATAGAGATTTGCGGCAGTTATGAACAGCCTTAGAGTTAGATGTTTTCGACTCCAGCGATCTAATTGCTGCCTTGCTGTCTATGAAGATGTAGATTTCATTTGCATTGCACATATGTGGAATGTAATTTAGCGACTCCTGAATTGCTAGCACTTCAGCCTGGAAGACGCTGCAGTGATCAGGGAGTCTGAAAGCCTTGCGTAGGTCAAATCTGGCGTAGAAGATGCCGCCTCCTACTTTGCTATCCAACTTAGAGCCGTCTGTAAAGATTTCTACGGCTTCCGCAGTTCTTGCGGGATGGTCTTCTTCCCAGCTCTCTCTCGTTGGGATTAAAGTATTAAAGAGAGTGTCTATATACACCTGTGGGATCTGATAGTCTGTATTGTCTGGTATGAGTGGATTGTCTTCCAAGATTCTTGAATGTCCAAAACCCTGGCCTATCCACTGTTTGGCATCCCTCATTCGAAGCGCTGACGTATTTGCTATTTTCCGGCCCATCATTTCGACAGGAAGGAGATGCAGTATGGCGTCGAGAGCGTTACCCGGGGTCGTACGTAAAGCTCCTGTAATACAGAGTGCAGCAGTGCGCTGCACCCTTCCTAGTTTTTTGGTGACTGTTACTTTGTCAAGTGCAGGCCACCAGACAGACACTCCATACAACAGTATCGGTCTGACTACCGCAGTGTAGAGCCAATGGACGATTTGTGGATTCATGCCCCATTTAAGTCCGATTGACTTTCTACAGGCGTATAGGGCAACATTTGCCTTTTTTATACGCTCCTCAGTATTGAGGTTCCAGTCCAATTTCTTGTCTAGAATTAGACCTAAGTATTTAGCTGAATCACTAAAGGACAGTTCAACCCCATTAAGGATCGGAGGTTAAAGAGGTTGTATTTCCTTGTGAACAAAACCAGTTCCGTCTTTGCAGGGTTGACTCCTAACCCAGATTTTTCCGCCCAGCTGGAAAGCCTCGCAAGAGATTCCGTCATAAGGTCACATAGCGTCTGCGGGAATTAGCCTGAAAAGGCGATAGCAACATCATCTGCATAGGCTACCACTTTGCACCCTCCCCCATCCATGGATCGTAGTAGTTGGTTGACTGCTACGTTCCATAGAAGAGGCGAGAGGACTCCGCCTTGTGGGGTTCCACGATCGACGGATTTGGTGACAGTCGCTGCCCCCAGTGTGGCCTTTACGATCCTGCATTGTAGCATCTGATCGATCAGGTGCACTGTCAGGGAGTCGACCCCCAAATCCGTCAGCGAGTCAGTGATAGTCTTAGGAGTGACGTTGTTGAAGGCTCCCTCTATATCTAGGAAGGCTACTAGCGTGTAGTTCTTCCTATGTAGAAACTTTTCGATGTATGCAGTAAGCGAATGCAATGCAGAACTGGTGAGAGAAGCGATATGGGAATAGTACTTCTCAGATGGAGACAGAGCAGCCTCTCCATCGTTTTCAAGAGAAAAGCCTAGAGACTGATAGGTCGAAAATCTTTTGCTGTTGTGTGTGAGGGTTTTCCGGCTTTTGGAATGAATACAACTTTCGACTCCAGCCATAGCCCTGGGATTGTACCACTTTTAAAAATCTTGGAGAAAATATCTTTTAGCCAGTTAATGGCCGTTTTCCCCGCGGATTGTAATTGAGCAGGAATGATATTATCCGTCCCCGGCGATTTGTAGGGTTTGAAGCTCTTGATTGCCTAATGGATATTCCTATCGTTGAGCAGTAACAATAGCTTCTGTGTCTCCCCGCTAAAGTGCAGATCACAAGGTCTTGGTGATCTGTTTCCCCCCGGAAAATGTGTGTCCAGGAGTAGGGTCAGTGATTCTTTACTGGATGATGTCCACCCCCCGTTTGCGTTCTTAATGAACCCTAGAGTCTGAGGAGTTTTGCTTAGCAACCTCCTTAGTCTGGCTGCTTCAGAAGTGCTTTCTATCTCCGAACAGAAAGTTTTCAAGAGGTCCGCTTTGCTTTGCGAAGCCCCTTTTTGAAAACGGAAAGCCCTATCTTATAGTCAGCCCATGATTGTTCATCATTTTCAGCCTTGGCTTTATTAAAGAGTTTTCTAGCTGCTGCCCTCAACTCTCCAATTTGAGTAGTCCACCAAGGGGGTTTCTTTTTACTTTTTGGTCTGCTAACGGGGCAAGATTCATTTAGGGCGTTTTCACACGCTTTGTTGAATACTCCTATGAGCTGAGTTGCATACTCGGCGGTATCTGGCCCTTCAGGCGGAGTTTCAGGGAGCTGTCTTTGCAGTAAAACAGTGAAGGTCTTCCAATCAGTTCTTCTTAAGTTTCTGAACTGGATTGGTTTGCGGCTACGGATCTGTAGTATAGCTCATACTTACATGCGGACTGATTGCACGATTGCACAAACAAAACTTAACTATGTAGGAATCACGGCAGCGATGTCCCACATCAGCACTTGGGGCTATGTTGGAGATTAAGAATGTTCATAAAAGAGGAGGTCATAGGATACATTCTCAGTCAAATGCAGGCAGATATTCTATCAGGTAAACTGCCCCTACTGGCACAGCCATTGAATAAAATAAAAGCGTAACTATCGGCTTAGGAATACAATTAGCCGCTACCACTTTAATTTCGTACGTCAAGCTTCTTTTTCCGTATGTAATGTTTAATGGATAAGAAGAAAATGAATACAACCATTAAAATCAAAGCATATCACACGAAAAGGTTCATGCATTAGATCGTTGCTTGAGAAACAATAAGGGTTAAAGGGTACAAATTTACAAGAAGAGCCTTTAGGGACAGTTAGGTTTAATCGATTTAATAGAGCGGATGAGTCGATTTCACCGTTGAGTAGATAAGAAACAAGTAGCATTTGATCATACCTGTTAAATTGCGATTACAATAACTAATCAATTAAATTATTTTTGGAAAGTAATCGTTGTGACAACATATATAGTTCGCTGGTAAAAATTTAACAACAATTATCGCAAATTTTATAAAATAATCAAATATAATTAAAAAATAAATAAAAATAATCATTTTTGATTATTTGTGACTAGTTGTGAGTATTTTTCCTTCCCTTCTTGACATCTCACAAAAACAAAATTTAAATTGAACTTTACATATTATACCTCAGCTTTGTTGCTTAAATTATTTTGCTGTTTTTTTTTAGTGAAAAATAGTCACAATTGGTCGCAAAGAGTCACAAATAGTCAAAAAAAAATCAAAAATTAAAAAAAATCAAAAATAATCAGAAATAATCATAAATAATCAATCTGATTATTTTTAATTATTTTGATAATTTGCGATAATTTAAGATTATTTTTGATGTTTTGTAATCGTAATCATTATATAGTTATGTAAAACCAAAATAGTCGTAATGCAATGAATAGTTCAACTTTTCAACTAAAATAATTTAACTACTAATGACTACAATTAGTAATCACTACTTTACAGGAATGCACTCGATGCATAGTTCTACAATATAACAGAGAAGGAAGATCAATTAATAGAATACTACTTTAATTAAAGGGGGAAAACAACTTCGGGAACCCATTTAAAACTAATAAGTGCAAACAAGAGAATTTTTTTCTAAGCAGATTTAATTTTATCCCAGTAAAACCTGTATTGCAATGATCACACACAAGATTCATATTGTAGGTTTTAAGTGCACCAATCAGACATCGCACTAAGATCTGACTGTAGTCAGAAGTCATTATAGGATGCGAGTTACTAGCGGCTTGCATTTTGCCCTGAAGCCCTTTGATAACAAGCGATGTTTTTACCAACATTAGTGTTGCAATTGACAGTAAATAAGTTTTTCAAAAACTTTCGAATTGGCAGCAATTTAGATATCCCTTTATAATATACAAAGGTATCAGTGTTAAATTGGGTTTGTGCAAAGTCCGTCAAGGTACCTGTTCGTCCGTCCGCCTGTTTGTATAAACACATCTTTTTTTGACACCCTTTAAGCTGGATCCTCGCAACTTTGCAAATATCTTGGTACATGTCTTCGTCAGAGAGAGTGTTAAATTTAGGGCACTACGGCCCCGGGGGCGTGGGAAATAGATAACAAGTCCATACACCTCGATATGCAAATCGATTAAACGCATAGATATCCTACATTTTAGCAGCTAGAGTGACCAAAGTGTGTGGAAAGATATCTGGTGATATTCCTTCCTCTTCCGCCCCCAAACAACGGGCCATGTCCCACCGCCCTAAACTGGAGTGCATATATTTTTTTTCTACTTTCAGAGCTACAGTCACCAAATTTCGTGGGAATATTGCAAGTGTCATCCGTCGCAGCTCTAAACCAAAGCCGGATGCCACGCCAACCACCAAAAATCTGTAATCTCTAAATCTTTCTCAGTTTTTAGATTCATCAAACTTGGTAGGGGAATAAAAGGTGCCATCTAATAGGAAGTCATGTTTAATGAAGGTTTGAATGAAGATTTATAACACAAACTGGCACTCCATAAGGACCAGACGAGCAGCCTGGACTGATCAGGTTAAGGTCACTTAGTAGCGAACACTCAGTTAAAATAGGGCAAATATGCGATTTGACGCTCACATTTGAAAAGGATAAGAATTACTACGACTATGAGAACTCGAAGAGTACGCTGATTGAAAATACTCAGCAAATTGATTGCCCAATGCATGGTCAGAACTTGCTTTCGTATTTTCTTGATAAACTAAGGATGGCATGTAGGAGAATTTACGTTTTGGGTTATCAAATTTATAAAACTGTTTAGGATCGCAGAAAAAGTTTAATTTACGTTAAGAAAGTTATTATTGCTGGATGTGTTAACAGAAAGAAAATTAGACTTTGCCATTCTAAATAAATAATATAAGATAAGACTTGAAAAAAAAAAAATAACCGCTCAACTGGGAGAACTTAACAGGGATTCCCATTTATCAAGCCAGAAACAATACAAAAATAAATGTTCCCTTGCAGAGTTCCATTTGCACTTCAACATTCGTGATCTAATGAAATCGGGGTATTATACGAAACAAAACTGAAGCGCTCCATGAAGGCTGATCTTAAGAGACTGTTAAGTTGCATAATGGTCTGGGGTTGTATGTCTGCCAGAGGGGTAGGCCAACTGCACTTTATTGATGGGATGGTCAAAGCTAAAAAATTCATAAACATATAAAAACAAGTAAGAAATCCCGACTAGGACATACCCTTAACCCCATACGTAACGCGTACTGTCATTTGTGTGTATATACCGAATGACCAATATTTCCAAACTTCATCCTGTATTTCTTACTAGATTTTGATTAAATTTTTTTAAATATACATTATTTCATCCATAGTTTTAATTTTAAACCTCATTTTTATAATTTTCAAATTTTTTTTGTTATCGATTGCGTGTGCAGATCGGAAAACATATGTGTTATCGATAATTTGAAACAAACTTGTTCTGCTTATGGTATAGGAGAGTTTAAGTTTCAAGTTTGAAGACTCTAGTTTTTATAGTCTCTGAGATCTACGCGTTCTTACAGACAGACGGACAGACAAACATGGCTATATCGACTCGGCTGTTGATGCTGATCAAGAATATATGTCCTTAATGGGTTTAGAGATGCTTCTGTCTGTTACATACATTTGCACAAAAACATTATACCCTTATTTACCCATTTTATGGGTTAAGGGTACAAAAATGTTTGCTGCCATCTATACCAAAACTGGCTGACTGTGGTTAATGTGGTTTGAACAGGATGGAGCATCATCTCATACTGCTACTCAAACGAACCAAATTTTAGCTGCAGCATCAAGAAATTGTGGGCTAAGATTTGTCATGTAATAGTCAGGACCAACCAAGATTTCAACAAAACAACGTCAGAATTTATTAAAATTTATGCCAAAGCGTTGTAAATGTGTTAATGCAATTGGCGACTTTACCCAATATTATTACTTAAACAAAAATACATGTTTAATCAAAGAGTAAATATTTAATGCAAAATTTGGTAAAAATCTTATCAGCAAAGCATTCAAAGAAATTATGGTTTTTGTACAACAAACATTTGTTGCTCTAAAATTAAGAAAATTAAATGATACTTCAGAAAAAAAACACTTCATAAGGGTAAAAAATGTTGCCGTACGAAATTGAAGTGATCGGGGATCGTATATACGTTTTATCAGATAGTCAATTAGTGATAACAACACTTAGTTGGAACGAAATTAGGTCAAAAGAAGGTCACAGTATGAACCAAGCTAGACATTCCTGTGGACGCTTGCCTTATGTTGAAATTGCGGAGAACGACTAAGCAGATAAGCATCGGTAGCTTTCCGAGTACTTGTGTGGCCGTACACAAAAAGTTGACTTTAAATCATCTGTCTCTAAACCAATTTATGTAACATCAGGTGTCCCCCAAGGTAGTCACCTTGGGCCTTTATTATTTAATCTCTTTATTAATGATCTTCCTGCAGTAATATCTAACTCGCACGTGTACATGTTTGCGGATGACGTTAAATTATGTTTATCCTATAATGAACCTTCTTTCAGTAACTTACTACAGTCTGATCTTAGTGCACTATCTGATTGGTGCAACTTTAACCAACTTAATTTAAATTGTTCTAAACGTAAAGTAATGTCTTTCTGTAGAAGTACTCCTTATACTGCTTGATGGCTCACCACCCGATCGCGTATTAGAAATGACGGATTTGGGTATTATTCTTGACCCAAAATTAAAGTTTGATTCTCACATATCGTGCATGGTTAATAAAGCCATCAGTGTCGTTGGTTTTATCAAGCGGTGGTCGAAAGAGTTTAACGATCCCTACACTACTAAAACACTTTATACATCCCTAGTGCGTCCCATCCTTGAAAATGGATCTTGTGTGTGGTCTCCGCAATACAGGATTCATCAGGATAGAATCGAATCTGTTCAGAAGAAATTTTTTTTATTTGCACTTAGAAGTTTTAACTGGGTTCCCGGTGTTGATTTGCCTTCGTATTCAAGTAGACTTCTATTAATTAACCTTCCTTCTCTTTTAAACCGTAGAATTATTCATGGAGTTTTATTTGTTACTAATCTGCTCAATGGTGAAATCGACTCACCCATTTTATTAAGTCGAATAAACTTAACTGTCCCTATTAGATCTTCTCGTAACTTTGTACCTATTAACCTTGATCGTTGCTCTACCAACTATCTAATGCATGAACCGTTTCGAGTAGTGTGCGCAGACTACAATAAGATGTTTTCACTTGTTTCCTTTGAGGCCTCCATTCCCATACTAAAAAGATCCATACTGCTTTACTTATCTAGTCATAGTCACTAATCACTAATCTTATGATCTGATTGGGTTTTTCTGGGTTTTTCCCAATCCTTGCAACAAATGTTGGATCATTAAATTTTTGGTAACTCCCCAGAATATTTTAATTTTTAAACTTTTTCATTTCATTTCAGTTTGCTTACTGATTTAATTTTAAATTTTGTTCATTAATCTTAAACATTTTTGTAGCTTAAGCTCTACTTTTTAATTTGATTTAATTTTAATTTTTATGTCGACTGATATTAGTTGACAATAAATAAATAAATAAATCTTGACAGTGCCCTGTAGACTAGGCAGGAATAGCCAGTATCGACGGATGCAGGTTCTGCGACCATAGAAAGAGAATCCCCTAACATTTTAAAGGAAAGGCCAAAGCCTTAGCTAAGTGGTCTTCTAAAAAAGCATGTTATAGAAGATCTAGAAACCACGGATTCAAGAGTAATACTTTGTTTTTTTTAGAGCTTGGGTCTGATAATAATATATTAGTATCCTTAGCTAAGAAAAAAAGTAGTAGAAGAAGTCATCAAACAGATAGCCACGCAGCAAAAGTGGCAATAGGTAGGTCCAAATAAGATCGAAAGAAGCACTAAGATGGGTTTCAAGACATTTTGATAAAGTAGGGATCGAAGATTCCGATCAACTTTAGCAGCTACAATCTCAAATGGTCTCTTGACAGGACGTTGTGATACCAACAACAATAAACAGATATCAAATAAAGCGGTTGATACGACCCTTGAGTCCACACCAAAGTTTAATGGTGAGCGGTGTCAATCTCGAATTTGGTTCGACTGATAAACAACGAAGCTAAACGACAAAGCTTAGCTCGTCGATATTGAAGACCACGCTACTTCAAACCGACTTTCGCGGTATGTGTCCCAAGACTAGAGATGGTGATGCTCGATTGCAACGATTAAAACGCAGCCGCAATATCGATCTTATATAGTTTGCTGGTGCTTTCGACGTAAAGCTATTGGAAGAGAGCCGATTCCTCCGGGCTCACATCGTATAAGTGTTCTTGCCAAAAAATTTTAGGCAGAACGAATTCAATACATCGAAGTAAAGAGTTGTGCAGCGGACCACACGAGGTAAAATGCTGCACCTAGCCAGAATGATGGATGGGGCATCGTTGCAAAATGCGGCGTGAAGTTTCTGCTTTGGCAGGGCAACACCTATCGGGGTACTGCGTGTTGCCTTTGAGTCCAAAGTGGTGCTTCTCATGGAAGTACGTCGGCTTCGGTCTTCGCTGGACTGGTATCACAACACTCGCAGACTTTTTTACTTTTATGCGATGTTAATTACAAAATTACAGTTTTTTAAACTACGTATACATATTAAGAAACAATTATTTATTAAGCATATTGGAGGGATATTGCGCAAGGTATAGAAGATCTTATACTCCAAATCAGAAGTTTTTAGCTTTTATAGTATCTGAGACTGATCGCTGATAGATCGTTTATGTTGATGCTAGTCAAGAAAATATGTATTTAATAAGGCCAGATGTGCTTCCTTCTGTCTGTGACATACTTTTGCACAAAACTACTTAACCGTTTTTTGTTATTTCATGGTTTAAATATCGAGAATGTCTATTCTAGTGTATGTACATAGTACTTGGAATTTCGAATATAAGCTTCTAGAATTGTTTTCCCATTATTTAATTGAAATTATTGGGTTATATAAGCGATTAACTTGAGCTTTAATAGTGGTATTAGTGCTGTCAGTTTGGCAATTTAGTGGCTAGATCTGGAAACTTTTCAAAGCGATTAACTTGAGCTTTAAAAGTGGTATCAGTGCTGTCAAGTGGCAATTTAGTTGCTAGATCTGGCAACTTTTCAAAAAATTTGCAACTTTATTTTTTTTAAATGCTATTAGCCACAAATCTAGTAATTTTTAATTATTTTTTAGCAATTTGGTAAATATTCAGAACTAGGGCTGCAGCCCAAAAGTGCTCCAAATTTTTTTATAATTTTTTTATCACTAATATATGGTAGCCCATGGGATATTATGGTGGGGGACGCCCTGGTTCGACAGATTTACCAAACTTTCAAACGCCGTAGAAGCAGTGGCTCACGCCACTGCTAAGGCTCTGTTTGCTATGTTCCGGAGCAGATCACACAAACTCGCCGTTTCTTGTTCCGCCGGAATTATCCAGATCACACCACGCGTCTGTCGAACCAGGGCTGCAGCTTAAAATGCACTGAATTTTTTTTCTAACGTTTTTTATCACTCAAGGAAGGTGTCAAATGCAAAATTATGGTGGGGGACACCCTCGACCACCATAAAAAACACCATGAAAATTATAAAACTGAAAATCATAACTAAGACTGATATGAATCGAGAATGGACACACACACGCAACCCAAACACACACAACCCAAACACACCGAAAAACAATGGAATATTGCAAGAGGCATAGCGACATAATCTCGCCGCTACAATCTCGCCGTTTTCAACACGTCATAATATCGCGCGAGACTATGTCGTTTTGAAACGACATAAGATCGCCGAGAAGAAAACTACTTAAGATCGCCGACGGCGAGTTTAAAATGCCGTAAAAACTTTCAAACGCCATAAAGGTGCTGTCACACGAACCAATTTTTTCAAACAAGCAATGATTTAATTGCTTGCAAAACTACATTGCTTTGTCTGACGAGGCTGCAATTCATTGCAGAAATGAATTTTTAGAAATGACAACAATTTCAAGCAATCGATTTCACTTTTAAAATTGCGTCGTCTGACTGCTTCAAGCAATCGATTTTTGAAAATGAAATCCAGTGTTGGCAATCATTGCTCATTGCTAGTGCTACAAATGAAATTTAAAACAATTGCAGCACGCGCTTCGCGCGAGATTATGTCGTTTTGAAAACGGCGAGTTTATGTAATCTGCTCCGGAACATAGCAAACAGTGCCTTAGCAGTGGCATGAGCCACTGCTTTTACGGCGTTTGAAAGTTTTTACGGCATTTTAAACTCGCCGTCGGCGATCTTAAGTAGTTTCGTGTGTGTGTCGAGTGCCCTGGCACTACTTACTCATCACCTCTACTGTAATATCTACTGTAATGTAATAAAGTAATATTTTTCTTTATGGCGAAATTTTTTATTTTTTTTTTATGGGGTTTTATGGCGACCACCACCATAATATCCCATGGGCTACCATATATTTGTGATAAAAAACTTAAAAAAAAAAAATTGGAGCACTTTTGGGCTGCCAGCCCTGCTTCTGCAGGTTTACCAGCAATTTTAGCAACTTTATTATAGAACTACCAATTTTAAGATTTTTGTTTGTGGTTTATGCATTTTGTATACAATTTTGTCATCGACTGCACAAATTACGATCAAGTGTGATTCAGAAAAATATCGGAACTTGTATTTAACGGACATCTTGATAGTGTTTGCTAACTCTTTTAATGTGGTCGGTGATTGAAACAAAATGCCTAAACAAAATTGTAAACAAAATTACACCCAACTCTTTTTTTACACGGTAGATACGTTCCTCAGAAATCCGTGTAAAAAAAAACCGTGTAAAAAAAGAGGCGTTTTCTATAGTAAAAGGGGGGATACGTTCCATGTGATTTGAAAACCGTGTAAGATGAAATAAAGAACTAAATTTTCTTCGAAAAACCGTGTAAAAAAAGTTAAAAACTATAAAATTTCTTACAAATTGTATGTTCATATGGCATTTTAATGAGCATTTAAACTTAAAATACATAATTCATATTGGATCTGTTAATCCAGAATTAAAGAACAGAAAAATTAGAATGGAAATAAAGAAAAAATATTTACATAGCTACATAATTATTCGTCGCTACTTGATAACAAGAGCAATTGTTTGCGACGATCTGGACTAAAGGCGGTATCACCACTGGAGATATTCATTAAATCCAATGGTGAGTGTCTTCCGGTAATAGAGTTTTGAACTATCGGACTACTTTCCGAAAGGTCTTGCGCCGTCGACTTTTTATATTAAGAAATCTTTTATAGACCTTATGTGAAAAATATGTGTGTCAGACAGAGACAAAACATTTTCCAAAACGCGCCTTAATAATAATCGAATAAGGGGATTTTCCCAGTTACTACTATGTATGTTCATTTCAGCAATGGTGCCAAGTGTTGTAAAATCGAACATAATTACAAATTCGTACTAGATAAAAAAAAAAAAAAAAAAAAAAAGGAAATTTTTCAACCGTGTAACTTCAAAACCGTGTAAAAAAAAACCGTGTAAAAAAAGAGTTGGGTGTATAAACAAAATTTTCGAGGTGCGTGGCTACAAGAAGAAGAGTTTAAACAATGGATTCGCAAGGATTGCACTGATCCAACTCGAGTTTATCGTGCGTATTACAAATCTTCAATAGGTGCAAATTATTCTGTAGCTAAAAGTTAATATTATTGTTCATGTTCCTTCTAAATTTAAGTGTTTTCAATTTTTATTTTTATGTTCCTGAAAAAACATTAGGTATAGCAATTTTTTTGGCAACTTTTTCAATATTTTTAGCAATTTTTAGCAACTTTTTTTTTTCCAATTCTAGCAATTTTTGCCTCGGGGATTCTGGCAGCACTGTGGCACAGTGGTATCAAGAATCACTTAGAGCATTTGCAAGCGAAGTTGATATTTTTATCATTTTATTCGGTTAATTTAATAGCATTTTTAGCTGTGCTTGGATTGTTTTAAAGGACTGGGCTTTATATTCGTTATTTTGTTGTCAATAAATAGTGTGGTAGATGGAACTCTGTTTACCACAATAGAACTTAGACTGGAACGTGCATAGTAAGGGTGAATTTTTATGTGTAAATACTTGCTGCGCTGTATCGACAAAAGCACATAAACACGGAAAAAAACAACAACAACAAAACATGGCATGGTTTAAAATAAAAGGAGTGTGAAAAAATGCATAGCGGAAAATTCTCCCGCACTGAGTTCAATGGTCTTTTGACACAAATGATGTCAAGTTGAGCTTCTTGGCTGCTGCTTTAGCGCGATGCATTCGGTACTCGGCTATAAACACTCGCACACTCGGCTTTTGGATTATTTGCTCGCTGCTCACAGCTCTAGGCAGCTGACGTTTGAACACATTGCGAATCATTTTGCTTGCATGTTTTCGGCGTTGGCTTTACTGTTTGTTTGGGTGCCTTTTTGGATGTTGGCACAGCAATAACACGCTGCTGTTATGCAGCCGGCTTTCTCCCATGCGCACTCTCTCGCTCTCTGCTTCTTTACGAAGAGAACCTACCGCAATTCGTTTTGTATTCGTCGCTGTACTCTTTGCACTTTTTTTTTTGTATACCCTTTACCAATGAAATGAGTAAAAATAGTATATTGGTTTTGTGCACAGGTATGTAACACAAAGAAGGAAGCATCTTCGACCCTATATTTTTGACCAGCATAAGCAGCCGATTCGATATAGCCATGTTTGTCTGTCCGTCTGTATGGACGGAGAGACTATTTAAGCTAAAGACTCCTGGTTCGAAACTTAAGCTCTCCTATACAATGAGCAGAACAAAATAGTTTCAAATTATCGATTACACTTTTGGTTTTTAATATACACATATGATCGATACCAAAAAAAATTGAATTTTAAAATTGTAAAAATGAGGTTTGAAACAATGGATACAATTTTGAGCATCTGAGAAAAATTTAAAGTTTGTTAAATGTAAGCATTAGTAAACGGGCTTAGTGTATGTCCTAATCGAGATCCCTTGATTAGAACCTTCATTCTTGTTTTGTTTTATTTTATCAGAATGTGGGGTATTCGGCTTATGCTGAAGAGTAAAGGAATCAATTGCCAATGAGAAAAGTATGTGGGCAGTCTCGTTACGTTGAACACTATCTGTTGCAGCAAGTGCTTTTGCTGCTGTTGCAGTCAATGGTATTTCTGTACCTGCGCTTTCGGCGTTTCAGCTCTTTTTCTATTGTCGTTTTGCTATGTCTTCCGCTTTATTCTTTTCGTTAATTATAGCAAAATGTATTGTGTGCTTAGTGGTGCACAATCCAAAAATATGCAGTTGAGAAGGAAATAATTGCACCACCAAGCTACTTTTTCTTACAGAAATTACCAAAAATTTTAATACCCTGAACCCCCATGTTTCTGCGTAAGCCTGTGGAATATAAAGTAAGTTTCAAACAAACGATACCTTTCCTCGTTTCCTACATACATCTGTGATCGATACTAAATATAAACAAAGTAATGAAATTTGCTAATAGATTTACTCAATAAGATAAGATTAAGATTAATAATAAGATTTATTCAAAGGCTGTGGGCGTGGGCTCTCTGTGTTCAGGGTATCTCCTAGTCTTACCCAACAACGAGCAGTCTATATTAAGCCAAAATCAAAGTTGAATCCTATTAATATATGTACTTTTAACAAGGAAAGGCACGCAGAACGTAGGTAGGCGTAACATCAAAATTGTATATACAGATTTGTGGCGGAAGTCAAACCAAATTTGGCTCTAGTACGTTTTCCGTTGTTCGTGACATTTAATGCTTACTCATTATTAAAAGCTCTTACGTCTGATCAAGGCTGTTATAAGATTATCTAAATACCAACATAGCTTGTATTCTGTTATACATCATTTGTCATCAATGACAGCTTGCAGCCTATCGGTTATTGATATTATCATAGTTTGTGCAAATTCTATGCTCAAGTTGAATTAAATTTCCTTAATTTCAGCAATGGCTCCTTCTTGTTTTCGATCTTTATCAATGGCTCTCTCGTTTTCAATCATATTCAGGTCAGGGCTTGTAGGGAAGAACCGCCTTATTTAGTTCTTTCAAAAAATTTGTTTGCTACTCTGCCCTTACGGTATGGAGCAGTATCGTGCTGTAGAATCCAGTCATGAGTTGAAAAAAATCTGTTTCCTAAAATAAATGCATAATGATTTAGTGTATGGAGGAGTCCGTTTTGGATGACTTTCTCTTCTATCGGTTCCATGACTCCGAATCCATTATAGGAAAGGTATCCCCAGAACATCCCTGTGACTGGGCCGCCAAACGCTTTTTATTTATTTTTTTTGTTTATACAATGCTTGTCATATGACCCCTGAAACTGATATTTATTTATTTATTTATTGTCAACTAATATCAGTCGACATAAAAATTAAAATTAAATCAAATTAAAAAGTAGAGCTTAAGCTACAAAAATGTTTAAGAATAACGAACAAAATTTAAAATTAAATCAGTAAGCAAACTGGAATGAAATGAAAAAGCTTAAAAATTAAAATATTCTGGGGAGTTAACAAAAATTTAATGATCCAACATTTGTTGCAAGGATTGGGAAAAACCCTGAAAAACCCAATCAGATCATAAGATTAGTGATTAGTGACTATGACTAGATAAGTAAAGCAGTATGGATCTTTTTAGTATGGGAATGGAGGCCTCAAAGGAAACAAGTGAAAACATCTTATTGTAGTCTGCGCACACTACTCGAAACGGTTCATGCATTAGATAGTTGGTAGAGCAACGATCAAGGTTAATAGGTACAAAGTTACGAGAAGATCTAATAGGGACAGTTAAGTTTATTCGACTAAATAAAATGGGTGAGTCGATTTCACCATTGAGCAGATTAGTAACAAATAAAACTCCATGAATAATTCTACGGTTTAAAAGAGAAGGAAGGTTAATTAATAGAAGTCTACTTGAATACGAAGGCAAATCAACTCCGGGAACCCAGTTAAAACTTCTAACTGCAAATAAAAAAAATTTCTTCTGAACAGATTCGATTCTATCCTGATGAATCCTGTATTGCGGAGACCACACACAAGATCCATTTTCAAGGATGGGACGCACTTGGGATGTATAAAGTGTTTTAGTAGTGTAGGGATCGTTAAACTCTTTCGACCACCGCTTGATAAAACCAACGACACTGATGGCTTTATTAACCATGCACGATATGTGAGAATCAAACTTTAATTTTGGGTCAAGAATAATACCCAAATCCTTCATTTCTAATACGCGATCGAGTGGTGAGCCATCAAGCAAGTACTGAGCAGTATAAGGAGTACTTCTACAGAAAGACATTACTTTACATTTAGAACAATTTAAATTAAGTTGGTTAAAGTTGCACCAATCAGATAGTGCACTAAGATCAGACTGTAGTAAGTTACTGAAAGAAGGTTCATTATAGGATAAACATAATTTAACGTCATCCGCAAACATGTGCACGTGCGAGTTAGATATTACTGCAGGAAGATCATTAATAAAGAGATTAAATAATAAAGGCCCAAGGTGACTACCTTGGGGGACACCTGATGTTACATAAATTGGCTTAGAGACAGATGATTTAAAGACAACTTTTTGTGTACGGCCACACAAGTACTCAAAAGCCATGAAAGGAGGTTAGTTGGGAGTCTAATAATGTTTAATTTATGAAGCAAAAGTGAATGACTAACAGAATCAAATGCCTTACTAAAATCGGTATAAATGACATCAGTTTGCATTTTGCTTTGAAATCCTTTAATAACAAGCGATGTAAATTCTAGAAGGTTGGTGGTAGTAGATCTACGTTTTACAAAACCATGTTGATAAGGCGACATAATTGCACTACATGAGTGTTGCAATTGAGAGCAAATAAGTTTTCCGAAGACTTTCGGAATGGCAGACAATTTCGAAATCCCTCTATAATTTTTAACATTGGACTTTGAAGAATTTTTATGAAGTGGAATAATAAAAGATTGCTTCCACATATCAGGGAATACTGAAGATTCAACAGACAATTTGAATAATTTTAGTAAAGGTTTGCATAGTGTATCAGCACAATATCTAAGTACACAACCGGGCACTCCATCAGGACCAGGCGAGAAGCCAGGTTTGATCAGGTTTAGGTCACTTAACAGCGAACACTTAGTTAAGACCGGGGCAAATATGCAATTTGATGTTTGAATTTGGAAGGGATAAGTATTACTAGAACTATGAGAACTCAAAGAATATATTGATTGAAAATATTCAGCAAATAGATCGGCCACAGCCTGATCCGTACTTGCTTTCGTATTATCAAGAAAAACTGAGGATGGCAGGCAGGAGGATTTACGTTTAGAGTGCAGCCTTATCTGTTCATAAAACATTGAACCAGAAGTCGGGAGACTTTTCGCTGTACTCCAACGCAAAAGACAGACGTTTTGACTTGTCGGTGGGTGTGATGTTATTTACTTTACGCATAACATTGGTATTAGAGTCCGTCCTTTGGTCTGCGACGCAGTGTAAATTCACCAATATCTTTTTAACAATTATCTTTCTTGACTCTGCGGCAATTTTAACAGGACTTGCAGTAGGATTCTTAACTACAACTCCCAATATGTGCTTGCATTGTCTTTGGTCCAACACAGGTTTTGGGACGGCTCGTTTTATATCCTTAACCCATAAAATGGGTAAATAAGGGTTAAATGGTTTTGTACTAATGTATGTAACAGACAGAAGGAAGCATCTCCGACACCAAAAAGTATATATATTCTTGATCAGCATCAAAAACCGAGCCGATATAGCCATGTCCGTCTGTCCGCGTGAATGAACGCGCCGATCTCAGAGACTATAAGGTCTAGAGACTTCAAACTTAAGAATTAAGCTCTCCTTTACCAAGAAAAGAACAAGTTTGCTTCAAATTATTGATAACGATTTTGGTTTCCGATATACACATGTGACACAAAATCGGTTAAGAAACACCGGAGATAATGAGTTTGAAGTTTGGTCATATTGGTCACAGGATAAATACACACAAATGACAGGTGCGTAACGTATCGGGTTAGAGTATGTCCTAGTCGGGATTCCTCGACTAGAGCCTTCTTACTTGTTAGATTTATAAAACTTTGAACTGTATTCTGTTTTTTTTTTTTTTTTTTTTTTTTACTAAATTAAGCACCGTTTTCCGCGAGATTTGATACAACTTAGCGAATTCGACTGCGAGTGTGTAAATACTTTTGACACAACGAAAACGTGTATTAATACTTTTGACAACTGATAAGCATCAGCTCACATGCGTTTATTTTTGGCACAAGAACAGTTATTTTTCCAATTATTCTTTCATCTAGCTTTGAGTAGGTCAGACTTTGCAAAAAAAAAGAGCTTTATTGGAGACTTCATCTTTTGACAAGTCCAGGGCCCCTGTAATATACTCCCATAGTAAGGACACGATATCGAGCCTAAAGTATCGATCATGTACTCATGTACACACAGTGATAACTTACAACTCGGTATCGAAACCTATCGATATTTTAAAACGTTTTACTTGTTCTTTAAGCACTATAAAAAAAATAATGCAAATATAAATACAATAACAGCAACAAGAAATCCTGCGATACAGTGCTAACGATTTTTGTATGGGATTATTTGTATCGAAGCGGTACCGAAAATCATACCAGTTGTTCGAAATGAGCTCACCTTGTTAATTACACTGTGCACACAGTACGATGAATTTTTTTTATACTACACATGAGTACATGATCGATACTTTACATTCGATATTGTGTCCCTATCCCAAAGCATATATATTCACCGTTGGTGAAGTCCCACACAGTCGGCTTTTCCTCTACCTTCGCTCGGCAGACAAAGACGCAATCGTTTTTTTTCGGCGTTTATTTATCTTTTCTTTTCGCTAGTTGTTAATATTGTTGGATTCTTCCTCATAGATTATATCCATCCGTATAAACGCAACTTTTTTCGACACCACTTAAAAAACCAAACTATGCCCCAGGATGACATCCATCAAAGGACAAAATTTGATGACACCCATCTATACTGCCCACCTCATATACGAGCCCCAACCACTATAAGTTCGAACTCAAGTACGCAATTTACAAAACACGAAATTTTCAATACTACTACGGATTACGGACACAAATGTATTTTGTATAAAAAATATTTTGATCTCTTCACGATCATAAAAAAGTATTGTTGTATTTCCAACAACAACAACAATATGAGAAACTTATTCAAACGGTAGACTTAGAGACAAGAAAACAATTACCACTATTAATTCGAATGCTGCATAAGCTAACCTTTATCTCAAAAGAAGAACAAAACAAAAGCAAACAATGTAAAAGAATCACTATCTAGGTATAACAATGATCACAATGATAAGTAAAAGCTTAGCAACAATGGCATGTGGTAAGCCTATTTGCAACGAAATAAAGGAACTGATTGAAGATTATTATGAATCTGCAATTTAAGTCAGCAATAAAACTATTATTATACCCTTAACCCATAAAATGGGTAAATAAGGGTATAATGGTTTTGTGCAAATGTATGTAACGACAGAAGGAAGCATCTCCGACCCCATAAAGTATATATTCTTGATCAGCATCAACAGCCGAGTCGATCAAGCCATGTTTGTCTGTCCGTCTGTCTGTCCGTCTGTCTGTATGAACGCGCCGATCTCAGAGACTATACGAGCTAGAGAGTTCAAACTTGAAACTTATACTCTCGTATACCATGCGCAGTACAAGTTTGCTTCAAATTATCGATAACACTTTTGGTTTTCGATATACACATGTGATCGATAACAAAAAATCTTGAATTTCAAAATTGTGAAAATGAGGTTTGAAACTATTGATAAAATAATGAACATTTGATCAAAATCGGTTAAGAAATACCGGAGATATCACAGTTTGAAGTTTGGTCACATACGCGTTACGTATGGGGTTAAGGGTATGTCCTAGTCGGGATTTCTCGACTAGAGCCTTCTTTCTTGTTATACCCTTAACCCATAAAATGGGTAAATAAGGGTATAATGGTTTTGTGCAAATGTATGTAACAGACAGAAGGAAGCATCTCCGACCCTATAAAGTATATATATTCTTGATCAGCATCAACAGCCGAGTCGATCTAGCCATGTCCGTCTGTCCGTCTGTATGTATGAACGCGCCGATCTCAGAGACTATAAGAGCTAGAGAGTTCAAACTTGAAACTTAAACTCTCGTATATTATGCGCAGTACAAGTTTGCTTCAAATTATCGATAACATTAATGGTGATCGATAACAAAAAAATCTTGAATTTCAAAATTGTGAAAATGAGGTTTGGAACTATGAATAAAATAATGAACATTTAAAATTTGATCAAAATCGGTTAAGAAATACCACACAAAGTAACATTTCTGACCTTAAAACTAAGTTGCAAGAGATGTGGAAATCGATTACTCAAGAACACTGCTAACATTTGTAAAAATTAATGCCAAAGGGAGAATAAAATTCTCTTTTAGTCAAAAAACATTTGTATGCGTAATCTGTAGAAGTATTGAAAATATCGTGGGTTGAACAATCCGTAAAACATGCAGTTTGAATTAATATTGGTTGGGGCTTGTAGGAGGTGACATTCGTCATATATAGAATTTTTTTGGTAGGATGACACCTTCCACACCCATAGCAAATTTGGGATCTCTCAAAAACTGAGAAAGAAATTAAGGATTCCGCTTCTACAAAGTGGTCAGTATGTGTGGGCATGGTGCAAATCTGTGGTGGAAGTTACCAAAATCTAAGAAAGATACAGAGAGTTCAGACTTTAGGAGTTGTGCCACTTACAATATTCCCACTAAATTTGGTGACTCTAGCTTAAAAACTGGCGCAGATGCATGCATTCCAGTTTTTTAAGGGCGTTGGGACGTGGCGTATTTTGGGGCGAGGAAATAGCCTCAAAACTGTAGAAGATACAGCCATTTTTGTTTAAAATAGGTGGGGGCGGAAGAGCTGGGCAAGGCAGGTGCAGATTTCTGGGGAATGTCACCAGCTATCTTGGGACCAAATTTGGTGAGTCTAGCACTAAAATGAGGGATATATATGTGTTTTTTATTTCCACATCGAGATGTATTGACTTGTTATCGATTTCCCAGGCCCCCGGGGTTGTAGAGCCCTTTATTTCACACTTTATTAAATGAAGACATGTATCAAGACACTTGCAGAGCTGCAAGGTTCAAAAACAAACACCATGACAGACATTGCACAAAACCAATGTGTATATTACTGATACCTTTAGTATTAGAGTTTGATCAATGCGCGCTATCATTGTTTTAAGGTGCAAACACAACTCCCCACATACCCCTCTTTCAACGAAACTGGAAACCCACTTCGGGTCGTCTAATTTAAATTTCAAATTTGGCGCCGCCTTATTGTCCGTTTTGAATTTAAAGCCCAAGAGTTGTGTTGTGTAGCGGTCAGGTTTTCGTCAAGCAACTTATTGGCGCGGGGGCTGCCAGATCATCATTGTGCGATGTTTTCACGATCACCGATAATTTGTGAAAGGTGCCGGCCAACGCAATAGTAGAGGGTCTCCGTCAGATTTCTAAGCGTTCGATGCTAGCGAGTTGTACCTCCGCCCAGACACGTTTGCGCGGGTCGCGATTGATATAGTTGTTGCTGTCATCCATTGCCGTGTAAATATTTGCGCTATACATTTCGGAAGAGGCTCGGCGTATGGCAGCCCTCTGGTAAGTGTTTTAATAACCTTAACGCAAAAAATTGGTAAAATGGGTTAAGTGGTTTTGTACAATTTAAGTAATAGACTGATCCGAATATAAAGTACATACATATATGTGTTCTTGATTAGCATCAACAGCCGAGTCGATATTGCCATGTCCGTGTGCACGTCCACGAAAGCCTATGCTAGGGTTTTTTATTGCATAGTTATATTTTCGCAGATCTAACAACTAAAAGCACACATTTTTTGAACAAGATATGAACTTTAATAAAAAATATTTGAGACAACTATTACATGCAAGATAGTTAATAGAACAGTTTGTATAAAAATAAATGTGAGATGAACCTATGACCTGCAGTGTAAATGTAGGTTCAAAATTATAGATATCGTAATTTTAAAATTATAATAGATTATTTATAGTAGCTCTCCACTTTAACCGTGAAGGGTCATTAATAATAGTCTTTAATTTTATTTCAAATCATAAATTGAATTTTTTTTATCACCTTTTGGGTTTTTACAAGAGAATTATGGTCAGATAGGGTAAGAAAACAATTACGTATTAGACTACTATTATGTACATATGATATTTCTGGTGTTTTATCAATTGCATATTGTGTGGCAATAACATATATGTACAAATATTTTGAATTTCATACTCGCATACCGATGGTGCATTTGAATAACGTATTATATCCATGAATTTGATACATAATGGCCTTAGGTTGTTCACTAGAGAAGTATTTTTTAAGCTTACATACTGCACATTTTGCCTCACTGTTTTTGGCGATGCATATACTACGCTTTTCCTTCATCCGTACTCCCGAGCAACTGATAAAGCAAATGGCGAGAGAGCCGCTGCAGCAGGTTACTGCGCTGTCAGCGTTGACGTCGACGTTGCCGTTGTCCTGGCTGCATTTATCCTGGCGGCAATTGAACACTTTAATCATTTAGTTCTTGCACTCTCCGGCAGAAAGTTGTGTTTTTTGATTATCGTATCGTCGTCGTTTATAAATTGTTGTATATCGGTATAAAACACACATCTAGCATACTCACATAACCGCATACACACACAAAAAAGATATATGTGTTAGTGCGTATACTTAGTATATTGTGTAAAACGGTTTAAATCTACAATTTGTTGCTTGTATTTTAAAACTGATTTCAAGCGAAAACATTTGCAAACTAACTAACAAGCTAATAACTTAAATTTGTGTGCAAATAAGTGAATTCATACATGCATACATGCATATATTATTAAGACTCTTTTCCTACGCTCAAATTGAATTAAACTAAAGTAAGATATTGAAAGCTGTTAAAAAAAAATGTATAACAAACTATTGTTGTTGTTTTGGTTTTCGTGGAATTGTATTTTAACACATACAAATTCGTACACCCATGGTCGATAATTCTTATTTATGTGTGTACATCCATATACATATGTATATGCAGGCCAGAATATGCACTCGCGATAGTAAAAACTTGCCTCAATGGGCGTCACAGCGCAGCAGAGCAAATTTCTCTACACTTTGCTGCCAAATGCCGCCTACATACACATGCGTCTCAGCGGTTCGTGCAGCGCCGGCTGCAGCCGCCGTTTAACCTAAAAAATACGAAGTCGACGCCAATTTGTCCGCTTGCAGCTAAGCGCACTCTCAAGCAATGCTCTCTTTTGCTCTCTTCGCGTTGCCTATCTTGAGGCGCAGTCGGCAGTCGGCTGACAGCTGCGACTGCTATTGCCGCTGTTGCTGCAGCTGTTGACTGCGCTCCAACTGCAGTGATTCTCTTCCAATACTTTTTGATTCTGCCGCACCCAAAATCAAGCGGCCCTTCTTTATGCATAGCGTTTCTCTAGCTGCCTGCTGGTGGTGCCTTTCGCTCGTGCTTCGGCAATCTTTGGGTTTTGCCAAGTGCAAGGTGTGTCACTTTTTTGTTTTGTTCATGCATTTTTGCCATTTTGCATTCTGTGCTCCACAGACAAAATGGTATTAGGGGAAGTGGTTAGAATGCTATGGCTCTTGCTCTATCCTTCGCTTTGATTAACTAGTGAATGAAAATTTACCGGAATTGGCTTGGAGTGAGACTATAAAATTGAGCGGTGTTTTGTTATGCGTGGCTGGAATTGTATGCTATGATAGCAATGTTCGTTCTGGCGTCTGCCCGTCTGTCCATATAAAGGCATTTTTTTCGACTCCTTTAAGCTAGAGCCTTAGAACTTAGCAAATATGTCAATCAATAACAAGTTTTTATACCCCGAGCTCAAATAGAACCTCTAGTCGACCATGCCAGATAAGGAGCCTAAGTTCCAAATCTGAAGTCTCTGTTCTTTATGGAGATGTGTAGATCAAAATAGACAAACGGACATGAATATTTGCACTGTATATGTGGTATACTTTTGCTCAAAACAATAATACTATTTTAACCTGTATTGTTGGCTCAGGGCATAACAAATGAAAACATTGGTCAACAGATCCTTCTGTAGGTGCAGCTCATAAGCCCCTTATAGTTGAACCTCTAAGTGAATTTGTTTTTGTGTATTGGCTGGTTTCTGATACTTCATCATTTGTATAGCACCGCCTATTAACCACCCTTTCGCCACATTATTAGCAAACAACTAGCTAAAGTAATTAGCCTTATGAAATGTGTGAGGCCTTAACAGTACATTTTCAAAAAAGACCTGGCCATGATGTTTTCCAAGTAAATATAGCTTGCATAGGTGCGATCACACCTTCAGTAAGGAAAGTGTACCGATGATTTCCTGGAGTAAAGCCTATCGCAAGTAAGCGATGTGCTGTAGGGGTAGATTTTTTTGAAGTTGATTGAAATTCTTTATTAAATAACTAACTAGTTATACTAAAAAACCCCGTTGATTTCGTTCTTTTACTCATATAGTACCTTGCAATATTTTATAAATTTATAAATCACCTTCGCTTACAGGGGACCATGAAATTAAAGCATGTAGGCCCGGCCCTGAACCAGTAACAAACGAGTACAATCATTTTTTTTTTGCCTACAAGTCCCAATTAAAAATAAGTAAAAATGCTGCAGTCAGAAGCAACCGACTGTCATATAATCTGTTACCAAAAATCTGTGTTAATGATTATGCTTGTAAGATATAGGGATTTTCGGTATTAAAATGCAGGCAGAAAAGGTTGGCGTGGCATCTAAATTTACGATGCCGCTCTGTTGCGGATATTACCAGCTATTTTCCTACCAAATTTGGTGGCTCAAGCTGCTTGAATGTGAAATATGTATATATACTACTACTACTACTACTTTTATTTTAAACATTTTGTTTGGGGATTAAAATATGAAGAAATATTATTGTCATGCGAAAGCAGTTATTGTATTCAAGGATGCGTTGAAGATAATGGGTGGAATCGGGACTTCCATCGAACAATGCTTTCAGTGGCTGTTGTGGTCTAAGTACAATCCAGCCGTTTCTATTTTAAACATTAACGCATAGCAATATTGGCATACAGTCGGCATTGGTCCAATATCTTAATTGTTATCATCACTGTAGTTTGCAGTAGGATTGTATGATGCCAATGATCTTCGTGTACTCACGCGTTGTCTCAATCTAATGAAGCGATTTCAAAAATTTAAAAAGCATTTGATAGAAAACTTCTCAAGCTTTAAAATGAGTGTTCGAGAGTTCTAGGTATCCGTGCTGCTTAAATATTCAAGGTCAAAGTCAATAAATATTTTTGAGCATATTTTGCCTGTAAAATTTAAATAAAAATTTTTTTTTAATTATAACTGAAAATTTTTAATGATTTTAATAACTATTTAAAATTTTTAGTTGTTTTAATTCAATTTTCAAACTAAAATACATTACATTTAAATTGGTATTTTGGCCGATTTTTTGAGGCTAATTTTGAATATTTGCTATTGATGACTGATTTTCAACAAAATGATCATCAACATTAATGTTCATAACTAATAAACTTAACATTTCGGAACTATAGTTGCTTTCTTCCAAATCCTTTCGTGATCGCACATGTCTAAGCGATGCAAGAAGTGGATCCGATGAGGCTGCCAGCATGTTAAAAAGGTCTTCATATTGTCGAGCCCGAGAAATTTTGCACGTATTTGTGTATCTGAACCTTTTGTAGTCCTTGTTTTTACATTCCTGTGCTTCTTTAGAAAGCTCTCCAATTGGTAAGTTTTTTCAGAGGATACAAATCAGTCAAAAGTTGAGCTGCTTGCGATGTGTATTCGCCAAATTTTGCACCATTTATCATTTCCTTGCAGTTTCTAACATTTAGGACAACAGCCAACCTTTTAATGATCTCATGATTAACACCTGTTACCAAAGATGTAATTTTTTCATTTTCAAAAAATCGCCTTGAAGTATGAGCTTCTTCCTCTTCTGAAAGCCGAATGTGGAATATTGCTCAAGACAGTTTTCATTCTTTTTTTTGAAAGATATCAAATGTCTATTTTTGTTTTAAGCTCCGTACTAGCGTTTTCGAGTACGCCCATTTTTTAAATTCATTATTGCGCTTTTAAATAAAAAGTTAGTAAATTATATTGAACAAGTAAGAGGCTCTAGTCGAGAAATCCCGACTAGGACATACCCTTAACCCGATACTTAACGCTTACAGTTACTTATGTGTATAAAATCAGTGACCAAACTTCAAACTGCGATATCTCCGGTGTTTCTTAACCGATTTTGACCAAATTTTTTTAAATGTTCATTATTTTATCAATAGTTTTAAACCTCATTTTCACAATTTTGAAATTGAAGATTTTTTTGTTATCGATCACATGTGTATATCGGAAACCAGAAGTGTTATCGAAAATTCAAAACAAACTTGATCTTCTCATGGTATAGGAGAGCTTAAGTTTCAAATTTGAAGTCTCTAGCTCTTATAGTCTCTGAGATCGGCGCGTTCATACAAACGGACAGACGGACAGACAGACATGGCTAGATCGACTCGGCTGTTGATGCTGATCAAGAATATATATACTTTATGGGGTCGGAGATGTTTCCTTCTGTCTGTTACATACATTTACACAAAACCATTATACCCTTATTTACCCATTTTATGGGTTAAGGGTATAAAAATACTATTCAACCGGGAAATTGCTTGTAGTGTTTTCTCTTATGAATTTAAAAAACAACTGTCGCAATCAAGTGCAATTTTTTGCACTATATACCATATATTTTAGGTTAGCTAGGTAAAGAAGGCAAAATTGGTATAACCCTTTTTCAATGTTTTTGGTAAAAAACCAAAAAAACATGAGGTATTAATTTTCATTCAAAATAGGTAAACAGGGAAATTCCCAAAAAAATTACTTTTATTTCCGCAATTTTCCATCAACTAAAACTATATTTCCCTGCCTTTCACACCCTTTTCAAGCCGGTAATTATAAAGTCAACATTTATTAAAGGGGGTACATATAGTCAGGTAGTACTTATAATACAACATATAGCAATGTTATAAATAAACAACACACCCGGTACAGCCAAATTTGCATGCGCTCTTCTTCTTCCTTATACCTGCCACGTGCTTTTTACGCGAGGTACACCTAGTTTTTTGGATTTATCTCGATTTCCGCAGATTTCCGCAGATTTAGACCAAAAACATATGAAAGGTATATATTTCATCCATCACATGCAAGTGGTCCCACACTTATCCCGCCTTATCCCTGTGAGTTCTATTCCACGAAAGTTCAAAAAAATGGAAAACTAAGTGTATTTTTTAAACGTTTCTAGTTTAATAAGTATTTCAGTTATATTCAAACTTTAAACAACAAAATACTAACATTGAACATACTTTTCATATAAAAAAAAAAGATCGAAGATCGGTTGTTTATATCGCCCAATATTCACTTTGAAAGTGGCAAATTTTCGTAAAAACCGATTTTCGTTTTTAACCGATTTCAAAAACCTTTTGGATCCATTATTTTTGAAGTATTCTCTGTCGATTACATGTTTTACTTATGCCAAACGCGTTCATGAAAAAAATGATTTATGCAACGCTTTTCCGGCAGAGACCCCACTGTGCGTCGTCCTCTTAGCATTTTAGACTATGGACAGACTGGTGAATTTTACCTCAAATGCACAATCCACATAATTTACACAGTTCAACTTACCACCTTAAAGATAAATGCCTGCTGTTGAAATTGAATAAAATTTGCACAATAAACGTGGTTGTTTTGATGGTTTCCAATTTAACTATTAAGAAACGAAAACCTTTAACCTCAATTTCACAATGTCATTTTCCTGAATTTTGTTTGCTATAAACCTCACGGAGCCCGAGACCTTTCCAACGAAGCAAACCCGTGGAAATCGGTTCTTGCGTTCTGGAGTTATATCGTCACTAAGGAAATCCTGACTTATTTGTATATATGTATAAAGACATGTCGATTTTCTAGCTTAACCCATAACCAGGTGTACTGCCCAGCATGCAACACTTTGTCTGATAAAGCCATGTACCAAAGATATTTGAAAATTTGCAAGGCTCTAGCTTGAAGGGTGCCAAAAGAAGTTTCGTTTATATGAACAGACAGACGGACAAAGCCATGATAGACATTGCATAAAACCACTACTAGATAATTTATTTATTTATTTATTTGTTTATTGTCAACTAATATCAGTCGACATTAAATTAAAATTAAATCAAATTAAAAAATAGAGCTTAAGCTACAAGAATGTTTAAGATTAATGAACAAAATTTAAATTTAAATCAGTAAGCAAACTGAAATGAAATGAAAAAGTTAAAAAAAAATTTAAATAGTCATATATAATATGACTTAACTTATACTTAGTCACACCTACTCGAACTGAACACATAAGCCAATTTAAACTCTTCAACATTTGTTACTGTCCCAAGAAAGACAGATTCTGAAAAGAGCTAAAATCTATATAAATAAAATACTCCACAAGGGATTAGTCGACTTTAGCTTAAAAACTGGAGTCACTAGCTCCTATAGTCCTTGGGTTAAATTAGTCATAAACATTTATATATTATATATCATATACGGACGGCCGGCAGAATTATGTCAATGGTGATAAACAATTTATTTACTTTATCGGGTCGGCGATGTTTTTTTGTCTATTAGTTAATATTTAATAATTAATTATTGTATATAAGTTAATTCCACTGGTTGCCTGGTCCTGATGAAGCACCATGTTGTGTACTTTGATACTTTGCAGACTCACTGTGCCAATATTTACTTAAATTTTATAAATTGTCGGTTGAATATACTTTGTTTCGTAAGAAATATCAAAAGACAATACTTAGGAATAAATCTAGTGTGTGTTCATCGTTAATCAAGATTTACCAGAATATAATTAAATCTGTTCAAAAGAAGTTTCTTTTATTTGAATTTAAAATTTTTTACAAAATAAAAAAAAGAGAGAAAATAAAATGTTGTTTGCCCTCAATTTGAAGAGGACTCCTATTTATTAAGCTTCTTTCCTTGTTCAACCATATACATATATGCATGAAGTGTTATTTGCTTTTAATCTACTTATCGGCAAGCGACTTATTCACTTTATTGAGTTAAAAAAAATCGACTTTCCCTATAAGATCTCTCGTAACTTTTTGGTCATTAATCTTGATCGATCCTTAAGCTACTATCTAATGCATGAGCCTTTTCGTATTGTGTGCTTTGACTTCAATAACATCCTATCCTAACACAATTTTCTTGGTATCGTTATAACTTACTTTATCTTAATGGTTTATACTGCTGTCTTTCCACTCTGTTAAATAGTAGGACTAATCTTTTTATCGGGAAAATCGGCTGATCTGTGTTATTGAGTCGGGCAAACCGTCCCAAATTTGTAAACCTTAACTTTGATTGTTGCTTGAGTAACTATTTCAATCATGTGCCATTTCGTGTCGTATCTTCTGACTAGATTAATTATACTTTGATACCAAAGGTATCATAGTATATTGGGTTTGTGCAATGTCTGTCATGGTGTCTGTCCGTATGAACGCAATTTTTTTCGACACCCTTGAAGCTAGAGCCTTGTAACTTGTCTTCGTCAGATAAAGTGTTAAATTTAGGGCTCTACGAACTCAGGGGGCCTGGGGAATCGATAACAAGTCGATACACCTCGATGTGCAAACGATAAAACACATATATTTCCCACATTTTAGCAGCTAGAGTCACCAAATTTGGGGGCAAGATTGCCGATGCCATTCCCCAAATAAACAAAAATGACTGTATCTTTTACAGTTTTAAAGCTTTAGCCACCAAATTTGGTAGAAAGATAGATGCTTACATCTGACACGGATATGCATCACAACTTTGGATGCCACAATGGGACATGCCTCACCGCCCTAATAAAAACCGGAATGCATGTACTTCGCCAGTTTTTGGGCTAGAGCCACAAAATTTCGTGGGCATATTGTTAGTGACATCCGCCACAGATAAAATTTAAGTTTTTTTTTGTTATCGATCACATGTGTATATCGGAAACCAGAAATGTTATCAATAATTTGAAGCAAACTTGTTCTGCTCATGGTATAAGTGTGCCTAAGTTTCAAGTTTGAAGTCCCTTGCTCTTATAGTCTCGGAGATCGGCGCGTTCTTACAGTCGGACAGACAGGCAGACAAACGCACATGGCTTTATCGGCTCGGTTGTTGATGCTGAATTGAATTTACAATCTACTTTCATACTATAATATTTGGAAAATCTTGTCCAAAGCAAGAATTCTTGTTTATTATTAAAGGCGGCGATAGAGGCGGGCGTGTCATCTTAGCTACTCATATTTGGGATAAACATATTCTTTTTTGTTTAATTTGCACCTTGCGTTGTATTGATTTGCTATCGATTTTTGATGCGGACATGCACTAAGAAATAAGCAAAGTGTTGATGCTCTAGCTTAAAGCTTTTAGTCCAAAAAATGACCGTTTATATAGACAGATGGACAGACAGCAAAAGACAAAAGCAATCTACTACTGATACCTTTGGTATCGCAGTATAGAAATGTCCTAGCCACAAGTGTGATAGGGACAACAGTTGGCTTATTAGAAAGAACTAATATCAGGAAATAGACACTTTTGAAATGGCAATAAAACACGTTTAATCAATAAATTACAAACACAAGAAGCTTATAAAATTGTTTGTTCTTAAGCTTGTAATAAGAGTACCAAGGTCTTTCCACTTTTTATACCCTTAACCCATAAAATGGGTAAATAAGGGTATAATGGTTTTGTGCAAATGTATGTAACAGATAGAAGGAAGCATCTCCGACCCTATAAAGTATATATATTCTTGATCAGCATCAACAGCCGAGTCGATCTAGCCATGTCCGTCTGTCCGTCTGTCTGTCCGTTTGTATGAACGCCTAGATCTCAGAGACTATAAGAGACTATTTTCGATAACACTTCTGGTTTCCGATATACACATGTGATCAATCACAAAAAATTCTTGAATTCCAAAATTGTGAAAACGCGGTTTCAAATTATTAATAAAATAATAAACATTTGAAAAAATTTGATTTATATGTCCTAGTCGGGAGTTCTCGACTAGAGCCTTCTTACTTGTTTTTTGCAGCTGTATTGCTTACTGTCCGGAAAGTATTCCAATCTAGACTACCATCGCGGTGCAAACGTTGCTATCCACTCAGTCACCTTAACATATCCAAACGCACACAAAGAGAAGTTAAAACAAAGAGCGTATGTCCGTCTCTTTCCACATGTAGTAATATACCGTTCTCTTAAACTAATGTTCGTTCTCTGTCGCGCTCTGTCTGCATTAATGTGAGGGTAAAACGATTCGCCGCATTTCTTTGAGTGCGACGCCATACAAATTATTTCCACACCTCTCGCTAAATCAGTTTATTTTAGTTCTGTTGAGTTGCAGGGACGTGTTCTTTTTTCTACTTTCCGTTTGGTTTTATTTCGTTGTTATTGTTATTGATATTATATTATTTTTTTTTATTATTGCTAAACCCTTTATTCGCGATCGGTTTGCTTTAAAATTTTCCTATTTTTTTTTAAATTATTCAAAAAAGTTTCTTTACCTTTAAAAACGTACACATTACAACAACCTCATACTGTTTTGAGTAAGCTTTTTACAAAAATTTGTTTGTTAGACTGTGTTTGTTTTTTTTTTTACATATATGCACATATATAAATATATATGTGTATTTTTCAAATAAGCATAAGCTATCCCAACAAAAAAGTGTTTCGTAATCGTGTCTAAATAAAAAAACGCAACAAGTTGTATTAACATTTCAAACAACACAAAGGTAATACTTGTGTTTGGTGTTTATGCAAATCGCACAAGAGAGTAACTGACTAGTTATAATGTCTTTCATACTTCGATTAAAACACATATGCATGTACATACGTATTCCATACTTAACCTGAAAAATACTTCGCAGCAGAAAAGGCAGAAAACAGAAGCAGCAACTACTGGCGCTCGTTTTGTTATTTTAAAAATATTTCGAAAGTATAATTCCTGGTACTTCTGCCGGCTCTCGATGCAAAGTGCTGCCGCAACACCCCACGCCCCGTGTGCCTATCACTTGTTTGTTTATTTTTAAATTATTATTTTTTTGAACGATTTACGCTGCCGCTGCCAGTACAGGGAAAAATGTCTAAAGAAACATTTGGTAAAAATACTTAAGAAAAAAGGTTGAACAAATTTGACTTTTACAAAAAGAAACAAGTAAAACAGTTGAGGTCGGATGCAAGCGACTGCGAAATACTCTACGAGAAATTATCGATTTTGTTTGCAAAAAGAAGGATATGGTGATTTCCCGTTTAAAAACGCATGCAGAAGGGTTGGTCGTTAAATCTATGTTTTTGTTGCAGATCTTTATGTTACAAGTTTTTTTAAGGCCAAGTTTGACCCGGTGACTCTAGCTTTAAACTGTTGAAGATTCCGACTTCGCAAGGTGTTGGTGTTGGTGTTGGTGTATCTGGAGACGGTAGAAGTGGGCGTTGCCTACAAGCTTGTTGCAGTAAAGTGCCTAAACAATTTGTTTTTATTCGGACGGACAACATAACGGACATTGCACAAAATCAAAGTACTTTGGAACGGACAACCAGTCCCGAATACCAAAGCTATCATAGTTTAAAAAAAAACGCATTTCAGCTGTTATTGCGGCGATATAAGTGTGTGTTTTATAAGATAACAACATACGTTTTTTTTTTTTTTTTTTTCGATGTCCCAGCCTCTGGTGCAACCTGTTATTTTAACTTTATGTGTATTTTAAATATTATTAAATATTATTATGTTATCTTGAGAAAAACAGTTAGGGTCAATTGAGCAGCGGTGCGCAGCGAGTAAATTAATTTTATTTTCATTAGCTCGATGCTGTTTTACGTTTAATGAGGTGAAATGTTTTTTATAATGTAAGAAAAAAACAAATTCAAACTAATATGTTACGTTATGTACCATGAATAGTCATTTGTCTGTATTCATAAACCAATTCTTATTGCAGACTACCCTAAATACTTGTACAAAAACTCAACCAATGGAAACACTAAAAGCAGATTTTTTAAAAAATAATGAGACTGTAACTCAGATCACTGGGATAAACAATCCAATCGTATAGAGGTTCAGAACGATCTTAAATGTTTTAAGGTACATCGAAAAACTTGACTTTGAAAAGTAAAGGAAGTATAGATTAAAAACAGCAACACTTTAAGCAGAACTACTATATATCCACAGAAAAGGTTGACACCGAAAATTCATAAACTTTAACAAGCCTTTCAAGTATTAATTTCATACTGTAGCATGTTTAGTTAAAAAAATATTATAGCTCAGAAATGATCCTTTGGATATACCATCTGTTAATATAATAAACTAATTAAAATGTTTTTGCATTTTAGGGGGACTGTGACTTACTGCAGTCAAATTTAAAAAGACTTGAGAAAATAAGCTTTCTATTATGTAAGCTTTATCGATCAAAGTTGTGTTTATCCAACCCGCATTCGGCCACAGAATTTTAGTTTCACTAGCAATAGCTTTGGTAACATTAAATGCAAATAGACCACAATGACATTTCTACGGCTTCATTAAGTATTTCAACATATTAGCTGCGCTGCTCTTAGACGTTTTCTATAGCAGCATAAAGCTTAAATTAAATTAACATAAAAGATTACTGTTGCAATTTTTTACGTTACAGCTTAAATTAGGCAAGACATCAAGTATACGTACTCGGCTCTGAGTAGCGCACATTGTGGGCGCCTTTAACAAAACTATAGTTGAATTTTCAACAGCATTAAATTTCGGGCTTTCACTTCCGTTAGCCCGAATCATTGAACATGCGTTGTAGGATCAGATGCACCAGGAAGTTCAGATTTGATAAATTTTTATCTTCATATCATTTCAAATTGGATACCACAAATTACTTCAGTATTACTATAAAGTACATTGAACTTATTTGCTTTTAAAACAGTGACTGGATTAAGTTTAGGAATATTCGTCAACTCAAAAAAATAATGTTGTACTGCTTTCAACTTACTTTTAGGCTTAGAGCTTATTTTTACATATTCTCTTTTCATTATCTCTTCATAACACACACATTTTTCGTGTTTTTGAAGATAGTTGTGTTTTGTTAGCATTAATATTATATTTACTTTTTTGTGTTGCACTTTTTGGATTGACAAATAAGTACTGGTACATAAAATATTATATGCACCCTGGCTATATGGTGATCAACGCTTATTGCAAACCTTCGAATTCAATTAACACAATTAAATTGTATTCATCACCTATGGCAATAATGTAACGAGCGATCGTCCGTCTGAATGATCGATTGAATCTACAGCTTATGTTTCTATATTTACATAGCAATTAAAACTTACATTTTATTTTTACTGTCAGCTAACAACCTTTTACATTCTATTGACTGTAATCACGTTGATAAAGGAGTTTTAGTTTTGAGTTTAAGGTTGGTTTTGTTTTTGAGCTATTTGAAATCAAAGCTATTTTTTGTGCAAATTTCAAACTGAAACTATTAACATTTGTTTGTGACTGCCAAATTGTTTGATATAAGAACTTAAACGGCGTAAAAATGTTTAACGAGACCCCGGTTACGATTAGGTTATCTCTAAGTTGTTCCTAACCAAACGTTAAGAAACACAAACTACAAATAAAAGAACATTGAAACTATCTTGGTTCGCAGCTTGCAGTGTACGATTGGTTATGTCTTGCATAATCAAGCGATGCGAGGAAGGGTGTTTCAAAAGTTCCCCTGTCGTTGTGCTGCCAATGTGGGACAAATGCAAAGAAGATGCTCTTGCTTTTCCTCTTAACAATTAAAAGCGTTAGTTTATAATAAAACGTTTTGCACATAGCTCTGGTCCACCTTAGTAACGCCGATTCCTGCGCCTGTGTATCCATATGAAAATGTGGCGCTCACAGGAATATGGGTGTATCAGTGGTAGCAATGTTACTGTCTTATCCCAATGCACCTGGCTTGGCTAGGTGGTCTACTATTAGTTTCTTAAGTTTCTCTGAGCAGGAACATGTTGACATGTTCGCACGCAGTACTTGTTTCTATGATGATTGTCTTATTGCGATTTTTTTTCGATAGAAATAGACAATAGAAGATAGACTTAAAAATGCTTTGGGGCAGTACGTTGCTAAAACTATACAAATACAATGTACACAGAGTGCCATAACTTTAGTTGCGTTTTTATATAAAATATATACACCCTAGGAGCTGTTATATTAACATTGATGAAAAGTATTTATAAGCAATCAGAGTTGTTTTTGGGATACGTGCTCCAACACGCACACATAAAAACATCACCTGCTTGCTCCGACTCTCTGACTCAATAATTATTTGTCTTCACAGCAGCTAAGGCATCGAAATGGTTGAGGGTCAGACAGCGGTTCAACAGCATCAGCTACCATCGGGAACTGGCACCGCCACCAGTGGCGCAAGCAACGCCACAACAGGAGCCAGTGTGGCCAGCGCTGGCAGTGTTGCTAATAGTCAGGCGCAACAAAATGGTGGTTCGGGCTCGACGGTAACCGTTGTGGCTGCCGCGTCCCAGCCAGCAACAGTCAACAATTCTGCACCCAATAATAACAACAACATCGCGTCAACAAACAGTAATAATAGCAACAACAACAATAATAACAACAACAGCGAACCGGATCCCAAAACAAATCTGATTGTTAACTACTTGCCGCAGACAATGTCACAGGATGAAATACGCTCGCTTTTCGTCAGCTTTGGAGAAGTGGAGAGCTGCAAGTTAATACGTGATAAGGTCACAGGTTAGTGATATTGATCATTTGTGTTAGGTCTACAAAAACAAACTTTTCATGCTCTGATACCAAAGGTTGACATGTGAAAATGTCCGCGAAAAGTCTGGTTAGTGGTTGTTCGGACGAACTCAACTTTTTTAAACAACCTTGAAGCTAGAGTCTTGAGAACTTTGCAAAAACCTACGTCCATGTAATCGTTAGATAAAGTGTGAGAATTAAAGCGCTTCGAGCACTGGTAAGCTTGAAAACTTAAGGATCCGGTGTTTGAAAATCAATTAATATGCAAATCGTTCACACATTATCAGCACACTTTCTTTTTTTTCTCCTTTCTCTCGCAGTTTCTTTGCATTTTTAAAATGTGAATTTCTAAATATTCAATACATTTATCATAGGCAATGCCGTCTCCTCAAAAACTGCGTTTATAATTATAAGGCCCACAGAGATCTGCATCAAAATATGAATGTCATGCCCACCTATACCAACCACTTCCCAAATCAGAAATCATCGCATCTTTCAAAATTTTGTGTTTGTAAACCCTGTGCCAAAAGTATAACTATCACCGTCCCGGTGTCTGTCCGTCTGACTGTTTGAACGCGCGACTCTCATGTGAAAGTGATAAATCGATAACAAGTCTATGCACCTCGAGGTGAAAATCGATTAAACACTTATATACACTTCAGCTGCTAGAATCACTAAATTTTGTGGATTGCGGTCGGATGCAACGATTTCACTTTTTGTACTTTGATACCAAAGATTCTACAGTTTTGAAGCTATAGCCACCAAATTTGGTAGGAAGGTAGATGCTGGCATCTGACACAGATATGCATAAAAATGGATGCCACGCCCCCAAACAAAGGGGTATGCTCCACCGCCCTAAAAAAACGCCAGTTTTTAAGCTAGAGTCACCAAACTTGGTGGGCATATTATTAGTGACATCTGTAAAAGATCTGCATCAAAGTTTTGGAAGCAATGCCCACCATTACCGTCCACCTTCTTAAATCTGAAAACTCTAATTCTTTCTCAGTTTTTGCGCTAGAGTCACCATATTTGGTAGAAATATTGTTAGTGACATCCGTAACAGATTTGCATACAAATTTGGATGCCACGCCCACTTATATCGCCTACCTATATATCTTTCTCAGGTTTTGCGGTAGAGTCTCCATACTTGGTAGGGGGATAGAAGGTGCCATCGGCCACAGATATGCATCACAAATTTGAATGTCACGCCTACCCCCCTTCTTTATTTATTTATTTATTTATTTATTTATTTATTGTCAACTAATATCAGTCGACATAAAAATTGAAATTAAATCAAATTAAAAAGTAGAGCTTAAGCTACAAAAATGTTTAAGATTAATGAACAAAATTTTAAATTAAATCAGTAAACAAACTGGAATGAAATGAAAAAGTTTAAAAATTAAAATAAAAATATTTTTATTGATATTTTTACCCAAAACCCCAATATATTACAATTTGCTCACAGAATCCCTAACAAAGCTATGTAAACTGGTCTCAAAGTATATCGCAGTCGGTTGCATCCGACTGCAACGTTTTTACTTATTTTGTACTGGTATCAGAGTATTCCACAGTCGGTTGCGTCCGACTGCCACGTTTTATCTTTTTTGTACAATACCAATGTCGTTTTAGAATTGTCTTATATGTAAAAGCAATACAAATATAAATTGTTGTTTCTATATAAAAGTGTAAATTCATGTTCATTTTGTATGTGTTGCAACACTAGTTTTATCCGTCTTCTCAAATTCAAATTCCCGGAATTCTGAAATCGGCCGCGCGCTAAACAGTATAAAATTTAAAAAACGACTTGAATATTTACAATTTTATTGTGTTATCTTGCTTAATTGTGTTATTTTTATATAAATTAATTGTATTTTTCTTCTGTTTAGGCCAAAGTCTGGGCTATGGCTTCGTAAACTATGTCAAGCAAGAGGATGCAGAGAAGGCAATAAATGCTCTAAACGGTCTACGACTGCAAAACAAAACTATAAAAGTAAGCTTCTTACATTAAAGGAATCATTGACTTGGAGGAGTTTTTGCTATATACGACCCAATTGAACATTGATCTTTGTATTTCACAAATTAATTGTCAGAGTGACTGACTGTGAACTGTACCAATTAAACATTTACCATATTCATTATTGTATGCATAGGGTGTTTAAAAGCAGTGTAACCGAACAGATTATTTGTGCCTTTTCTTAGCCCTTTGGTCAGACCCAGATCCTGAACAAAAGCCTAAAGATGTGATGGTTTGATAGTTTTTAAGCTGCTATTCTAAATAACGTTCCCAAACTAGATAACTTGTACCTTGGCTTATATACTGATGTTCCAAAATCCTTCTCTTTGCAAGTATCTGATTGTGTAAAATCTCTAAAAAAAAAAAATGGGCCATTCGTTCCCACTGCACTATGGAATAATTTTCCCGCAAATTGGCCATTTATTTATTTTTTACATTGAACTTCATCGTTGTTTAACAGAAATGTATCCCTGCCATTTTATTAACAGTTAAAGTCAGCTGTTGTTACAGTAAAATATGTACGTCGTTTAACAGCAAGTTTTAACGTTGACGAAAAGTAAAATGAAATTTAATAATACGTTTTTGTACTTGCTTGAGTTTCTAGAAAGAGTCTTCCTTCTTTGTTTAGCGTGAGTGACCCACAGTTTTGTAGGTGTATTAGTTCTGAATCCATCGCATATAATCTTAATGCGCACTTTTGAGCACTTTTTGAGAAATTTCAGCTTTAAGAGCACAACCTCCGTTCAAAAAACTGCAACTGTTGAAAAAATATAAACATATTATAAGAAAACTTATAAATTATAGTTTTAGCCTAAAACTCTGGTTCAAACAAATTTTTTTTTAAGTGTTCCATTATTTAGTTTCCGATCGTTTATAAAGGAGTTATGAAAAATGACCGGATCGATGATTTTTTAAAAATACGTAAGGAGGGGCGGTGGCACGCCCCTTTTAAAAAAACAATTTGTTTTCGCTCCCACTTTCACCTAAGTTTTTGCACTGAAATCAAGTAGATGAGTTGACAGCGATTATAAAATTAATATTACGTGCTACACTTTTGAGTGCCTCAAGATCTGTGAACAAGTTTTTCGGCAACAGCCTGTTTTAAAGTGAGAACTTGCTGTGGGACAACCTAATTTATAATCTTCAGCAAATACCGAAAACGATTTAAACAAATAATAAAAATTAATATTTTACTTATTTAGGTCTCCATTGCGCGTCCGAGCTCAGAGAGTATTAAGGGCGCCAATTTATATGTATCGGGTCTTCCAAAAAATATGACTCAATCCGATTTGGAATCATTGTTTAGTCCATACGGCAAGATAATAACTTCACGCATACTCTGTGATAATATCACTGGTGAGTTTTATTTATATACTATAATATATCCTACAATTTTCGATTAACGTCGTTTTGATATACGTCTTCATTTCGCGGAACAAATCAAAACATCAATCGAGTGGTTACTGTTTTCAGGGGCGCACGCAGTACGGGTTTTTGGGGGTCGAACCAACCGAAATGCCAGGAAAAAAAGTAACAACGTTGCAGCCGGACGCAACCGACTGCGATATACTTTGATACCAGTTTACAAAGCTGTGTTAAGGATTCTGTGTGTAAACAGAAATATATTGTGGTTTTGGGTATAAATATCAGGCATAAAGGGTAGGCGTGACATTCAAATTTGTGAAGCATATCTGTGGCGGATGGCACCTTCTATCCTCCTTCCAAGTATGGAGACTCTAGCGCAAAAACTAAGAAAGATATAGAGTTTTTAGATTCTAGAAAATGGGCTACGGATGTCACTATCAATGTTCGCACCAAATTTGGAGACCCTAGCCCAAAAACTGAGAAAAATATAGAGTTTTCAGATTTTAGAAAGTGGGCGGTAAAGGTGGGCGTGGCATCCAACTCCCCTCATTTAATGCAGATCTTTGGGGAATGGCAACTTTCGCCTCCCTACTTAATTTGGTGACTAGCCTAAAAACTGGCGAAGATACATGAGGTACATTAGGCATTTTTGTTTATAATTGGAGGGGGGCTGGGGAAGGAAGAGGTGGGCGTGGCATCCAAACTTTTGATGCAGTTTTTTGAGGAATGTCACCAGCTATCTTGCCATCAAATTTGGTGACTCTAGCTGCTAAAATGTGGGATTTATAATTATTTATCGATTTGCACATCGAGGTGTATCGACTTGTTATCGATCTTTGTCTGACGCAGACATGTATCAAAATATTTGCCAAGTTGCACGGCTCTAGCTTTAAGGGTGTCGAAAGTTGCGTTCATACAGACGGACAGACAGACGAACAGACGGACAGACAGACACCATGACGGACATTGCACAAACCCAATATACCAAGATACCTTTGGTATCAAAGTATAATAATTTTAATGTTTTTTCGAAGGTAACAACACGCCCATATAGCTTGCAAAAAGAAAAAGAAAAAAAGCGATCGCGAAATGTTTAAAATGATAAAACAGAAATAGTTAATTCGATAACAACTTTTTGCGTGCAAGTTGCTTAAAAACATTTTCTTTCAAACCACCCCCCCCCCCCCCAAAAAAAAATATTTTCTGCGTGCGCCCCAAACTGTATTATCTTATATAGCCAAGACCGCCTATGTGTCTGTATATACTAGAGTCAGAAGCTCCAAACTAGGAACAAAAGCTCGTCTAAACCTCGCAGAAAAAATTTGTTTTAAATCATCAATAACTTTTTCCATTGCTTAAATACAGGAGCAATTGATAGCTCTATAATCATAAATAAAAAAAATTTAAAAATTGGCTTTGAATCTAGATAAAGTTTTACAAAAATATTAATTAAGTCGCTAACAAACGACGAAATTAAAGAACATTGAAGGTTTGTCGAGTTTGAAGTAGCTTGGTATTGCATGCGCGTACACAAACAAACGTATATGCACTAACTGAACGCATTAAGTACAGGGATCAGGGTCTCCCCTATTAGGGATTTATCCACTAGAGACTTCTTTATTGTTATACACTGGAAAGTGTACAACATATTGTCATGGAATGTGCAATGCATGAAAGGAAACATGTCTGACCAAATCAAGTATGTATGTACATATGTAAATATATTCTTGATCAACATCGCGAGGTTAGTTGATATAGTCCGTCTGTGTCCGTCTGTTTCAACACTTTTAAGCTATCGAGCTATAATTTTTACCATGGTCTCTTGTTTGTTGCAGTTAGATACAAAACAAGTAGTATTTTCAAGTGTAACATATATAATATTTGGCATGCCGGATTTAGACGTCTTAACTTATTTCTATGTAAGCATGTTGAATATTGTATATTTATAAATATTAAGGCCTTTGATTTTAAGAAAATAGCCCTAACAGAAGTAAATTGGGTTAATTGTGTCTGGTATTTTGCTAAACTTAGCGCTCAATTTGGACTATAACTATGTTTGTGTTGATTTGTTATACGTTAATATTTTTTAATAATGCAAATTTATACTGTCTTACTTTTCATGTATTAATCAAATTCAATTCAAAAACAACATATGTAACTAAAAGATGAATATGCGGCGGGTAGGTTTTTTACTTGATTTATCTTTATTTTAATAACAATACATCAATTTCTCATTCGCACATTGCTTGTCATCATTCCAGTGGGCAATCTCGATGTATTTGTTTGTTTATATTGTGTTTATATTTAGTCTAAAGGTAATTCCCACTTGCACCTCAAAATAATAGTTTTCGTAAAATTGTTATTCTAATACCACCTTACCGATTTTAATAACCTATATATAATATAAAATCTAAAGGTGAATAAGCTGTGTTTTTGTGAAGGCTTGCGGGGACCAAAGCTATGGCAGACTAAGTCGTCGGTCGTTTAAAATGCAACCTTTTTTTAGTTAAGAAAAAAAAAAAAAACTAGTTTCTAATCAAAGGGCTTAAAAAACTCATATTGTTGACGAAATCCAGGCTAGTAAAGTATAAAATCGACTTTCAAGCCGAAAAACTAAGTTTATAAATCGATGAACACCGGTTGCACGCACAAAAAAGTGTTACGGTCCGTGTACATTTATATTTCCACGTTCATGCACCAGTTACTTATTTAAGGTTGTTGCATTGGCTATAGTGTGTCTAAGCAAAGAAGTAGCAGCATACTTATAGGTGCCTCCTAAAATAATTGTCTGACTATGACTGTGGTGCCATATATTCCCAGACATAGCGTGTGGTTCAATGATTTGTATACCCTTAACCCATAAAATGGGTAAATAAGGGTATAATGGTTTTGTGCAAATGTTAAAACAGACAGAAATCTTCACAGACGGCTCTAAGTTGGACAGCAAAGTAGGAGGCGGCATCTTCTGCGCCAGTTTTGACCTACGCAAGGCTTTCAGACTCCTCTGATCACTGCAGCGTCTTCCAGGCTGAAGTGATAGCAATTCAGGAGTCGCTAAATTACATTCCACATATGTGCAATGCTGGTGAAATCTACATCTTCACAGACAGCCAGGCAGCAATTAGATCGCTGGAGTCGAACACATCGAACTCTAAGGCTGTTCATAACTGCCGCAAATCTCTATGCGAGATGGCAAAGCAGTTTAATATAAGCCTAATATGGGTCCCAGGACATAGGGATATAGAAGGCAACTGCATCGCGGATCAACTGGCCAGATTAGGGACTACCATGGAACTCCTTCCAGATAAAGAGAGCATTGGTATACCTATGGCATCCTGTAAACTCAAATTAAGAGATTTCTTCGAGACAGTAGCCAATAGAGTATGGCAGGTCTCCAATCACAACTCACGTACTGCTCACCAAACCTGGCCTACTAGATGCCGGAAAAGATCAAGTGAGCTCTGCCTTCTAAGCCGAAAAAAGTGCTCAATTGTCACCAGAGTGATGACTGGACATTGGCTTGTGGGGGCACACGCGGCCAGACTACTGGTCCCACATAATGACTTCTGCAGAAGTTGTCGGGATGAGGAGGAAGAAGAAACCGTTCTTCACCTTCTTGGCACATGCCCAGCCCTATGTAAAACTAGGCGAAGAATTCTTGGTGACTTTTTCTTCGAAAACCTATCGGAGCTCGCGAGTAAAAGACCCAAAGATGTAGCTAGGTTCATCCAAGTCGCAGGATGGACTCTCGAGGCGGATTCATACCAGGAGTAATAGAGGGGTCTCAGTGCCTTTCGCGGTATCACAATGGGCCGAATGCGGCCTAAGTGGGCTAAGGGGGGTATCCCTCCTTGGTAACCGCTCTAACCTAACCTAACCTAAAACAGACAGAAGGAAGCATCTCCGACTCTATAAAGTATATATATTCTTGACCGTCTGTCTGTCCGTCTGTCTTTCCGTATGAACGCGTAGATCTCACAGACTAAAAGAGCTAAAGACTTCAAACGTGATACTTAACCTCTCCTATCCCATAAGCAGAACAAGTTTGCTTCAAATTATCGATAACATTTATGGATTCCGAAATACACATGTGATCGATAACAAATAAATCTTAAATTTCAAAATTGTGAAAATGAGGCTTAAAACTATGGATAAAATAATAAACATTTGAAAAAATCGGTTTAGAAACACCGGAGATATCGTAGTTTGACGTTTGGTCATATTGGTCACTGATTAAATACACACAATTAACTCCAAGCGTTACGTATCGGGTTAAGGGTATGTCCTAGTCGGGATTTCTCGACTAGAGTCTTCTTACTTGTTTAAAAATAGCCTTGGATTTTTTGTATACGATTAAATTGGAGATAGTTAGGTTATTTTTGAACTCAACCCAATGAGCTTGCTTTTGATCTCGAAGTTTGGAAAGGTGAGAATTTCACCAAGCTATATTAGCCTTACGTAGCCTCGGTTTTGTTTGCGGAATTAAGCAATTGGCAGCTCTTCTTATAGTTTTGGTTATTAATGCGAAATCCTGGTTAATGTTGTTATGATCGTGATTTACAGAGTAGTTGACAGCGAAATTTATCCCAGTTTGCAGCATCAGTTTTATACTTTGCAGCACAAATAACTGTTTTTCTCAGGATATTTGTGGTAAAAGTGGTAAAAATAGGAAAATTATCGCTTCCATACAACGAATTTGCTACGTTTCATTGGCATCTATGTGCGATTTGAGGGGAAACTATTGTGATGTCCACATGCGTGAAAGAGCAATGGGATGAAAAATGGGTGGGGGTTCCGCCATTAAGAATGACAAGATTGGAATTAGCAATCGATTTTTCAATTCTTTTCCCTCGAGAGTTTGTGGAGTTGGATCTCCAAAGTTGACTCCAAGAGTTGAAGTCACCAACAAGAATGAATGGAGCAGTATTTTGACTGGTCAGGGAAAGAAGTTCGGCTGCCGAGAAAGTCTGGCAAGGTGGTATGTAGCAGTTAGTAATTGTTATACTTGGGTCGGTCTCTAGCTGCAATGAGTCGCAGAGTATGGAGGAGTCAAGACGAGTGTATTTGTGTGGGATGTGACGTTTAATTAAAAAGCCAATCCCTTGTATAGCTGTAGTTTTACTTGATAAATTTTTAAAGTATCCGTTATAAGATTTAAGAAAGATTTTATGTTTGGATTGATATGTCAAGCGAGTTTCTTGTATACATATAACATCCGGGTTCATGTCGTTTATAAGAAGTTATAGTTAATTCGTAGTAATTGTTTATATATCCGTTTAAATTCCATTGAAGAACTTTAATTGACATTGATAATAAAAATGTTAAATGACATATATGTGTCTACAGTAAACATATTTGTAATTGTTATTTATAATTGTTTTTATTATTTTATTTAGTCGGATATTGACTCAATTAGGTCAAGATCCGTGGTTTTGTTTAGTGTTGAGTCGGACATCGATTCAATTGAGTCAAGGTCCATGGTGTCGTTTTGTGTTAAGTGTGAGTGAGTAGTTATTTTTTTCTTTTTTAACTCTGTATGAGGGTCTTTTTATTTTTTAATTATACCAAAGGTATCATAGTATATTGGGTTTGTGCAATGTCCGTCATGGTGTCTGTCCGTCTGTCCGTCCGCCTGTCTATTTTGCTCATTTTTGCGTCGGTTAATTAAGGCACTAACATGTATAAGTGAAAAATGAGTTTTCGGTGTTTTTTTTAGTAATTTTTGGCACAGGTTCAAGCAAATAACTGGAGAAAATTACCAGATTTTGTGACAGAACAAAAAGTAGCGGGATTTTGGATTTAACCGATGCGAATAATGTAAATGACAACATTTTTGGCCGGTTAAAAAAAGCTACAGACCGTGTGAAGGCAGCTTAAGCATTTAGCCTTAAGGCCTTCAAAAAGTGTAGCCTTTAGCATACAAAATGTGGCCGTTATATTTGAAAATAACGCAAGAGTGCCGCTATGCTACGGGCTAAAATAAAGACCTTTTTGCCGATGTATCAATATTTTCGGCTCGAATTACAAAAAGTAGCAACTATTAACAGCTGACTTTAAACTTAATTAAATGTGCAAGAAGTTAAACAATAATTTGTATAATCAAGTTTTGTTAGGTATTCCAATTTAACAATTTAATTTGAAGTGGAAGTCGGACAAAAAAGAAAGCGGTGGCCGAGTGAGTTGGAGACCATGTTCATTAATATGTGGGAGTACCGCAATGAGGATCTTCGTGGCCAACGCAAAAACATTCACATATATGCGGAAATGGCAGATTCGGTTTACATGACTCCTCTGGATGTAAAAAAGTAATTGGCGTTATTGGTGTCTCCGGCGGCTCGCCATCAACTTGTTGTCATTTTGAGAGGATTGGCAAGATCTTGGCAGGTTCAAAGTCTGTTATTCCAGAGTAAAGCTTGGATAAGCCTGGATGTTGCACAGGCTAGCACTCGATATGCCAAACAGACTGGCAACTGTTCTGTACTCTGCAGATGAGCCCAGGCTATACAGAGCTATGGCTACCCGTTTTGCCAGAGGAATGGACGCTCTTAAGTTAGTGTCCATCCTTTCCATTTCAAGCAAGCTGTCGCAAAGCTTTTGGAAAATGTTTCTTTTCATTCGAAAACTCTCCTTAAACGCCATCTCACTTAATTTCGGGACATCCATCTCCCAATAGCTGCCATTGCGCTCTGCCTTCCAGATGCTTCACGTCCTAATGCAGTCAAATCCAGACATTGCATTATGGGCAAGTGATGCTGCGGTCACATCTGAGTTCTCGCAATCAACAAAATTGCCAAAAAAAATGTTGACGCAATCATTTGCCGTATTGACAACGCAATCAGCAATTTCCTTTGCCAGCATTATTAAATTCAAATTGTGCTCCATTTCTATACTTTGATACCAAAGGTAACCAACCAACTTTTTTCGACACCCTTAAAGCTAGAGCCTTGCAACTTTGCAAATATCTTGGTACATGCCTTCGTCAGACAAAGTGTTAAATTTAGGGCTCTACGACCTCAGGGAGCCTGGGAAATCGATAACAAGTCTATACACCTCGATGTGCAAATCGATTAAGCACTTATATATCCCACATTTGAGCAGCTAGAGTCACCAAATTTGGGGGCAAGATAGCCGATGACATTCCAGAAAAAAACTGCATAAAAATTTTGGATGCCACGCCTACCTGTTCTGCCCCCAGCCCCCCTCAAATTATAAACAAAAATGGCAGTATCTTCTACAGTTTTGAAGCTATAGCCACCAAATTTGGTAGGAAGGTAGATGCTGACATCTGACACAGATATGCATAAAAATTTTGGAAAACAACGGGCCATGCTCCATCGCCCTAACAAAAACCGAAATGCATGTAACTCCAGTTTTTAAGCTAGAGTCACCAAGTTTGGTGAGAACATTGGAAAAATTTTGGATGCCACGCCCACTTATACCGCCCACCTCTATATCTTTCTTAGTTTTTGCGCTAGAGTCTTCATACTTGGTAGGGGGTTACAGGGTGCCATCCGCCACAGATATGCATCACAAATTTGGATGTCACGCCTACCCCTGCTGCCTGATATATATACCCAAAACACCCATATTTTACTACTTCCACGCAGAATCGTTAACACAGCTATGTAAACTGGTATCAAAGTATATCGCAGTCGGTTGCGCCCGACTGCAACGTTTTTACTTGTTTTGTTTGGTTTTTGAGTGTTTTTGTTAAGACTTCGGATAAAATAGCGGAGGGTTTTGATAAAGAGGGAAGTGATGTAGAGAGACAAGATGAAGATTGAGTGTTTTTTTTTTTGGGAGCGAGTCGGCCGACGAGAGACGATCGTCAGAGCCGCCAATGTTGCTCTTATCAGTATTGCGGTTGTTGTTGTATTTTACTTTTTGTGTTGTGCTTTTTACGTTGCGTAGCTGTCGGGCTTGGATGGCTTAGGCAAGGCAGCTTTGTAATAAAACTTTGCTTCCCTCATTGTACACTTCTTCGTGGCTTTTATTTTTATACCCTTAACCCATAAAATGGGTAAATAAGGGTATAATGGTTTTGTGCAAATGTATGTAACAGACAGAAGGAAGCATCTCCGACCCTGTAAAGTATATATATTCTTGATCAGCATCAACACTCGAGTCGATCTAGCCATGTCCGTCTGTCCGTCTGTCCATCTGTCTGTCTGTCCGTATGAACGCGCCGATCTCAGAGACTATAAGAGCTAGAGACTTCAAACTTGAAACTTAAGCTTTCCTATACCATGAGAAGATCAAGTTTGCTTCAAATTTTCGATAACATTTCTTGTTTCCGATATACACATGTGATCGATAACAAAATAATCTTTAATTTCAAAATTGCGAAAATAAGGTTTGAGACTACGGATAAAATAATGAACATTTAATTTTTTTTTTTTTGATCAAAATCGTTCAACAAATACCGGAGATATCGCAGTTCGAAGTTTGGTCACATTGGTCATTGATTAAATGCACACAAGTTACTGTAAGCATTACGCATCGGGTTAAGGGTATGTCCTAGTCGGGATTTCTCGACTAGAGCCTTCTTACTTGTTAATATTTCTTTTTGTTGGATGAATGCACTACAATTTTTATCTGAAGCAGAATGGTTTAGTGAACAGTTGACACATTTTGGTGAACAATCACCAGTGTGGGGAGTGAGCCCGCAGTTAGAGCATGCTTCCTCGTTTTTACAATATTTTTTGGTATGTCCGAGATACCTTTACAGAGTGCAAGCATATGTCGACTTTGGATGAAAGGTTGTAAAGCTCAAAAGTGAGTAGCATAACCCCCGACGGTTTTGTTACACCCTCAACTTGCTTGGTGAACTTGTAAATGGATATAACTTTTTGGGAGGAGAGCTCTTTGACAATTTCGTCCTCACAGACATTAATAAGGTAGGGTGCATAAATGGTCCCCTTGACCGAATTAAGGGCTTGGTGCAGTGGCATTCTATTTTGCATATACCTGGGAGTTCGGTTGTGTTGATAAATTTGTTGGCTTCGTTGATTGAGTGAACCCGCATTAATAAATTTTCGTCCTATAAATTTGATATTGAGATATAATTTTTACTAACATGCTTAAGCGCCTTGTTTACCGCGAAACAGGAGTATTCTGAATTGGTTTTTTTTTTGTTTTTGGCGGAGACTATAATGTATTTGGGGTTAGAAATATTGGTTGATGGCAGTTTGAGAATGTAATTTAAAGGTTTGTAAGTGGTCTACGTTTTTTGGTTGGGGGACTCTCGGCCAGAGTGCTTAACCGATTATGTCCCAGATTTGGGGCGGGCTCTGAGCCACCCATGGTTTTTTTTTTTTTTTTTTCAAGCGCTGAGAGCAGCTCTTTTGCACAATTGCACAACTTGAAAGAAAGGTGTAAGGTGAGAATAGAACTGATAAGAGCACGATTGGTTAGCAACTGACGTCTACTCCCGATGATTATTAGTCGGCGACTGAAAAAAAGGGAAAAATGGTTTTGTGCAAATGTATTTAACAAACAGAAGAAAGCATCTTCGACCCTATAAAGTATATACATATATACATATATATATTCTTGATCAGCATCAACGGACAAGTCGATATAGCAATGTCTTTTTATCCGTCCGTAAGAAGGCGCCGATCTCAGAGACTATGAAAACTAAAGATATCATATTAACCATGAGCAGAACAAGTTTGTTTTAAATAATCAATAACATTTCTAGTTTCTGATATATACATACTTGTTATTGATAAAATGAAATTTGATCAAAATCGGTTAAGGAACTCCGAAGATATCGCAGTTTGAAGTTTGGTAATTTTCTTGGTGCGTGAACTCACACAAATAACTGTATGCTTTATGAAACGGGTTAAAATTTCTTACCTGGAGATTTTTTTAAATGCTGTTAGTTGGTAATAGCGCTGCTTCGCTTTGCAGCCCAAAAGTAGAGTCATACAAAAACTAATAATCATTTCCATTTTTTTTCTCGCTGTTATCACTTTTATAGCATAATTATATGTTTATTGAGTTTTGCTTTTATATATATGACTCTTTTGGATTAATTTCTCTTTGCACAGGTCTTTCCAAGGGCGTTGGCTTTATACGCTTTGATCAACGCTTCGAGGCTGATCGCGCCATCAAGGAACTTAATGGTACCACACCGAAAAACTCCACCGAGCCGATAACTGTTAAGTTTGCCAACAATCCAAGCAGCAATAAAAACAGCATTCAGCCCCTGGCCGCCTACATAGCGCCTCAAAATACACGAGGTGGACGGGCTTTTCCAGCCAACGCAGCAGCCGGCGCTGCAGCGGCAGCTGCTGCTGCAGCCATTCATCCCAACGCAGGACGTTACAGGTTAGCAAAGCAAGCATAAAAGTAATTAATACAAGTTGTAATATCACTTATGGGAAGGGATAACCTAATCGGGCTCTTTAATATATTTTGAAGGGTATATTTGTTATTTGAGGACGGAATTTTCAAAGTATTTTAAATAAATAGGAGAGTTGGGAGTGACACCTTAACTTTTGATGACAACTTTTGGAGAAAACGCCAGTTATTAAGTATCTAAGCCCTGGTTGTCGAACAAAATCATCCGTACGGACAGACGGACACCATGACGACAATAATAATATATACTTCACTTTTGGTTTCAGATCTTAAAGAGATTTTTTGATTTGGTTATCCCATTTTTATACTTTGATACCAAAGGTATCATTGTATATTGGGTTTGTGCAATGTCCGTCATGGCGTCTGTCCGTCCGTCTGTATGAACGCAACTTTTTTTTGACACCCTTAAAGCTTGAGCCGTGCAACTTGGGAAATATCTTGATACATGTCTGCGTCAGACAAAGTGTTTAATTTAGGGCTCTACGACCCCAGGGAACCTGGGGGGATAACAAGTCGATACACCTCGATGTGCAAATCGATAAACACTAATCCCACATTTTATCAGCTAGAGTCACCAAATTTGATGGCAAGACAGCTAGTGACATTCCTCAAGAAACTGCATCAAAAGTTTGAATGCCTTCTGCCTTATATTTATACCCAAAACCCCAATATATTTCTATTTGCACACAGAATCCTTAACACAGCTATGTAAACTGGTATCAAAGTATATCGCAGTCGGTTGCGTCCGACTACAACGTTTTTACTTGTTGAATATTATTTTTGATACGGTTTTTTGATTATTAAATTTTATTAACTTTTTTTATAGCTCTGTGATTTCACGCTATTCGCCGCTGACCAGTGATCTAATAACCAATGGCATGATACAGGGCAATACCATAACAAGCTCAGGCTGGTGCATTTTCGTGTATAATTTAGCACCAGAAACGGAGGAGAATGTGCTTTGGCAACTGTTTGGGCCATTTGGTGCCGTGCAATCTGTAAAGGTGCAGTCAAGTCTTATACAAATATAAATTGGTGTTGAATTAAATTGGTTTTGTTTTTTTCTTTTCTAAAGGTTATACGCGATTTGCAGAGCAACAAGTGCAAGGGCTTTGGGTTTGTGACCATGACAAACTATGAGGAGGCGGTGTTGGCTATTCAGTCGCTCAATGGCTACACGCTGGGCAATCGGGTACTTCAAGTCAGCTTTAAGACCAACAAAAATAAGCAAACGTAATTACTAACAAAGTTGGCTGCTGTTGTCAATGCCAATGCGGCGGCAGCGGCCCTGGCAGCCAATACTTTGGTGCTCAGTCACAAAAACAACAATAGGAATTACAAAAACCATGGCAACAGCAACATCGGCAATATGAATGCAGTCGGCCAGCAATTTGGCAAATATGAAAATCACAGCAACAACAATCACAAAGGACCGCATACCAGTAATACAATCAACAGGCACAAGCAGCATATAACAACAAGCAGCAAAAACAATAAACATGCGCTGCCACTTTGGGCAGCTGCAACCAAAGTAACGACAGCAACTTTAGGAGCAACTGCAAACAGCCGTCAAAGTAAGCCCAACAACAACAGCAACGTAGCAACTTTATTTACAAGCAACGGTAACAGCAACAGCGGTACTAGCAGCTATAGCAACAACAAAACCTCGTCCAATGGTACGCTCCAAGGTGATGGAGTTGCCTCCACATCCAGCTCAAGCAGCATTTTAAAAACTTCTACAAAATTCATTTACAATAAGCCACAAAATCATTTCGAGCTGCTGCAGCAGCAGTTGCAACTGCAACAGGAATTCGCGCAGTTCCTGACGAACGTGGCGAATAGCGCAGCAGATGGTGGTCCTCCCGCTGCTTCACAGGCGCATTATAACGGCAGCAGTGCAGCAAGCGTCAACAATGGAACACGAATTGCAGCTGCTAACACACATAGCACCTTAAACACCACAGCAGCAGCTGCTGTTGGCAACAAAAACCACAACAACACTTATCAATCCTCATTTAAACCTTCCTGGTCAAATTGGTTCTATTAATTAAGTTCACTTTAAGTCAATAAGAACTTATTTTTATTATTTATTTTTGTGGTTAAAGTGTTTTGTTTTATGATGTTGTAAGTTTTTTGAAAAGTTTATTATTTAACTTATTGTTTTGGTGAATATATACATCGTTCGTTTGGCTTTTTTTACTGACTAATGAACGATGCTTTGCAGTCGTATTTTATTTTATATTATTTATTTATTTATTTAAGAAGCATTCTTTCGAATTAGTCATAATACAAGAAAATGTGACTATTGATAAAAATATATATATGTTTTAAAAGAACTATCACACCTTTTTGTTATGTTTGACAATGAGCAAACAATCATATTAAATAAAAGCACCATTAAAATATGTTGGAATTTTGTTTTTTAGTTGCCGACCCTAAGGTAAAGTCAGCGTTTAATGAAACTTTGTCTTGATTTTTGACTTTCTTTATTTTTCAATATCTCTTTTTCCAATTTTCAAACTAAATTTGGATGAGCAAAATAATATCAAATGTGGAACTAATCCGTTAGCGAAGCAAGAGCACAAAATACAGAGAATTTTTCGAATACAACGAATAAATGTTTAAGAAAAATTTACAGCAAAATTCCAGAACAAATTAACACATTTTAAAAATAAATAGGAAACGTGAGATCTTACAAACACCGTTGAAGAAGAAAATTTGAATCAGCTTAAAATATGTTTGTACGCCATTCGAAAAATCTAAGAAATCAAAAAACAAAACCTTAACAACGTATTCCCTCCCAACAATGAATGAACTTGATTTTTTAAATACAAACCAAAAAAAAAAATTAAGAAAAACTAAATTTGACGAGACGCGTTTCAGTAAAACGAATTTGTTTGAAGTAAACCAAGACAGAAAAAAATAAAGTAAAGTATAATAAAAGCAAATCAACTTGCCAAATTAAATATAAAATTACAGCTAATTAGAATGCAAAAGGAAAATTCTTAAATGAGTGAAAAAACTTAAACCAGTAATTTAAAACAAATGTCGTAAAGTTTTGACAAAATAAACATGCATTTAATAATTAATAAATTATGCTTACGGCATAAAAGAAAAGAAAATATACTTATAAATAAAAGAATGATCAAACAAAAATAAAAACATGGTGCTTCGCACTTTTGCAAATTGCTAATGTGTATTTCTTCAAACCAAAAACAAACAAAATTAAAATTGTTAAAAATTGTGTTAAAATCAATTAACTTCTACATACTTTCCTTCACTTTATTAATCCAACTAAAGATTTCTATTATTCATAATAATACAAATCTAATTTAAAAAAATAAGCTATTCGTAATGCTTAAACATATTTAACCTATATTAACTTCATAAAATATATAATTATTTCTTAAAAGACAGCAGCATTATTGTTGTAACATATTATAAACAATATATTGATGTTGTGTATTGCAAATTTTAAATGTTTATTCATATACATATACAAACATATATAACAGAAAATTTATTATTAATACATATGAACTCAAGGCATTAACCAGAAAACACTTTCATGTATACGTCAAGCAAAATTACTGCAACTATTGTATTAAAAAAAAGAAAAAATTATATGAATGATCATCATATGTATATTTACGAATATGATTATTAAATATTTATGTATGTGTGTAGTGCATAGGCCCAGCGCATAATGCCACAGCCTCTTATATGTATATCTAGAGCTCAACTGCTAGTGTCACAAAAACAGTATCATCCATACATTCAAAATTGAACACATAGGAAAATTCACGATGTGAAGCAATCAACCCAATTATTCTAACTACTGAAAACACTCATAATAAGAATATTAATAAGCAAATGCTTGACTGAAAATTTAATAAAAACTCATTGCTTTTGTTTCATTTATAAGAACAATTTTCGGTTGAACTGAAATGAGTTGAAGAAAACTACAAGAAAAAACACCAAGCAAACCCCTTTTTTATATTCAGTCACACACATTTTTGCGTATGTGCGATCTGAATTGAGAAAGGGGGATGCATAAAGCGGAATGCAATAATGTAAGAAGAACAACAACCAAAAGCAATCGTTTATACATTTTTTATGAATAAAATGTTTTATAAATAAATGAGAAAAAAAGCAAAAAACAATGAAAATACAAAACCTAGAAAGTATTTTAAAAATTTAAATATATATATATATATAATATGTATTTAACGGTATTGGAAACGAACAAAAACACCGCACAATAATATACAAAAAAAAAAGAATATTAAGAATACGTAATGAAATCGCATAGTATCTAAAAACCAAAGTTAAACTGATGCAAAAAAAGACTAAGAAAAGAGAAACAACTTTAATCGATCAACTTTATAATTTTTACAAGAAAACACGCAATAATGTCAACATTTAATGAATATGACGAACAGAAACTGAAAACAAAGCGCATATCTTAAAAATGAAATGAGCCTAATGTTGAAATATTTAACAAAAAACCGAAAAGTTACCACAAATTTTTACTGAGAAATCTTATAAAAGCTGAAATTCGAATAAAGTCGATGTTCAGGCATGGTACACTTTTTTACTTTTACACCAAAATATAAGCATAGTGAATACATTTATACGCCTACGTATATAGTTTAATATCTGGCGATTAAGCTTCGTCACATTTTGTTCGTCGTTTCGAGGCACTTTCGCGTTTGAAACCAAGAAGGTTGTGCAAAGCCTGCAGGCTTAGCCGAAAACTAAAAGCACTTGAAACAGTTTTCGGCTCTTGCAGCGCTCTCTTAAGAATTCTCTCACTCAATAAAAAAATACCTACAAGGAAACAAGTATGAAGGGCTATATTCGGCATGCCAAATATTATGTACACACGAACACTGGCTATTTTTCAGAGTTAAATCTTAAATGGATCTGTGACAAATAATTTTGACAATTCACCAAGGTCAAGATAAAGATCGTGGATTAAGTTTTGAGCCTGAAAGCTCAAAAACTGTTTGATAAGTTTGCATACAAACGGACAGACGGACAAGCGGTGTGAAGCATGCTTCTTTCTACGCGTGAAACACATATAGATTTTTCAATTGTATAAGCCGAAACATTACCGTTTCAATCTAATTAGATAGCTTACTTAGTTGTAATGGTTAATTCGTCTTTGGGCTAAAGCAATATAAAAATGAATTGATCTAAGTAATAATTGATGCTCCATACTACTAATGCCCCTTGCAAGCTAAATGGCTATAACTTAACTGACTCACTAATGATTTGTTTTTTGAGCTGTGTTTACAGAGCAAAGCTATTGGCCAACTTACTTCAGTAATTTCTAGCTAGTCTAACATATAGAAAATACCCAAAGAGTGTTCTCTTAATTAACAGAAAAATGTGGCTATAAACGGTATCCTAGACCTTGATTGATTAAAAAAAAAAAAATTTAAAAATGTTTTTGCTAAATTTGCTCAAAAGTTCCAAGTATAAGACACATTTTGTACGTCACTAGTTTTCTGAATTTCTTATTATGCTTGTTTTTTTTTCAACCATAATTTAAGATTTACCGCTTTAATCAGCAGCTTATGGTCAAAAACTTTAACTAAAAAATTTATATTTATTAAGTACAGATTGAAAGATAACTCTCTCTCTCACTCTTGTTATGTTTCCGTTCAATGTTACAGTGCATAAAAAAACCTAAATAAATGATGTATGAAATAAACTATGTCGACATTAATAAGTTTAAGCGCTTTTATAATGTTAAATGCAACACAAACTGCATCAATAGAAATGATCACAGAAAAAGAGTTACCAGTAAAATCTGATACTAAGAACATAACACAAAAAAACATAATTGACATTTGTTCAATCAAGCTTATTCTCAATATATGCATGTTTTAACGTAAAAGGATTAAAATAATTTGTATAATCGTCTATGGTTTAGCTTACATAAAGTACTTGAACACAACATACTAATTATGCCAGATATACATATATAAACTATGCAACGTTTTTTTCTAGTCGTTATTTAAATAGTCAAAATATTGGTGGGTCGTATCGTATTGTAGTAGCAAATACTTATGTAACTTAATCAACAAATTTAATTAAAGGTGCATATTTACCTATTGAATTACTGTCGAATTTTATTATATGGGTAGTGACTATTCTATCACGCCGACCATACATTGTCAAAATCCTTAAATACATTTCTTGAAATTTTCATTAAATTTACCTTAACTACATTAAAAAAAGATAACAATAACACAATAAGAAGCTAATTTATGTAGCATGTTCTGGTAAACTGAGTGCAAGATTTATTAAAAGTAAATTAATCTTCATTACTGATTACTCAAAGAAACTACATCATAAAATCACACACCCACACAAACACAAAGAAAAAAATACAATTTATTCAATAAAGCTATATGATGATGTGTTTAAAAAATTTATGAAACATGATTTTTTATGCACAAACGAATAAACTGATTTTAGATATAAAATGTGGTAAGTAACTTGCAATCCATTCCATTTATGGTGCGCAATCAAATGAGCATGGCGCCTGTGTAGTTTCCCTGCAGTACGCGGGCCCGTTGCCAGACTAGCGAAATATCTAGAACTCAGTGATGAGTACTGTTGCACACTCGCACCACCAGCAATGTATTTACTTTACAAATTTAACTAAAAAACGTCCGCAGAGCGTACCGGGCGGTACGGCTGTGCAAACCCAATAGCTATCGACTTCCCTGGGGCCAAAGGCCTACGTTAGGACGGTCTCTTTCGTTAGGCTTTTGCCGTAGACCATTCGCAGTAGTGTCATCGCTAGCTATTTCTCTGGGACGAAAGGCGTGAAGACGCCTAAGCTAACTATTTCGTTAGTGAAAGTTTCTTATATTTACGCTAGTACAAAATATAAGGGAAAACACATTTGCAATTAAAATGTAACAAAAATTAATTGACGCATCCGGACTTCAGCTTTAGGCAAGCAGCAGTGTTGTCGCCATTGCTGTAGTTAGGGAGCAGACAAATATCTATGTGTTTTTCTGCAAGAATGCAGGTGCGAACTTTACCTTCGTTGCGGGCTACAAGTAGCTTGTGGTCCTTCGTCCCCAGTCCAGAAACCCTGCCACCACAGACGCAAGGTTCCTGGATAAGGACTATGTCTGCTCCGCATTGGCTTAATAAGTATGTTTTAAAAACCAAAGATTGAAGATATACGATACGTAATTTGGAGCCTTATAACTTCTGAAATTGTAGCATGTTTGAAACTGACTCTTTAAGAGGCTGATTGCAGCTTAATAAATGACGCCAAACGAATTCTTCAGTCCAAATAGCATTACAAAACTGCATATTGTGTATGGTTTTAATGTTTTCGTATTCTTTATTAAATCTACATAAAACACATTTATCTTGCCCAATAGAGAAACTTTAGATAATGGTAAGGTGGTCGTCTGATAGACACAAACAACATTAGTTACCTTGCCCTTAAGTAATTTTTTTTATTCAAGCTGAGGCTAAAGTACATTATATATTTGTTAGATTTCAGTGTTCCTATTTAATACAGTGAGCTTTGCTTTTGCTTAGAATGTTCAGTGCGAAATCGTTTTATATTCCAAAATGTACGCGGATTGCGGTCAGGTTAAAGGGTGTAGAGCCACCACAAAGTTTTCAACAAGAGTAAAAAACAAAAATGTTACAGATGAATGGTTGTATAATTCCAGTATGTATTTAAGAGCCTCGTTCGTAATATTCCGGAGGTATAAATATCCAGTTCTTCGCTAGATCGTTGATAGAATCTACCATGAGACGACTAAGTATCGATAGGATTGTGCTGTAAAAGACAAATAATTAACAAAAAAAAAAAAAAAAAAAAAAAAACAAGTAAAGACGTTGCAGTCAGACGCAAACGACTGCGATATATTTTGATACTAGTTAACATAGCTGTGTTAAGGATTTTGTGTGAAAATAGTAATATATAGGGGTTTGGGTATAAATATCTGTGGCGGATGGCACCTTCTATCCCCCTACCAAGTTTGGAGACTCTAGTGCAAAAACTGACAAAGATGTAGAGGTGGGCAGTATAAGTGGGCGTGGCATCCAATACTTTGATGCAGATCTGTTACGGGTGTCACTAACAATATATGAGAGAAATGTAGAGTTTTCAGAATTTAGAAGGTGGGCTGTAAAAGTGGGCGTGGCATCCAAAATTTAGATACACACCTGTTACGGATGTTACTAACAATATAAACACCAAATTTGGTGAGTCTAGAGCAAAAACCGCCTGTTTTTATTAGGGCGGTGGGGCATGGTCCGCTGTTTGGGGGCGTGGCAACCAAAGTTTTGATGCACATCTGTATCAGATGTCAGCATCTATCTTCCTACCAAGTTTGGTGGCTATCGCTTCAATACTGTAGAAGATACAGGCATTTTTGTTTATAATTGGAGGGGGCTGGGGCGGAACAGGTGGGCGTGGCATTCAAACACATATATATCCCACATTTAGTCACCACGTTTGGGGGCAAGATAGCTTGTGACATTCCCCAAAAATCAGCATCAAAAGTTTGGATGCCACGCCTAGTCCAGCTCCCCTCCAATTATTAACACAAATGCCTGTATCTAACAACGAGAATGCATTTATCTTCGCCAATTTTTAATCTAGAGTCGCTAAATTTAGTAGGGAGGCAGAAGCTGTCATTCCCAAAAGATCTGCACTACATGGAAAGATTACGGCCCACCTCTTAGTCTTAAAACTCTTTCTCAGTTTTTGGCTACACTCTTAAAAATGTTTACTACTATTATAGGAGGAAAACAATTTCCTCCTATAATGTGTGCAAAATTACACACAGTTTACTATTAAACATTTCTTATGTAAAAATGCGCATTATGTGTGTAAAACTTAAACATTTATTGTGTAAAATACACACTCGATGTGTAAAAAAACGAGATTTTAATGACATCCGTCGCACCCACAGCTGCACACGGCCGTAGTTTTGGGCGTGGCATTTATGGAGGCTGCCACCATTTAAAAACTCTGGAAGATAAATACATTTTGTTCACAATTGGTTGGGGGTTGAGGCCGGCAGGGTCGCGAATTGCGACTTTTTCAAAATAGGGACACCAGATATTTATATTTGCCACCAAATTGGGAGGTTCTGGCTGCAATAATGTGGTATGTATATCTAGGTGTTTATTCGATTTACACATCGGGGTATATTGATTACCTGGGGGTGGCAGCGGTAGGCGTAAAAATCAATCTTTTGATGATAGTTTTGTTGGGGATTGCATAAGCTATATATACAAAAATCGGTGACTTTATCCCTTAGAAAGTGTTTAATATGTTCGTTGAATCGACATCGTGGTGTATCAGCTTGTCAAAAATTTCTCCGCCCCCCAGATGACGTATCTCAGACACATTGCCGCTTTGTCTGACGCGGACATGGCCCCCTATTTGCAAATTTTAAGTCAATATTTTGAAGGCTGTTAGATAAATGCACGTTCATAAAGACTGACGGACGTACAGACACCATGACGGGAACCGCACAAACTTCGGTATACTTTCGGTAACAGAGTATAAATATATCTAAATAACTAAATGTATGAACTTATTTAAAAAATAAAATTCTGTTAAGTTAAAAGGGCTAAAAATTGTATTTAATCAATTGGTGTGAGTTTGGATAGTTGGAAATGAATAAGATTGATATTTCTAAAAGCACTTACTTATGATCTACATGTGTGTTATTTGTAGGCGGGCTTATGATAGAATCCACAAGCACTACTTGGTCGTAGCTCTTGTTAAATTTGTTACGAGTGCGTTCGGGGCTGATACGCATAAAGTTTGACTTGGAAAGGTACTTCCAAAAAAGTTTTTCAAATATGGTTACACGATGATCGATAGCCATGCTTAGTTCAATGATTTCATTAGCGTTTAGCTTGCGCTTCGGTGAGAGACGTTTTAAAAGTTCCTCACGCACTGCTTGTTTTTGATTCTGCTCGTCAGAGGCCCCATCACCAGCCGCACCTGCGTCCGGACTCAGGCCCATCCCACCACATGGCTGACAATTACCGTCCGTAATATCGTTTGCGTTATCACTACCTTTATTTTCGGCGTTGCGCATATGGGCGCGTATGTTAATATGCAGAAAAACATGCTCAATATAGCTTTCTTCCTTCCACTTAGGATCGTCGATAGATTCAATTTCAGTCAGTTCAGCCTTGGCGATTAGTGTAGCAGCATCCAAAATGCGATGTACCTCCAAAACAATGGGTATCCGACGGAAAAAGATAAGACGGTCATAAACACTCACCCTAATCTCGCAGAGCTTTGAGTGATGGCCTTTGAGGCGAAAAATTGATGGCTCGAAAGTAACCGCGAAAAAATCGCTAATAATGTAACTAAGATGATTAAATAGAATCTGATAAAAAAAAACTTTAATTTCAGGTTATTTTGTTCCTTACTTTTGCCAGCGAAACTCCATGCACTTCTGTCCATAGTTATGTACATTCACTAGCTGCGTTCGATTTTCCCTGACACATAGCTCAAAGCTTAAGCGATTGGGATAAATAGTGTAAAGATAGTCCGCAGATTCTATTTCTTTAAGTGGCATATCAGTGACCTCATTGTCATCTGTAATAACCCCACGTGCCTTGATCTTATAAACTGCCTTCGTACTCTCATAGGCAAGCATCACTTCCAGCTTAATGAGATACAATAAAATTTATTTTGGGTAATTAATAAACTAATTATTTTGGCAGCCAAAAACGAATCAAACATCAATGTTTTAAAATTTCTAATGAAAGATGGTAGAAAAATATTTTCAGCACCAAAACTAAAACACGACCATGCTTGTTATATGATCAAATACCCTTAAAAGTAATTAGAATCGGAAGATCACCAGAAAAATAGATTTAAATCCTTGGCTATCAGACTTATAAATATATACATATATAATACGTACGTATAAATACGAACCATAGCTCAACATTTTGGCAATGACGGAAGAACTTGTGTGACGACAAATACTAAGTTAAATCAAAAGTTAAGAAAGATCGAGAAAATCTCATGGTATGGATATGTAATTTGTGGAGAAGGACTTCTGCACATTTGTTTGGTATGTGTAGTTGTATAAGATATAAGTGGTTAAGAGTATTGTATTGGCAAGGCTTTTATTAAAGGGAAACTGCCATTAAAAGCAGTGTGGCTAGATAGTGCGAAAGCGCTTAGCGGAACTGTCGATCCTCAACACGCATCCACCAAACTTCAACAGCTCGTGCAGACCGACGACGGAGGGTCAAGCACGAACCGAGAATACGAAGCCAAGTCAGTCTGGTCTGAACGGTTGAGCCGATTAGAAGTGAGATAGAAGTCTGGCAAGATAAGTAAAAAGAAAGCGGGACAAGACGAAGGAAAAGCAAGAAAGGAATGGGGTATTAAGTAAGACATTCCGTGGAGTACAGGTAAACCTCCTACAACGTGTTGAATAGGAGACTCTTACTCCATACAAAAATCACAGTTTGGTTACAAAGTAAAAAATGTTCAATAAAATATTGGAATTTGAATAGTAAAAGTGTGTGCTTAATATAATTTTGTGAATTTATTTGTTGAATCATAAACATACATATTATGTAATTAAATACATACATTTTAAAAATTATTTAAAATAAAATTAAATTTTAATTCTACGTAAAATATTTAAGTTGAAAAATGCCAAAATAGAACGATAACTTTATACTCCTCCGCATCACATAGTGTAATTTATTTATTTATTAATAATTTTAGACTTAATATTTAATATTAAATCTAAGACAAGTTTACTGGAGCTTATAGTGCGTAACATGACCTTCGACTAATAGTATGATTTTTTTCGAACGTTTTGTTCTTACTAGCTCAAAATTTGATCGTGATCCACTATCGAGTTCGGGCATCCTTTAGAAGATGACCACTTTTGTGCGTGGGATATCGATGATTTCAGAGCCGAGGGGAAATCACTTTTTTTTAATTTTGTAGTTGACTACACAATTACTTAATTGTTTGTCACTTTGTAAACACATGTTCAAGTGTAGGGTGGCAATACTATAAAAAAGATAGGTATGGACAAAATGCAAAGAATTTTATTTAAACAAGAAAAACCTTTTTTAAATTTAAATAGTAAATATTTAAAAAATGTTCGTAAAAACCGCGTTGTAAGAATAGCGTTATAAGAAAATGTCCGCATTTTAGGAACCGCGTTGTAGTGAAGCCGCGTTATAGAAAACCGCGTTGTAGGAAGTTTACCTGTATATGAAAGAACAGTTCTTTCCCCTCCACCCTTATTATTTTAATCAAAGAAAATCGACCGGCGCGTTATAAACGCCAGAGCATGGTGAAATAACATAAGGTGGTCCCGTCGTGTGCCGAAGTTTTACGAAGTATCCACTTATTTCAGTGCACGTATGCGAAGGGTTAATCAACAAACACATTGCAGCCTCACTCACACTCAATACGACACTATTAACTATGTTCCTTTCACTCGCACTTATTGCAAGCATACAATAAGTGGATGTCTTTTGCCGACGGGACCACCTTATGTTATTTCACCATGCGCCAGAGTTTAGGTAGTAAAGTAAATAAGAGAAAACTGCGTAATTGTTCTTTTGGTAATACCTTTAATTTACAGCGGCACGTGGTAGACTTGACTATAGGGTAAGGTGACGCTTGAGGCGTCGACCATAACCGACCATCCTGCCAAATGATACCTGTGAATCAAGTCTACAGTTGGGCATGTTAGAATCGGTGATTGGATAAAGTGACGCTTGTGGCTTACTTAACAGATTGGTTGAGCAGTGGGTCGGTAATATATAAAAGTGTGAAACGATAAAATTTTTAAATTTTCGCGTCGCTTTGGAGAAAGAAAAATGTTGTATAGAGATTTGGTGTTTTCCCTTATATACAATTTTGTTGAATAAAAAATCAAATTGAAGATTAAGGCTAATGGTGAATCGAGGTTGTCGTTATGGAGTCTGGAGGTTGTACCTATCCTGGAGTAGGTCTACAACTGCTAAAAGGAGGTCTTAACAAATGTTGCTGACAAGCTAGGATTAGAAAAGTGCTCAACAGTGGCAGACTACCGAAAGATTTATTATACGTTTATGAGGAAAGATAGACATGCAAACGAGGTCTGGACGCGATTGTCTTAGTGGGAGTAACGGTTTGCAAAAGCTTAGGCGTCGGCTTTTCAGACCGGTACATCCGTCGTAGGAAGGCGACCACGGCAGAAAACAACCTTACTCTCACCGAATTGTAATGTCCGCAGGAATAAGACTATGAATACGGCGGTTACTAGGGTACACATCGTGAGTATTCGCGTACAGTCAACTGCTAGCTGGGGCCGGCGGTCTACCGACATGAGGATGTGAAGAGCGAAAATCTTAGGCACTATATGGTCTTCCTTGAGCAGGTCCGAAGATGGGGTATAAAGCTCAATCGGTGTACCAATCCCCTTGTTTTTCTCAAGGAGATTAAGGAACAAGCGACTTCATACGTAGTCAGTCGTGATCGCTTACCTCGAGCGATGAACGAAGCGCTAACCAACAAGGCAGCGCACTTGTTTTTTTGTTAGTCAAATGTTGACAACATTTAGAAGTGCATTTCTAGATTTTTGTTTTCATCCTAATATTTTGACATACTTGAAGACGAAATTAGAGACCGCCGACAACGTGTCGGTGAGAACTTCAAAGACTATCTGATCTAGATTCTAAGGCTGATTCACCAGGCTGGGTATTTATTTATCTATTTGTTTATTGTCAACTAATAGCAGTCGACATAAAATTAAAATTAAATCAATTTAAAAAAATAGAGCTTAAGTTACAAAAATGTTTAAGAATAATGAACAATATTTAAATTTAAACTAGAAGTAAAATGAATTGAAATGAAAAAATTAATATATAATATATATATAAATTAATATATGTATATACAGCCGATCAAGAGTTGTACAGGGAGTAGTAAAACTTTGCGTCCGTCGGTTGTACATTCGTCGGATTAATTTCTAAACCAACAAAGTTAACGCATATGGTCGCAGAATTTAAAAACATCACGAACAGCCGTGGATGCACGAATACAAACGGGTATACTACAACTGCTCGCAAGAGGGGTACTTTGCCAAAGTGTCCCAATCCCTAAATGCAGTTTTGTAGACAGGGCGGTGCCGACGTAAGGCGTAAAAACTAATGAGTATTGTCGTAGGCCCAGGGCGGAAAACGATCGGCGGTACCATCTGGGTCGGGATCAGATGAGCGCCAACGTGAAGCAGCACCGAATAGGTAGGGCGATAAACGGATGTGAGGTAATAACGGCCAGTGCGAAGGATCGCTTCGCCGATAAGTTGACCTTAGATGTGAAACAATTATTGAGGGGAAATGTTGGTCTGAAGGAAGGTCACGATGGACATGCTCATGAGGTCTTTGATGTTAGAAAACGCAATATAAGGAATAGATTTTTTGTCGGGTAGGAACGCAATGCAGTGCGGGAACGCTATGTTAGTTATAGAAACTGTGGAGGCGCTAAATAAGGAGGGCACAGAGTCCACAACTCAAGCAAGCGAATGACGGGAAGCTGAGAAAAACTGAGAAATTTTTGGGAAAAATCACCGAAAATTACCGTGGGAACGTATTTGAATCACGGATAAATCATGATGATAAGCTGAAAGAGCAAAGGTTTTATCCGAAGAATCTGGCGATGCAGCAGTTGAACAAGGAGATGAGCTACTACAAGCCGGCGTCATAGAGCAAAAAGACAGGCGGTGAAAGTGTTTTGACTTCAGGCAGCTGATTGCACTTTCGGATGCATACCTAATGCCCAGGAGTAATCACATTTTGAAGTGATTAAGGTTTCGACAGTCAACCTCAAACACGTTAACTTGCAAATTCCATGGCTTCGGATAGCAGGGAGTGCACCGTGTTTATGGGACCAGGCAGTGGATTGTTTCAGCGGCGCGTGATGACCTTCAGCTTGCATTCGACGTGTGCTACCATTTAGCGAGCTTTGGACTCAGGTATCGGACCAGATATGGAACCGTGCGTGCCTACCTGGATGACATCATAGTAATCGGAATGACGAAAGAGTAACACATAACGAATTTGAAGGAAGTATTTCGTCTTTTATAAGCAGCAAACCTGAAACTGGATTGGAAGAAGTGTTCTATTTTTCAAGGGAAACTTGTATATTTGGGGCACCTAGTGTAGCGGCGCCCGTCAAGTGTATCGGAAAAATCAAAGACAACGTTGCAAAGGGCCCGGTTCAATACGCGCAATTTTTCAATGTCCGGTTAGGTAAACTAACTGACGTTTAGTCAAATTTGAGTTTCTCAATGTTTGGTTAGGAGTAAATGAAAAAAAAGTAAGAAGGCTCTAGTCGAGAAATCCCGACTAGGACATACCCTTAACCCGGTTCGTAACGCTTACAGTTACTTGTGTGTATTCTGTGACCAATATGACCAAACTTCAAACTGCGATATCTTCGGTGTTTCTGAACCGATTTTGATCAAATTTTTTTAAATGTTCATTATTTTATCCGTAGTTTTAAACCTCATTTTCACAATTTTAAAATTCAAGATTTTTGTGTTATCGATCACATGTGTATATCGGAAACCAGAAATGTTATCGAAAATTCAAAGCAAACTTAATCTTCTCATGGTATAGGAGAGTTTAAGTTTAAAGTTTGAAGTCTCTAGCTCTTATAGTCTCTGAGATCTACGCGTTCATACAGACGGACAGACGGACAGACAGACATGGCTAGATCGACTCGAGTGTTGATGCTGATCAAGAATATATATACTTTATGGGGTCGGAGATGCTTTGTTCTGTCTGTTACATACATTTGCACAAAACCATTATACCCTTATTTACCCATTTTATGGGTTAAGGGTATAACAAACTAACCGGAAGGCTGGGTCGCGTTTAAAATTTAAGCTGACTTTTTATCACGATATACCGTTAAGAATTATCGATAAGGCAAACAGCTGCGCTTGAATTGTTTATTTATTTTGTTATTAAATCAAAACGGCATCACATAAAAGAGTGTTTTATGTCCATGCATTTCACTGAACTGGATGATGTCAAATTTGTACAGCGGCTCAGGCTTACAAAATTTACGTGCAAAATCATTCTTGGAAGGATTGTAGATCAATTGGCTTGCCATAGTAATAGGTAAACAATTAAGTTCTTTTGCGCTCGATTTAATCATATGTAGAATTTTAAACAGAAATTATGCAATGTTGCCGGAAAACAGCAAAAGTCAGTTGAACCGCTCGCTATATTTAGCACAATGTGTATATAAGTGGCAAAGCTGTTAAGGCGATAGTTACTTATCGATGAAAGGTTATTTTGGCTTTGAGAAAACCAAACCGTTTAACTCGACAAGCAAATTAAATTATCGTTTAGCTAAACGAAAATTTAACCGGACATTGAGAAACTAGGCCTTATAGGGTCAGAGATGCATCCTTCTATCTGTTACACAAATTTGCACTACTTATATCCAATTTGCTTTATGGTGTCCTTTGAACTCAATTCACAGGAAATTTAGTTTTCAAAATAGTACATTGTGTTCCATATATCAAGAATAAAGTCTTTTTACGACTGAGACATACCCTTAACCCGTTACGTATTGCGTCGACTACGTACAAAGAAAATTAATCACTTTTGCATAATGATTTAACTTCAACCTGCGGTATCTCCGGTGTTTCTTATCCAATTTTGACCACATTTACGAATAGGTCCAAATAGTCTCTGACAGACGGACTGACAAACGGATATGGTTTTATCGACTTGGCTGTTGATGCCGATCAAGAATATATTTACTTTATGGGGTAGAACTGTAGAAATGTTTTCTTCTCATAACCATTATTCCCGTTTTTACCCATTTTATGGGTTAAGGATATAAAAGCAAGTTAAGCCTACAACTTGACTCACCTCATTATCATAGTCCAAAGGTCGATATTCCACTAGGAGGGGCCAAACACTTTGTCTGGGCACTGTAAGATTTGAGTTGTGCAGCTTAAAGCCGCGGTCACGCGAAGAGAAAGCAAACGAAAGATGTGTCATGGTAATATTCTGGACCCAAATTGGCTGTGTAATATGGTGAAAGTTTTTAATGTTTACAGGTAGTAGTTCCTTGGTGAGCAAACATTTTTCCAGGTCAAAAGCAGATATTTCCAGCTTAAAGTTCCACACAAATTTGCGATTGTCGCCGGTGCTGTCAAAGTGTTTCAATTATAATATAGTGTTTGACCAATACGTAAATAGGCTGAAACTTACTACACCTCATAGGTTAAATAGTGCTCGCCATAGAGAAAGAAATAAGCGGTAACTGACAGGGGCAAAACCTCCTCCGGCTTTAGATTAAGCACCTCTTGGCTGATATGAATAAGCCGCCGATGTGGACAGTGAAATAGTTGTCGAAACTGATTAAAACCTACACGAGTTTGTAAAGGCTGACACTGACAGTTCTGTATGCGCTTCAGTTTTAATTCTAGTGGCTGGGCGGACATGTTTTTTATCCAGAAGATCATCTTAAGGGGTGGACTTTGTATCTGTCGCACAGGAATAGCCAGTATATGTTCATGATTTTGCTTGTTTGAGCGTAGCTTCTTGTTAAGGCTGTTCGAAGAATGCGCCTTATTTTCTAGTTTAAGATTGAAAAGAACCACTTACCCAGTTATATCAAAATTTTCCCAGTAGTATAACTTAAGTATGGGCGACCTTATGACCGTCAGGTTATCCACCGTTAGCTTTTGATAAATAGGCAAGGGTTTTAACACGCCCGTGCACGGTGTTCTGGTCATTTTATTTTTATTAATACTTATGTGTTGTTGTTTTTTTTTTTGTGAACATATATAACCCTTCAAAATGTTGTTTTGTTTTTGACTACTTGGATTCGAAACTTTATTTATTAAATCGTCTCCAAGGTTGCCAAGTATCTCTTAAATAATTCGGCGACATTTTCAAAAACATTTAAAATACGGTTTTATTCATTCCATCTTATTTTATGTGGTGCTAAGAAACAATTTTAATTGGATGCCATAAAGTAATTGTGCATAACTGCCATATAGTTGGAGCTCTGAACTTTTTATAAAAGTCACAGGATATGCACTTTTGCATATTGATTTAACTTCCATTTGTGGTATCTCTGGTGTTTCATATACGAATTTAACCCATAAAATGGGTAAAAAAATTCTTAATGGTTTTGTGCAAGTGTATGTAGCAGACAATAGAAAGCATCTCTAATTCCATTAAGTGTAAATATTCTTGATCAGCATTGCACCCGAGTCAATATAGATATGTCTGTCTGTCAGCCCGTCCGTGTGTATGAACGACTAACTCTCAGAAACTAAAGAGCCAGAGACTCCAGATTTTAAACTTCGCCTAAGCCCTAGGCAGTTGCCTTTTTTTTTTGAACTATCGATAACTCTTCCGGTTTTCGATATACACATGTGATCGAAAACAATAAAACGTGTAATTCAAAAATAAGATTTGAAACTTTGGGAAAAATAATGAACATTTGAAAAAGTATTAGCATAAATTCAGCTCATATGTATATATTTGTATACCCTTAACCCATAAAATGGGTAAAAAAAAGGTATAAGAGTTTTGTGCAAATGTATTTAACAGACAGAAGGAAGCATTTCCGACCCCATAAAGTGTACATATTCTTGATCAGCATCAACAGCCTAGTGGATTTAGTCATGTCTGTCTGTCCGATCTCAGAGCCTATAAGAGCTAAGGACTTCAAACTTGAAAACGATTTTAAACTATGCGTAAATTATAAGCATTAAACAACTTTGAAGTTTGTTGGACACTCAAGCAGAGAATAAGCTTTGTAATATACAGGCACAGCAAAAATATAATCATCAAAGGTCATCAAATAAACTACATAATACAAAAACAAATAAAATACATACTCAAATAATAATAATATTACTCTTAAGCATCGCTTTAACATTATCGAAAATATAATACTCTTACCATACGGAGAGGATTTAAGCAACATCATGCTTTAACCCTCACTAAGTGTTGTTAATACCATTGTATATTTTTAAAAAGATAAATGAAAAATAAAACACAATCACAATATTCATATTTTTTTTAAGAGGGGGTTAATTTTTTTTCGCTAAAGATTTTTAAAGTTTATACTTTTATTAAGAGAAGTATCTTATTCTTTAGCTTTTACTAAAGCTGGTTGTCTTTCGATTTTTAATTTTAATTACGTTATGTAGTTTGCCAACCAGCTCTATATGTGTTATTAGATAACGTCTAATTTGTTTTTCTATCGATTTCTTTATCAATTTTTTTTTGCTGTTTTGCTTGTGAGGTTATATTATTTACTATGTATTGTTGCGTTAAAATTCACTTATCTGCTAGATATTATTTTTTTTTAATTTTTTTCTATTTTATAATTGTTGAATTTTGTTTTTTTTTTTGGCCTTAGATGTGTTTTGGCACCGTGTTAATTTTTTGTTTTAAGAGTTCGCTTTTTGACAAGTTTAAGAATCAATCATTTTCTTAAACTAAGTATTACGCTAAATGTCCATTTATTTTTATTTTAAAAGTGACTAAGTACCCTAAATTGTAACAATGTTTATTTTATATTGTTTGTGTATGATAACTTGTACAAACATTTAAGCGATACATTTGGTAATATTTTATAATATAGTTGGTATGTTCATATAATTTTTTTAGTGAGCTTAAAAGCTTGGAGTGTACTTCAACACCAACTAACTTTCTTCAAAATGTATTTCTATGTAAGTATATAATTTCATCCCTTGCTTTTGGCGCACAAGGTTTCGGCACATGCTGTAATTTACGTCGTGTCGTTTTGCGGTAGTGGCAACTGTAATCACTTAACGTTAAGATTAATTGAGCTTCGTGTTGAGACGTGCCTTTCTCTTCATCAAATTATGAGTAAGTGTATAATATCCATAACATTTTTAAAATTTTTGAATATATATATACGTTTGCATATACATACATATATAGTGTTAACTTGTACCAACGATAAATTTTCGCTATTTTATTGTTAGAACTTCGAAAAAACTACATAAATTTATGTGATATATTTGTAATTACTTTCATTAATTTTTTACATTTCTTATAATATTTTTTTGATTTTATGTTTGTAGCTATACCATTTTTAAAAACGATTTAAAAATTGTTTGATTATTAATGAAGAACTGCGTGCACTTTGAGCAGATCATGTTTTACAGCAAGGCCAAGACGAGCAAAGAATATGACCGTTAATATAGCTCGTAGACCTAAAACGTCACTCTCAATCTGTAATATGTCTCTGTCGAGTTGACATCTCTATGTAATAAAGAATAATTGGTGTCATGGGATGACTTCCAATTGTATTTCAACACCTTTGCCTAAAATGAGATATACCCCGACTTTAAGCCCATGCCGCACTGTCTCTAATCCTACTGCCAACAGATCTTATTATCTTGCTTATATAAGAGCCAGTTGTCTAGTCCGACGCTATAACACACTTGAGGGGCTTGAAGTAGATGATGCCTACTTACAATACACTTATAATTCAACGTTGATTATAGCTTTGCCCTAGGCACACTACAAATGGCATCCGGATCACGTTTTACAGCCATCCCTCGCTACGTGTTTTGTGAGTTTCCTATCGACAACGTTCGGCTCTTTTGATAAGGTTATGAATCGAGTTTGCTATTAACGTTTCGATGTATATATGTATATATATTTTTTAATCTTAAGTTTATATTATTGCTGTTGTTTTCATAACCAATACACATTTTTATTTATTGGTGTTGTGTTTCGGTCCTCAAGCCAAAGCTGCTACTGCTTCCTTTTTTATGCAATTGTTTTTGCTGGCTTTTCATTTTTGCGCCTCGCTGTTTGCTTGATTTTTAGTTGTAATTCTAAAATGTACAATACATTGTGGTTGTTGCTTATTTCTATGGGTTTCCCCTTTTCTGCTCTTGTGCTTTGTATTTTCCACTTTACGATTTCGCTTTGATCCATTGATCCATGTTTTTGAGTTTCTTCGTTCAGCAGGCTGTTGGAAAAGTTACTGTGGTGGAATTTCATCATACGCTCAATACATTTGTTTTATTTGTTTTTTACTTTTTTTTTTTTTTTGTTCTTTTGGTTTTTCTGAATTTTTTGGTAAACTTGTTACTTGTTTGTAAATAAATCTTACAAATGTGTTGGTTTTGTGGTGTTTCTAGTATTGTTATTTAGTTTTTGCGTTAACTACATCATATTCAATATATAATTGCAAATATGTGTAATAGTATTCAAGTGCATTTAGCAATTTCAGGTTTAACTAATTGTTAAATAACGTATATATGTCGATATGACTGTTTTTCTTACTACCATGAATCATTATCGTTTGCTGTTGTTGTGTTATGCGTATATATTAATAACATACAAGTAATGATAAGCATAGTTTTTAACCAGACACATGCACTTAGTATGCTATCGTCAAGCAACTACAGCGTCTGCCTTTTGTTAATGTTTCTTTTATGTAAACGTTAATTACGTGTTTAATATGTTAAATCATCATAGATGTATATAATTTAATATACAAAAAGGTAAATTTGTATTGTATAACAAACGTACGTAGCATTGTCTATGAACATTCCATTTATTTTGTATTTACCAATTTTATAAGGTACATATTTTATCAAAATGCATTTTTATACCGAAACAATTGGCGACTTGAACATATTGAAGTCTGACGGGGAGAAATGTGTTAATCAATTTCTTGTATGATCACTTTGAAAATTGGCAACAACCTCGTGTAAAACGCTTGCCATTAAAATGTGATTTGATTTAAATTTTTTAGCTTTATAAATTAGATTTAACTTTTTTTCTGTCGGCTATCAGTACAATGGGTGGGTTACATTTTCGAGGACATTTACTCATTTTTTTATTTTAAATAACATTGTTAGCGCTATGAGCTAGCGAGAATTAATTGTTCTGACTAGGACTTGATGCTGGTTTGAACATGAGTGTGCAGAAATTAAATAAGTTATACACTAAAAAAAAAAAATTATATAAGAACAACAAATGTATTTGCATGCTTGAACTGAAATAGCCATAACAACTACTGACGATAGCTAGAAAGAAAACGAAGACAAATGATCGAGCGAGCTAGATAGTTACGAGCTGCAAGTTGACGATCGACGAGAGTGAGAGCGATGGCGAGAGCGTTAAAGAAACTTAACAAAGATATAAAGAGATGTAAGAAGACGTTGTGACGTAGACATGTGCGATGAATCAAGTACTTTATTGGAGTACCCGTTGGTGTTGTTGCTGTTATTTTAAATAATACGGTAAAAGTTTTTATGTTGCACAGAAGTGCTGTGTGTTTCTTTGGAAGGAGCATTTAAGCAAAATATCTTGATTTATTTATTAAATTTTAATTTAAGTTTAATAAAATTTTATAATTATTATAAACTTAAGCATAGTTCCCTCGGCAACCCAAAAACATCATACTTCCCAAACTCATTTTATTTCATTCCACTTTTAACTTAATGGCAGCGCCTGCGACGCATAAGTATCTGCTTGTTTACGATCTGCCAGAATTTGGCATGCATCCAGAGAATAAGAACAAGCATCCGCATGAGTAGCGGCCACTGCTGCAGCTCGCGACGTGTACGACGCTTTAGTTGCTGAAAGAGTCCGTTCGGACCGCCTTGGAGTAGGCACTCGTGCGAAGCCGCCGGCGGTGGAACATAGTTCAAATTATAGTTATAATAATGGTAGTAGTTGTTATTGCAGTGCTGCTGTTGTTCTTCCTGAAGCTGCACCATATTTAAGAAATTTGGTGACAGTTGACCACTTAATTGATTGATCTCCAAAAAGCTATCATTATTTGGGTATTGGTTGGTGGCACTAGCTGTGAGTGATGTTGTGATGTTTGTTTGTATATTGGTTTTGTTGTTAATGCCCGAATGCTCATTTTTACGATATTTCTGTGGTTTACGATAATATTACATGATAATACATTTGCCTTTTTCGGCCCACGGATTGTTCTTTTTATCAGGTGCATTAATCAGTGGATCATTTTTCTCGTTCTCCTCAATAAAGGAGCGCATTCTGTAAACAAAAAAGAAATAATTTTAATTTGGAATCAAATATTTGAAACGCAATTTTATGCAAAAAAAAAAAAGAGCTAGAAACGTGAAAATGTTGTAAAACCGTTTGCTTTAAGTTAGGCGGTGCCTCTCTCGACCGGCGGGACGGACTTGGGTCCGCGCGTTAGCAAGCCGATGCTTGGTATCGTTAAGCCACTAGAATATACCACCCGTTAGTACATCTAACTCCGAAAAAATAAGTCTGCGTCATGATGAAAATTAAAAAAACACATATTTTATCCGCTTAAAGCATCGCGCACACCAGAGCAAAGAATCCGCAGCGGTAGCGGCACGAATATATAATTATATTGCGTCTTATGAACGTATGCACACCAAAGCGGGGCGAATTCGTTTTGACAGCGAATCTGCGCGTTTTTTTCCGCTGAACATTGACAACCGTGCATGCAGCTTTTTTTCGCTAGCCGCCAAGAACGATAAAACTCAGATTGCTCGTGTTCTGCGCTGATGACGTCACATGTGATGCATGTGTTAAATTTTTCCCGTTTACATGTTAAATTACTATATTTTGGCTTTTAAAACAATATAATAATAACAAGAGAAGCAATTTTTAACTTATAATCATTCACTTTTTTAAAATTGAAAATATTTATTTAAAAATCATCACATGTGACGTTTCGCACTGTTAATGCGCAATGTCTTCATGGCTGTCATTTGCTGTCATACATACATATGTGCAGTAATGTTAACAATGGCAAAAGTGGAGCTGTTTATTAAATTAGTAAGAAAAACATAAAATTTTGTACGATTTTAATAAAAGAACTTCTTCATCAGAGGAAGACATTTTAGCGAATAAAAAAACCGCGAATAAATTCGCCGCGGTGTGATTACACTTGCGATTTTGGCGCGCGAAATATTACGCGGTTTATTCGTGACCCTGCCGCGGGAAGCCAAGTTTAAAGGGTCAGCCTTTAACAAAAATTTTCCGTATTGAGCCCATCTACAATCTACAAGATGTTTCTTTTGGGAAATCCAAATAACGATGTGAAACGATGTGCCCTAAAAACAACTGAAACCTAAAATGTAATTTCATTCCATAATACATTAAAAAACGGATGGCAAATCACATGGAGGGTCACATACTTTAGAAGCTAAGAATTCTCATGTTCTCCACTCCCCAGCGAGTAGGGTCGAGCACAAAGGTCAAAGATGGAGATGGTTCGACTCGCAAAATGCAAGCTAGATCTCACACCTGATGAGGTCCGCCAGCAAAAGTGGGTCGAAGAAGGTAAGTCTCTGCTTGTGTTTGCCGTGGACGCTCCGTTGGAGGATACCAAGCTAGAGGTAGCGAGCAGAACTTGCACTTCTTCATACCAAAAACAAAGGTACTAAAGCCGGACGCACTAACTGTTGGATGGCTGTCGCCAGAAACATTGGATGGCGTCGAAAAATAAGGACTAAAATAAGCCAAAAAAATTTTAAGATACAGTGAAAACCCTCTAAACGGACACCCCTATTAAGCGGACACCCCTTTTAAGCGGACAAAAATTGTGTAACGTTGATTTTTTTATATTTTCGGGAACATTTTAACCCCTTTTAAGCGGACACCCCTCTTAACCGGACGCGGACAGTATATTTTACGCAAATCGTGGTAAAAAACCTCTCTTATCCGGACGCGAACCCTTTAGCAACGGACACAAAGTAGGAAATTCGATAGGGAAATTTGAGGCATTGGGTACAAACAAAATAGGTAAATTTGGAATTCCCCGGTGTGGTAGGCTGATCGATGCAGCACCACTTGTAGTCAGCTGGTTGTGGTAGAATCGCAGATTAATAATAATCGATAAGATAAGAAGTGACGCGATAGATTGCAAGCGTGCCCAACTTAATTTCGTAAATCAATAAAAAAAAGACGCCCACACAAAAATTAAGGACAAAATATAACATTAAAATATATTAAAACGCCGGAATGGCTGGGAAGAAAATGCTTACTTTAAAGGAGAAAATGGAGATTGTAAACGCATATGAAAATGACAATTCGTCAGTGCGTGTGTTAGCTAATAGGTAATATGACAAACTAGTATGGCAGAGACATAATTTAATATATTACTATGTATAATTGTATGAAAATCTTTAATTTTTTTGTTTGATAAATTACAAATTTGAATCTACCCGAGATGTTTTCCAAATATAAAAATTAAAAAAAACATAATTCATGCAAATAAATTGTGTTTTCGTTTTTTGTTTCTTTTACGTTTGTTTACTAAGTATTTACAAAAAAATTTAAATGTCTCCCCCTATTAAGCGGACACCCCTCTTAAGCGGACAAAAATTGTGTGACCGTGACTGTCCGCTTAAGAGGGTTTTCATTGTAGTAACACTCGTTTAGAACCATCATATGTGAGTAATACCGCATACAGCACCTAAGACATTACCCTCGCGTCGATAACGAGTACCGTGGTAACAGAATGAAGAGACATAAGCAAACATTCCTTCTCGGATCACAGGTACATTGAATTCAGATTAAATTTCATGGACCACAGAATCAAAGAGGAAAAGACGGACCTTTCTCTCTTCACTAAGAGAAACAAGGTACTTCGCTGGACGCCACCAAAAATAACCGATAAGACGCAAGTACCAAAATAATGTATTAATTACCTAAGGATTGTAATATTGCTATCTATTACTATTCATTAAGTTGGTAGCTTAATGTTGAGAAAAGGGTGAAAAAAGCCACCAACGTACTATAAACACCTAGCCTAACACAATAGATTCCTATCTGTGTGGGCCCCATACTTCTGTATGGAATACTTGTACAGTTAAATGGCAATGAGAAGTCCTCATATCAAAAGGGAATGGAAAACAAGTAAACACGTTGCAGTCGGGCGCAACCGACTGCGATATACTTCGATACCAATTTACATAGCTGTGTTAAGGATTCTATGTATGGGGGTTTTCAGTATAAATATCAGGAAGAAGTGGTAGGCGTGATACCTTCTATCCCCCTACCAAGTTTGGAGACTCTAGCGCGATAAGTAGGCGTGGCATCCAAATCTGTTACGGATTTCAATAACAATGTTTCCACCAAATTTGTTGACTCTACCACAAAAACTGAGAGATATAGAGTTTTCAGATTTTAGAAAGTGGGCGGTAAAGGTGGGCGTGGCATCCAAAACTTTGATGCAGATCTGTTACGGATGTCACTAACAATATTCCCACCACATTTGGTGACTCTAGTTTAAGAACTGGCGAAGATACATGCATTTCGATTTTTTTACGGCGGTGGAGCATGGCCCGTTGTTTGGGGACGTGGCATCAATTTTGATGCATATCTGTGTCAGCATCTACCTTCCTACCAAATTTGGTGGCTATCGCTTCAAAACTTTGGGAGATACAGGCGTTTATGTTTATAATTGGAGGGGGCTAGCGGCGGAAGAGGTGGGCGTGGCATCCAAACTTTTGATGCAGTTTTTTGGGGAATGCCATCGGCTATTTTTTCCCCAAACTTGGTAACTCTAGCTGCTAAAATTTAAGATATATAGGTGTTTAATTTCCAGACCCCCTGAGGTCGTAGAGCCCTAAAATTAACACTTTGTGTGACGAAGACATGTACCAAGATATTTGCAAAGTTAAAAGACACTAGCTTTAAGGGTGTGGAAAAAAGTTGCAGTATGACGATACACAACTACGGTCAGAACTACTATTTAAATTTAACGGCCACGATCTAAAAAGAAAACGGTAATAATCGCTTTGGAGCAGGGCAGACAGCCATAAACAAATACACAGATGTCTCCAAAATGGTGGAAGCGAGACGGTAAAGCAGTGAATTGCGCCGTGCCAGAAATTATCGTGTCCTACAAACTCCCGGATAACTGCAGCTTATTTCAAGCGGGTATACTTGCGAAAAGGATCACAGCAGAAGCAATCATACAAGCAAACACTACGTAGGATATTAACATATATATATAATAACATATTCCTGGACAATCAGACGGCCTTGCAAGCCCACTACGTCAGCTCTCAAAATGCCCTGGCAAGCAGTAAAACGGTAGATGCACTCGGTATCTCGAAAAAGGTGATACTGCAGACGTATATTCATAGATCCAGCAAACACGACACTTCTACATGGTAACACAAGCACGAAATTCAGAAATATTGAATTGGTAAAACACTTCAGACTTGAAAATATCAAAAACAATGTGCAAATCCTACAACGACGCAATACAAGTCAAAGCTGCAAAGGCATGACTGCCACTAGCTAGCTAGCAGGAATAGTTGAAATCCAGGTGTCATAAAAACGCCAAAGCACCTCCTTTGCAGCTGCCCCGCACTTGTAGTACAACGAATACAATCAGGCGCTCAAAACGGTTCAAGCTTTTGCCTGAAGCACACAAACTACGTGGGATCACACACCTCGATAGTCCCAACAGTCTCATTAAGGACCCAAAATAACCTATATGAATCTATGATATCAGATAGTTAAGTCAACCAAATTATTTAAATAGTTTTGCTTCAAGCACCCGGTTAACGTGGGCAGCGTATGAAACAAAATGTGCTAGCTCGGTGACGTTAGCTTTCAAGGTATTCTGTGTTTTGAATAAAATAATCACAAGCATTCAATGCGCTGTCTCAAATTATCTGAAGTAGCATAATTTGACACGCAGCCTGCATACAGTCTTGTTTAGTTTGTAATCAAAACACAACAGTCATATGGCAAAGAACATGTGCTCGTCTGATTTCTTTAATCTTTTACTTTTACTTTTATCTACTCATAGCTGGTATACTGCTCTGCCCACTCTCGGCATGGTTCCCTTTTCTTGCAATTGTCACGCGGTTGCCTGAACTGCGGCTAAAGAAAATCTTTACCTTCGATCCTGCTTAACAGTATATATGTATATAGATTAATATCTAAGCTCGCATAAGCCCTAAGCAGTGCAAGTTCTTTTCAAATTTTCGATATTTTTTCTGATTCTCGACACACACTGGGGATCGATAACAAAAATCTTGAATTTCAAAATTGTAAAGATGAGATTAAAAACTATGGATAAAATAATGAATATTTTGAAATATGTAAAAAAAAAATCGATTAAGAAGTTCGGGAGATATCGCAGAATAAATAAATAATTTTGGCAATTGGTTGAATTACTTAAAAATTACTGTACACGTAACGTAACGGGTAAAGGCATTGTCCTAGTAAGGATTTCTTGTCTAAAGCCTTCATACTTGCTTTTAGCATCAACAGTCGGGTCGATCTAGCCATGTCCGTCTGTCCATCTGTCTGCCTGTCTGTCTGTCCGACTGTTCGTCTGTATGAACTATAAGAGCTAGAGAGTTCAAACTTGAAACTTAAGCTCTCTTAAGCCATGAGAAGATCAAGTTTGCTTTAAATTTTCGATAACACTTCTGGTTTCCTATATACACATGTGATTGATAACAAAAAATTCTTGAATTTCTAATTGTGAAAACGCGGTTTCAAATTATTGATGATATCAATGAAATAATGAACATTTGAAAAAATTTGATTAAAATCGGTTAAAAAACACTGGAGATATCGCAGTTTGAAATTTTGTCATTTTGGTCTATTGGTCACTGGGTAAATACACTCAAATGACTGTACGCGTTACGTATAAGGTTAAGGGTATGTCCTAGTCGGAATTTCTCGACTAGAGCCTTCATACTTGTTTATTGTTTTGGATCACATGTTTGGATGGGAAACCAGAAAAAAACTAGGTCTGTTCATGTTATAGAAGAGCATATTTTTCAAATCTGGAGTCTCCAGCTCCTGTAGTCTATGAGATCGGCGCGATCATACAGTCAGACAGACAAACAGACAGACATGGCTATATCGATTCGGCTGTTGATGCTGATCAAGAATAGAATTTTTTTTACAGATTATTACAGATGTCTTTTTATACCCTTAACCCATAAAATGGGTAAATACGGGTAAAATGCTTTTGTGCAAATGTATGTAACAGACAGAATTAAGCATCTCCGACCCTATAAAGTACATATATTCTTGATGAGCTTCAACAGCCGAGTCGATCTAGCCATGTCCGTCTGTCCGTCTGTCTTTATGAACGCGCCGATCTCAGAGACTATATGAGCTAGAGAGTTCAAACTTAAAACCTTAACTCTCCTAAGCCATGCGCAGTACAAGTTTGCTTCAAATTATCGATAACACTTCTGGTTTCCGATATACACATAAGACCGATAACAAAAAAATCAAGAATTTCAAAATTGTGAAAACGAGATTTTTAGCTATGGACAAAATAAAAATCAAAATCGGTTAAGAAACACCGGAGATATCGCAGTTTGAAGTTTGGTTATTTTAGTCTCTGGAAGGATACATACAAATGACTGTACGCATTACGTATCGGTTTAAGGGTATGTCCTAACCTTCTTACTTGTTTTTTCTTGTTTATAAGTCAATATAAATGAACAGTTTTTAAACGAATTTGCTTCTTTGAATCGTATTTTATATGTTGTCGCATGACATTCTTTAACATTTTAAATAATTTCCTGCAATTAAAAAAAAAAAATAACGCCAAAGAAATATATGAGCTTAATTGTTAACCCTTTCAAGGCATATTTGATCCACGTTTTTTGGCCAGCTCAACCGTTGACAAACAAAACAGCTTGCTGTTTTTGCAACGACTTTCTAGACACGCGAATGGGGTTTTGTTTTTCCTTTGCCCTTAATAAGTGTCAAATCGGACTAAAAGACAGTCCTTGCCCGGTCGGTGCGTAGGGTAGGGGCTGTCTGTATGCTTTCGACGACAAAAGCTTCAAGTATTTTGTTATAAGTTCTTTGCATACAACACATCAAGGAAGGAGACAAAATGAAATTTTAACAAGTAAGAAGGCAATAGTCAAGAAATCCCGACTAGGACATACCCTTAGCCCGATACGTAACGCGCACAGTCATTTCTGTATTTAGCCGGTGCCCAAAATGACCAAACTTCAAACCGCGATATCTCCGGTGTTTCTTTCGCTTTTGATCAAATGTGCATAATTTTACCCATTGTTTCAAACCTCATTTTCATTTTTAAATTTCATGTGTGTTTCGGAAAACAGAAGTGTTAATGATAGTTTGAAGTAAACTTGATTTTCTCATGGTATAGAAGAGCTGGCTCTTGCAGTCTCTGAGTTTAGCGCGTTTATACAGACAGACAGATAGACAGCTGTATCGACTCGGCTGTTGATACTGATCAAGAATATATATATACACTTTATGGGGTCGGAGATGCTTCCTTCAGTCCGTTGCGTATTCTTGTACAATGTTATTAAATAAGTTTGGTTTTTGACACCCCGTATTACATATGTATGTGGTAGTTTGGCATAAAGTGAAAAAGTGGGTCGTGGGTGGTTGAAGCGTGCACTTAAATGTTAAGTTTAATGCGTATTGGCCGTTTTTTGTTCTTTTGAAAATATGTGCAAAAAACACTTGAGCCAGGGTTACTCATCATTATTTACATTATAATGATCAATAACATGCCAACAGTCGTCTTTGCCATTGTCGTTTTTCTGGTTAAATCCGTTTAAAAGGGGTGACAGTTCTTAAGAAGATATCGCCATAAGTTTGGTTTAAACTTTGAGAGATATATTTAATATTGATTTTTAGAGTCCCGAAATGGTGACTATTGGAAATGATTTTACCAAAAAAATTTTGGCTTTGGCTCTGTGAAAGATTATTGCGATTCCCATGAACGTGGCATCCGAGTTGTTGAATAAAATAAAAACAAATAAAAATACATTCCTTAGATGCAGCTCCTTTGTACTTGAATATTAAGATTTTTAAATAAATCATGCTTTGACAAGAAAAAACGTTGATTTTCAAGCCCTTTTGTGCACGGCGGACATTAATTACATTACAAGTTTTAATATCTTAAGTTTTAGGGGCGTCTTAAAAACAAATAGGTTCATTCATCGATCCTCTCTATCGATGTATTATTGCTTCTTTGACGCAACAAGTAAATACTCTATATGCATATTTAAATAACAACGCCAGCTAAGTCAGTGTAACCATGTAACCATGAGAAAGTTGCGTGGTTCGTATTTTTGTGGCATTTAGTTTTGTGGAATTTAATTTAATAAATCGACACAGATCGTTTAGCTATCAAAACAAATTATGTATTTAAATGACAAATTACCTAATTATTTTGCATAAAGCCAAAAATATGGCATCTACAATAAACAAATCAAGAAATCCCGACTACCCGATACGTAGCGAGTACAGTCATTTGTAAGTATTCACCCAATGACCGAATTAGTTTAATCTGCTATATCTCCGGTGTCTTTTTACCGATTTTGATCAAATTTGAAATCTTTATTATTTTATCCATAGTTTCAAACCTCATTTTAACAATTTTAAAATGCAATTTTTTTTTGTTGTCCGTCCCATGTTTATAGCGATAACAGGAAAATTTATCGATAATCTAAAAACAAACTTGTACTGCCTAGGGCTTAAATTCAAAATCTGGAGTCTCTAGTTCTTATAGTCCCTTAGATCCAGTCGTTCATACATAAGGACTGGCGGTTAGACGGATAGACCGACATGACTATTCTCGGTTACTCGGCTATTGATGCTGATCAAGAACATATATTCTTTATGGTGTCGGAGATGCTTCTGTCTGTTACATACCTTTGCACAATTCCATTATACCCTTTTAACCATGTTTTGGGTACAGGCTATTTAAAATATGAAAATAAAAACGAGCCAAATCTGACTGAAATTGTCACATCTGAATGACACAATGGAAAGATAAAAATTTCAAGCTTGCTCATTTTAAAGTTTAAGCGTCGCTTATTATACCCTTAACCCATAAAATGGGTAAATAAGGGCATAATGGTTTTGTGCAAATGTATGTAACAGACAAAAGGAAGCATCTCCGACCCTGTAAAGTATATATATTCTTGATCAGCATCAACACTCGAGTCGATCTAGCCATGTCCGTCTGTCTGTCTGTCTGTCTGTCCGTGTGAACGCGCCGATCTCAGAGACTATTAGAGATAGAGACTTCAAACTTTAAACTTAAAGTCTCCTATACTATGAGAAGATCAAGTTTCCTTTAAATTTTCGAAAACATTTCTGGTTTCCGATATACACATGTGATCGATAACAAAAAATTCTTGAATTTCAAAATTGTGAAAATGAGGTTTAAAACTACGGATAAAATTATGAACATTAAAAAAATGATCAAAATCGGTTCAGAAACACCGAAGATATTGCAGATTGAAGTTTGGTCATATTGGTCACTGGCAGAATACACACAAGTAACTGTAAGCGTTACGAACCGGGTTAAGGGTATGTCCTAGTCGGGATTTCTCGACTAGAGCCTTCTCACTTGTTTTTATTTGCATAAGGGGCGTACCAAATTTTCCATTTTCCACTGACTCCTTCCTGTATACGTTGCTAGTCGACTAAGGATTCCTACGTAACGTTAATTGATTTATACTTTGATACCAAAGGTATCATAGTATATTGGGTTTGTTCAATGTTCGTCATGGTGTCTGTCTGTCCGTCCGTCCGTCAGTATGAATGCAACTTTTTTCGACACCCTGAAAGCTAGAGCCTTGCAACTTGACAAATATTGTCAGACAAAGTGTTAAATTTAGGGCTCTACGACCTCAGGGGGGAAATCGATAACAAGTCGATACACCTCGATGTGCGAATCGATACACACATATATATCCCACATTTTAGTAGCAAGAGTCAACAAATTTGGGGGCAGATACCCAATGACATTCCCCAAAAAACTGCATCAAAAGTTTGGATGCCACGCTCACCTCTTCCCCTTCAATTATATACAAAAACGCCTGTATCTTCTACAGTTTTGAAGCTATAGCCACCAAAATTGGCATCAATGTGGATGCTTTCATCTGACACAGACATGAATAAAAAATTTGGCCAAAAAACCGCCCTAAGAAACTTGGAATGCATGTATCTAAGCCAGTTTAAGAGCTAGTAGGAAGGCGGAAGTCGCCATTCACCAAAGATCTGCATTAAATGAAGGGAATTGGATGCCACGCCCACTTATACCATCCACCTTCTAAAATCGGAAAACTCTATATCTTTCAGTTTTTGCGGTAGAGTCACCGAATTTGGTGGGAACATTGTTAGTGACATACATAACAGATGTGCATCAAAATTTTGGATGCCAAGGCCACTTATACCGCCCACCCCTATATCTTTCTTTATTTTTGCGCTAGAGTCTCCAAACTTGGCAGAGGGATAGCAGGTGCCATCCGCCACAGATATGCATAACAAATTCCGATGGCACGCCTTCCCTTCTTCATGATATTTATACCCAAAGCCCCCATATATTACTATTTGCTCACAGAATCCTTAACACAGCAGTGTAAACTGCTATCAAAGTATATCGCAGTCGGTGGCGTCCGACTGCAACGTTTTCACTTGTTTAGTCTCGTCATAGTCCTCAGAATGCAAAAGCATTTGCAAAATATATATGCATATGTACATACACACATTTGTACATATTCATGTGTTAATTTAAAAAAAAAAAAAAAAAAAAAAAAAATGGCAAAGGCGTTGTCCCCTGATTTTTAGTGTTAATTTTTGTGGGCGGGGCACGTGCATTTATATTTTAGGCACTTGTACATTGTCAACTGGCAGCACGCGTCTAGACAAACTTAAGCTCACTTCCGATTTTTCCATAAAATTTGTTAGACGCATAAGCAAGCAGTTACACTGACACACTCTCACATACAAACACAGAGGGACAATTATTTCATGCGTGACTACTCGTTTCAGTTAAAAATGTATGCTTGTAAAATGTATGCTGACTTTCGCACTTTGTGGTGAAAAACTTACTTTTCTATATATTTAAAGTGTGTTTCTTATTTTTGTATACAGTAATATTTATATTTTTCTACTCACTCAGCAATGCTTTTAGATAATGGCCAGCGCTCCATGGAGGCCTGATATTTCATATTTTCGATTTGCTTCTTTAATGCGTCCCGATCCATGTTTTGTAGAGCACTGGGATCCATAGTGGCTAAAATTTATCCACATACCACCCCTGCAACGGCAACAGAAAACCGAATATACAACAGTGAGCACAATGTTATGAGATGCTATAAATGTTGCGCTACTTTTTCTTCATCTATCTTTCCCTGTCTATCTTTCGTCCTCCACCTTCCTCCCTGCTATATATTTTTATTGCGGGGTTGTTTTTGTTATGGATTTTGCGGTGCACCCTGTATTTCCACGACCGGTGTCTGGAGTTTGCAGCTTAGTTAACGCATGCGCTTTTAATTTACAACAAATCGATAGAGAGGCAGTTGAAATACCGAGAGTACGTTAACAGCACCGCCTTAAAGGCTGCTATAAATTCTCATTTATAGCTGTTTGTCTGTCAGGGCTATAAGCCATTTGTTTACCTACTTCTGGCCTGAGAGGGGGAAAGAAATGCAACCAAAAATAAAAGGGTGCGGCCTACATCTTGAAAAATGTCAAAAAGAAAAAAGCTAGCAAAGTGTTAAATTCTGTTGGCTATCAACAATTAAGAGCTATGTTAACTTTATAAATAGCTTGAGCAAATTTCGGGCAAAAGGGGTAGGCGTGACATCCAAATTTGTGATGCATATCTGTGGCGGATGGCACCTTCTATCCCCCTACCAAGTTTGGAGACTCTAGCTTTTAAACTGTCGAAGATACAAGCATTTCGGTTTTTTTTTAGGGCGGTGGGTTTAAAAAAGAAGGCAGAAGAGGTAGGCCTGACTTCGAAATTCGTGATACAGATCTGTGGCAGATCCTTCTACCAAGTTTGGTGACTGAGAAGATATAGTGTTTTTAGATTTTTAAGAGGTTGGTGGTATAGGTAAGCGTGGCTTCCAATTCTTTTCATTTTATGCATATCTTTAGGGGATGGCGACTTTTGCCTCCCTACTTTATTTGGTAACTTTAGCTTAAAAACTGGCGAAGATACATGCATTCCCGCTTATTTTGGGTGCTTGGCATCTGTGGCGGAAGTTAGCATCTACCTTCTTACCAAATTTGCTTTAAGAGTGTCGAAAAAAGTTGCGTTCATACAGACGGACAGACGGACAGACGGACAGACGGACTTCATGACGCACAAAGCCAATATACTACAGATGCCTTCGGTGTCAGCAGAGCCCGATTAAGAATGTGGGGCCCTTTAGCGGTCTGAAATTATTTACATTATGCAATAAAATTGAGTGCACAGTTTTTATACCAAAGAATAATTAACAGTTATACACTTTCGAACAATACTAAATACCGAATCAACATTCAAAATAGCTACGAATTATAATATAATAATATTCAAATAAATAACCTGAGAATACATAAAATAAATTGTTTAGGATATTATCAAACTCCAGCAGTTTTATTCTAAAAGTATAGCAATTCGAATCACTTTCACTTAGATTTAGCCAACTTAAATTCTTAAAACATTGAAAACCCTATTTATCCGCATTTTTGTGGGGGCCCCGGAACTCGGCCCCGTCGGCCCTGCCCTTAATCCGGCCCTGGGTGTCAGAGTATAAAAAAGATGCCATGGCCTCTGGGCTGTGTTAAAGCAAAAGCAAAACGATATCTGTCTACTTAGTAGTAGTTAGCTGCCTGGTGGGTAAAATACACAGAATCATTCGCCTTGCCAAAAATTGTATACGCTTAAAAATGATACTTGGTTTTTATTTATTTATAGAAAAATATCGGTTTAGATTTTACATCAGATATATGATATAGGGGTCCGATTTATGATATTGTGGCCATATGATCTAACTGCAACAAACAAAAAAGCTTGGCCAAAATTTCAGCTCAAAAGCAAAAATGTATAATGCACACGAACAGACCGACAGTCGGACATATCTATATAGACTGTGGTAGAAAATATGCGTTCCACGTTTTATAATTAAAAGAAATGGTCATTTTTCTTAAGTGTATAAAAATGGTTTACGTATTCTGGACATAAAACGTCAATGTCAAAAGTGAGATTAAATTTTATGTACAAATTGTGAGACAAAAACTATTTTAAGCTATGGGTAAAATAATGGTTAGTTCTACTTATTGGAGTTTTATACCCTTAACCCATAAAATGGGTAAATAAGGGTATAAAGATTTTCAGCAAATGTATGTAACAGACAGAAGGAAGCATCTCCGACCCTATAAAGTACATATATTCTTGATCAGTATCAACAGCCGAGTTGATATAGCCATGTCTGTCTGTCCGTCTTTCTGCCTGTATGAACTCGTAGATCTTAGAGACTATAAGAGCTAGAGAGTTCAAACTTGAAACCCAAACTCTCCTATACCATAGGTAGATCAAGTTTGTTTAAAATTATCGATAACACTTATGGTTTCCAATATACACATGTGATCGATATCAAAAATAGCTTTATTTTCAGAATTATGAAAATTAGATTTGAGACTGTGCCTGAAATAATGAACATTTAAAAACAAAAATTATAAAAATCGGTTAAGAAACACCGGAGGTATCGCAAGTTTGAGGTTTGAGTTGAGGTTTGGTCATATTGGTCACTGGGTAAATAGTATTTACTAAATACACACAAATAACTGTCCGCGTTACGTATCCGGTTAAGGGTATGTCCTTGTCGGGCTTTCTCGACTAGAGCCTTCTTACTTGGTTTTAACGGTATTCAAGGTCTGTCTTCTTTCGACAATTATTAAGTTTTTTGTTGGGGTATTTGACATTTTTAATCCATATAGCTGGTATTGGTATTAAAGCTACTACGTTCTTGTCAAGTCCAGCGGATGGTTTCTTTTCAGTCTTCTTGTGATTGTGCTGTTGTCCACCAGGCCAATGGTTAGATTGTTTAAGGCCCAATTTCTCAATGTCCGGTTAAATTTTCGTTTAGCTAAACGCAAATTTAATTTAATGGTAGAGTTAAACGATTTGGTTTTCTCAAATCCAAATTTACCCTTCATCGATAACAGCGTTGCCACATATATACACATTGTGCCAAATATTGCGAGCGGTTCAGCTGACTTTTGCTGTTTTCCGGCAACATTGAATCATTTCTGTTTAAAATCCCACATGTTTACCTATTATTATGGCAAGCCAATTGATCTACAATCCTTGCAAAAATGATTTTGCACGTAGATTTTGAAAGCCTGAGCCGCTGTATAAATTTGGCATCTTCCAGTTCAGTAAAATGCATGGACATAAAACACTCTTTTATGTGATGCCATTTTAATTTAATAACAAAATAAATAAACAATTCAAGGGACAGCTGTTTGCCACATCGATAATTCTTAACGATATATCTTGAAAAAAAATTAGCTTAAATTTCAAACGCGACCCAGCCTTCCGGTTAGTTTGTTTTTCATTTACTCCTAACCGGACATTGAGAAACTCAAATTTGACTAAACGTTAGTTAGTTTACCTAACCGGACATTGAGAAATTGGGCCTAAGTGTTGGTGTAGACGTGTTCGGTACCTGTTGCTCTCGTCTATCACTTCCGTTACCCACGGGATGTTGAGTCCTCTGTGGATGGTTGCGTTGTCATGATAAATATGCGCATTACCGATTACACGCAGGGCTTTGTTTTGAAAAACTTGTATAATTTGCCGGTTGCTTCGTCTGGCAGCTCCCTAGAGTTGAACGACGTATGTAGGTTCATATTGGTTTGATGATAGCCTTGTAGACAAGCAACTTTGATTGGGCTTGCACTATTTAAGAGGCCTCCTCCGGTGTATCAGCAGTGGCTAGGAATGCTGTGTCATAGGCGTAGGTGGCAACAAGTAGCTCAGGGCATTTGATTACTGGCAGATCTGTACATATTATAAAGTAAAGGGCCTAACACACTGCCTTGGAAGACGCCAGCTCTAATGCTCTTGGGTGTGGAGCTCGCATTTCCACATTTCAAATGGAATTGCCTGTCAGTCAAGTACAAGGCAAGGAAAGTGTAGTAGGCCTTAAATGCCTATTTGACATCAAGCACTACAGCGCAGCAGTATTTCTTGGCCGCAAATGCGTCCAGAATGCGATGGACGACTCTGTGGCATTGCCTCGAGGTTCCATGACCGCGCCTAAATCCAAACTGCTGATCAGGAATCAAACCAGCCTCGTCCAATATTGGCAACTCCCTGCTCAAGCAAGCAAACTAATCGGACGATAAGAGGCCAGATTCAGGTTACCTTAAGTATCATTACTATCTGGAGAGCCCAATCTTAAGGCATCTGTTAAAGGGCTTAATAATAAGCTTGATGCAGACTGGGGGCAGTAGCTTCTGTGCAACTGCATTAATACAATCATCACCTGGCGTTTTGTTTGGCTTCAGCGCCACAATACATTCCATCGTTTCTGCCTCTATTACCGGCGATATTTGACTGCTGCCTTGGTGAGTACAAGCGGGTTGCTGCTCCGTCTCGCAGATTTCAACAGGTGTGCAACTAATGCGAGGGGTGAAGACGGTCTTCAGATGTTGTGCAAACGTGTTGGCTCTGTCCGTCTCAGATCTGCACCAGCTGCCGTCCGTATTTTTCATAGGTGCTGCCCTTTTTGTTGGCCTTTTGATCGTTTTGGCGACTTGCTACAAGCTTTTGTGAGGGACGTCGGGTTCAAGCTCCTCCAGGAAAGTGTCGAAAGTCTTTCTCCTGAGGCTGATGAGCAACTCTTTTAGCGCATTGGCGGCTCTGTTCAAGACTGCCTTGTCCCTTGGGTTCCTTGTAAGAGCTAGAGACTTCAAATTTCAAACTAAAGCTCTCCTATACCATTAGAAGAACATGTTTGTTTGAAATTATCGATAACACTTCTAGTTTCCGATAAACCTATGTGATAATAACAAATAAAACTTGAATTTCAAAATTGTGAAAATGAGATTTTTGAATGAAGAAGTTGAAAGCTTCACATCATGTGTAGATCAGATTCGATCTAGCTTGCTGAACCCTCTTAAATTTGCATACGCTTTCAATACAAACCCCTCTTGACAAAAGGTCCCTGTAGATTCACAGAAAGAAAAAAGGCAATACCAAAAATGCCTAAACATACGACCACTAATTAAATTACGTTTAAACCCCGTTGAATGCACTTAGCTTGGCATCAAACACACATCTTTAGCGAAAAGCGCTACGCATTTTAAGGTTAGTAAACAAAGAATGGAGGGGATTAATACAGTGGTACGAAGCAAGTGCAACGCGAACAGAAAAGGTTTCCATTGTGTGTGAAGCACCCATAGAAATGCTAAATTCGATTACTAGAGAGTGAGCAAAAAAAATAGAGGGGAGCACAGTAGCTACCGCCTTTAGCCCCCAAATTGGATTTATTAGCGGGCGGCAAATTTGGTTTCTTCTTTTTCTACGTAATTTCTCACGAACGCTGAATGCTGGCTTATTAAAAATCACACCATACATTAAATGTACAAATGTACAACTGCGAATTTTATAATAGCACCAACCTTTCTTACAGACAAAAGAAAATAAAGAATGCCAAAGTGCTTTATTTCTCTAAGCTAAAAGATACCCACGAACGCAATGCGCAGCTCAATGTGCAGGTCATTTTACCGCTGGGTCCTTATCGACAAGATCTGTAATACAACAGGCAACCAACCCTTTTGAATGTATGCGCTCGTATGCCACCTACCTAACGTATGAACATATGATCGATAGCAAAAATAAACTTGAAATAATGAAAATAATACTGTATACGTTACGTAACAGGTCCTAGTCGAGATACCTCGACCAATATACTACTGATACCTTCGGTATAAAAGTTTTATTATTATTTGTACCTCAACTGCCGTTAATTATTTTGCGTTTTAGATCATAGTTCATAGCTTTATTCAAAAAAACATGTTTACAGAAAAAACCGCATTAAAATATACTTACTAAATATTCCTATAATTTTGTCCCTGCGCAATATTTACATGCCCAATTCTTCGAACCCTCGGGACTCCCAAAAATAAATTTAAGTTTCTCATTGTTTGATAAGGAGTAATTGAGAAAAAATGAATATATAGGTATAAAAACCGATGAAATCATCGTAAGTCCAACTTGCTGTCACTAGAATTGTATATCAATTTGATACTTATATATGTATGTTGTTTCGTACCTCTTATAATTCGTAATGCAATGTGCAATTTTTGGCAGTTAAGACACCGCGGTGCACCGTTTGGTTTTGTAGACAGTTATGCCGCCTTTATGTCGCTATACATGCTGAATTTTTGTTATTTTACTTTTATGTTTTTAATTAATTGGCTTAATTTTTTTGGTATTATAATTTTATGTTGGTGTTTAATTTGTATTTAATATATAAAATGTACGAATGAATGTATGTACTTATGTTGATTTGTTGATAAAGGAATATGTAAACATTATCTATATTAAAGCCCCGTTAATTCTAATTTTTCTTTGTTGAACCTCGTTAAATGGAAATCTCGGTAAGTCGAAGTCTCGCGTAATTCGTAAAAAATATGATCCTCGTGCTATTACGAATTATCGCGACTCGACTGTATAATAAGAAGAATTTGGAAGTCGCAACCAAAGAAAATATCAAAAAAAAAAATAGCTGAATCGGCCGATATGTATGATATGTTTTGCTCGAAATCTATTGCTCGAGAGCTGGGCTCGTAGGTAAGCTTAAGCTTAATGCCCACATTGATGGACAAATTAAGTGTATCACACGTTAATTGCTTCGACTAGGAGATATGGTATCCAGATCTGGTGCGTTGAGTGTCAGACAAATCGACGGCGCATCTAGACAGTCCAGAATTTGTCTTTGCGTCGAATAGCTGTAGCCGACTGGTACGTTCGACTAAAAATAAAGCGTTGGACATTGAACGATCTTTTTTTTAGACGCCCTCCTTCCGATTGACTCAATCGAGTCAATAAACGATAACCCCTGGTACAAACAGGTTTGGTGATTGCCGTAAACATAATTTTGCTTTAGATTCTGCACGTTAAAATAAAAACAAGTAAGAAGGCTCTAGTCGAGAAATCCCTACTAGGACATACCCTCAACCCCATACGTAACGCGTACAGTCATTTTTGTATTTACCCGTTGCCCAACATGACCAAACTTCAAGCCGCGATATCTCCGGTGTTTCTTAGCTGGTTTTGATCAAATTTTTTCAAATCTTCATTATTTTATTCATTGTTTGAAACTTCGTTTTACAATTTTGAAATTCAAGATTTTTTTGTTATCGATCACATGTGTATATCGGAGACCGGGATTGTTATCGATCATTTTAAGCAAACTTGCTCCGCTTATGGTATAGGAGAGTTGTTTCCAGTTTGAAGTCTCTAGCTCTTATAGACTTTAAGATTCATACAGACAGACGGACAGACAGACGGATAGACGGACAAACAGACAAACAGACATGGCTAGATCGGCTCGGCTATTGATACAAGAATTTAAGATTATATACTTTATAGTTCGGAGATGCTTTCTTCTGTCTGTTACATACATTTGCACAAAACCATTATACCCTTATGGGCTAAGAGTATAAAATAATGCCGAAACCGTCATTATGTCTGACAACATTAAGCGATGGTACGTAATAATCGATTAAATGTTATTTTGACTAAATTGCTAAAACCCAATCAAGCTTTAACTGGACATTGACAAATTGGACCATTACGCTAGCAAAAACTGCAGAAGATATAATAGACATACAAATTTTATTTTATAGCGTGTAGCGGGGTGGCAGAGATTAGGCTGATATCCAAACTCTTTATGTTTTTGTGGAACGTCACCAGCCTTCTCATCGAATTTGGCGACTCAAGATATTACAATCTGTTAAACATGTGTGTTTTATCATTTTTCTAGTGAATCTCTCACATATTTACACATGTCTTAAGCGAACATGAACCAAGCGATTTCCATAGATCAAAGTGTCTAGCATTTAGGTTGTCTAAGAAACGTGTCTTCAAACAAACGGACATTGCTTAAAGCCTATAAGCTACATATTTACCTTTGATATATCAGCTGTCTGTCTGGATTCAGGCCAGCGGGGGCCAGGGAAAACGATAACAAGTCAATACACCTTGTTGTGCAAATGGATAAAACACATATATATCCCACAATTTATCAGCTAGAGTCGCTTTGTGGCAACATAGCTGGTGACAAAATCTGAATCAAGGGATTTGATGCCACGCCCACCTCTTCGGCCCCAGCCCCCTCCAATTATATACTTATCTCCCACAATTTTTAGGCTATCGCCACCAAATTTGATCGGAAGTTAGATGGTGAACTACGAGCTTAAAAAAAAAACAGGGTTGTATGTATCTTCGCCAGTTTTTAATTTAATCTATATACATACATATGTATATAAAAGAGTTTGTCCTGACTGATTGTTTAGAGACCCACAGCCTAAACGAAAAGAGCTAGAAGGCTGAAATTTTCACCAAATATTCCAATTAGGTTGAAAGTGAGCACTAAGAAAGTTATTTTATTTTGGACAACTCCTTCGAGTACCTCCTTAGCACCTAAGTCCTTATTTTCCCAACTTTTGTACTAGAGCTATGCTTTAAAATTAATCAATCTGAACGAAGCTTGGTCAGGACATAAGGGCGTGTGAAAAATTATGGATGCAAAATTGGGACTCGATCCGACAACTCCTTGGGGCACCTCTTATACACTTATGTTCTGGAGCGTGCTCAGTTTGACTCATTTCACGTTTTAAAACTAGGCGCCAGACTATTGCACACACTGAGGGTTTGATCACGAGCGAGTTTACAAAAACAAAACACATGCGCTGTAACGTCTCGCGTCGCACTTGCAGATAGTTGCAAAAAACAAAATACACGTAGTGTGCGCCTGGGTTTTTTTTTCTTTTCTTCGTTGTGCCTTTGACATTTTATTTATGACCCAAGTAGCGTTTGTTGTTGTTGCAACTTTTTGTTGGTGTCGTTGATTTAAAACTAATCAATTTAAACATAGCATGGTGCGTCTTGAAAAGTTTTAAACACTAGAATATGTTACGGGGGTGGTTTTACTGCTGAGGCTGAAGCGGCGGCAAAAAATATTGCTGCGGTGGCAAAGGCATTCAATTATTATAACCATTCATTGTCAGTCACTTTTGGAAATGAAATAAGCCAATATGAAAATGACACACTGAATAAAATATAGAATACTTTGCTTCTATATGTTGTTAAAATTTTTTTAGCTTATTTATTTTATATCTGTTGCTAAAATTTTGTAAAAACTATCGGCGCAGCGATGCAAGCGGGACACTTACTAGTCCAGAATAAAATTTAATAAGGAGACAAAAGCCAATATTCTCTAGAGTTCTGCATTAAAGAGAAAAAATTTGATTGCACACCTTTTAAAATCTAAAATCCCAATATCTTTTTTAAGTCTTTGGAGTCACCAAATTTGGTGGGAATATTGTTGTTGACCTGCACCACAGATCTGCATCAAAATTTTTCACGCCCACATATTTTGACTACTTCTGAAAATCGGAAACCTTTATATCTTTCTCAGTTTTGTGCCAGAGGTACCAAAGTTGCAATGGGTATAAAAGGCGGCATCCGCTACAGATCACAAATTTTCATGTCACGCCTACCCATTCTGCCTGAATACCCATTCAGCCGGAATTGTATACCCAGAACCCCCATATATTACTTTCTGCACACAGAATCCACAAGTATGTAAACTAGTAACAGAGTATATCGCAGTCGGTTGCGTCCGACTGCAACTTTTTACTAGTCTTAAAGTTTCTCATTTCATTTCCTAATGTTTCTCTCCATTACATTTAATGGCATTTATTATAACAAACAAAATGTCATTTAAAGAAGCTAAAATATTCAAAAGTGAACGCTTTATTTTCCTTGTAATCCATTTGTTTTTGTATGTTTTGCCGGAATGACAAATTTTTCCAACTTGTTGCAAATTGACAAAACCTAAATAATCTGCATCTCCAAAGACTTCTACCTTATAAGTCATACTATTTGAGATATAAGCAATATCTTGTGCTTTTGCACTAACAGCTAAGACATTTCTTTGATTTGTTGACGTCCTGAAAGGATTACAGCTCCCTGAACACAACGCTTCAAACTTCCATCCAAATTTTTTGACCCATGTCAACTTCTTCCCCAATGTCCTAATTCTGCATTAAAAATTTTAAAAATTCAGGCACGTCTATATCGCTAAAAATAATAAATTTATATGTATATGAGGTCACACCGAATTTAGCGCCTGTACCTGTAAAAATACGAAAATTACAAATAGCGCCAATTGTCTAATGAACACATAAACCAATTTACGTATTTGCAAAGTTTTAAATCTTAATCCTTATGGACGTCCAACAAACATTGGACAAACAAACCAATACTCTCTTTACTTTCAGTATCAACGTGCATTGAAGTACTACTATATCGGGATTACTTAATACATATGCATATTTACGTGCAAATATATGCTTTGGCTAAAGTGGTTGCTTATTTAAAGATAACTTGCTTACCAGACAAAAATATTGATAAATCACTTCGGTAGGTTGATAGTCACTTCGGTAAGAAAGAATGCGTCAATTTTGAAGACAAAGTAGCGTTATTCAATTGCGTTAGAAACAAAGTTCTCTCGCGCCAAAAAATAACAAACAATATGCAACACAAGCTCAGAATGTGAATTGCTTCGTTGTCGGAGGACTGTCGACTTCGATGGCACTGGCAAATGTCTAGTGGTTGATGGGATCGTAATTAGATTAGTTGCTGAGTGTATTGGCGAGTAGTGTTGTGAGTATATTTTAATTTAATAATGTTGTGTCACTCTTGTTTCGTCTATTTTCTTAAAGAATGCAAAAAACTGCTCAGCGCAAATGAGCGCAATGCAAGGCACGCACTAATAAACATAGACAACAATACAAACAGATAACAGTGGGCAGCTTTGTTGGGTTGATGGTGGCGTTCGACGACTTAAGCTCGTTTTACCGACGACAACGAAATGACTCAAACCGAACCCGCGAATGAATGGCACAATAATATGGAATGTGACATCAAGTGCAAAGGCAAATGCATCTACATATTTAAAAGTAAACGACAAAAACGAGGAAAATCAAATGGAATTTAATCTCGTTTAAGTACGTCGTCGGTAGCGAGCTTTTCTGTATTCCCGTGCTATGTATTTGTTCCTATTCTGCTGAGTGCTGGATATGCCTGGCTATCTAATGCAACTGCTGTCACTGCCTTCTAAAGGCGACTGCTCGGCATCTATGTTGCATACGCTAGGGCTTGCTTTGAGTGGAACGTGTAGAAATGAAACAGCTGAGGTCCGTTTGCAATTTGAGTGCAAATTGCAGTTTTGAGTGTAAAATGGGTTGGAAACTGTTAAACAACACCAGTGTCTATGCCATTCTGTTATTGTGGAAAGTTATTATAATATACATAAATACATATATTTGAAGAAAACTAAATTAAATTTACAATACGTACTCTATTGCTCATGCAATTCAACGTATGTACGTACTTACATGTATGCATTAACATGTTAAGAAGCCGAAGCACTACAAAAATAAATTATTATTATCATTATTATTATTATTAATGTATGTATGTACTTATGTAAAAAAATGCAAGTTTTTTATGATATGTACACATTATGTTATTGCTTCATTTAAATTTTAAAACAAATACTATTTAAACAATTAAGAAGGCTCTAGAGGAGAAATCCCGACTACGATATACCCTTAACCCGTTACGAAATGTATTTATTCCTCCAATGACTAAACATCAAACTACAATTTTTTCAATTGTTCATTTCTGTACATTTCACTATGGTTTTTTTTTCGGTTTTTTGTGGCATAAAGTCAATTTTTTTTGAGTATTTTAAAGTTTTTTTTTTTATTTTTAATATTTAGACACCCTAGACAGATAAAAAAAAATATTACATTTTAATAGTGGAGCAATACTGTTCTGCTTGCGCGCTGTTAAAGTCAGCTGATTATGTACCACCTGTTTTGTATGAAATTGGCAGAAAAAATTTTGCGACTTTAATTGTTTGTTCTGGCGAAAGTTTACACAAAAGTTAAATAAATAAATGTGGAAAACGATAGTCCAGGTATGTAAAACTGAAGTTTACCAATATTTGTGTCGTTATTGTGTGTTTTTGTCCAATTGTACCGTGTTTTGTTAATGTGTATTTTTAGAACGAGCTTAAAAAGTGTAGTTGTGTTTCGTGGATCAGTACTTTTGCATTGCAAAGCGTTGCAAAAAGTTGTAAGTGGAAAACTATTAACCAAAGTGTGCAGATTATTGAGAAACTAATCCTTTTTGTCCGAATTCACACGTTTTCGAAAAAATCAAATTTTTCTTGTACCATATGTGTTCAGTCGTGCTGAGCTGGTTGACATTCGGAGCAGCAACAATCGTTCAGGAGACGCCGCACAGTGGGGCCTTTGCTCATTTTACATTGCAAAAATTTAAACTTCTAAACAAATGAAGCGATTTCAAAAATTTAAAAAGCACTTGATAGAAAAGTTCTTAGGCTTTAAAACGAGAGTTCTAGGTATCCGTGCTGCTTAAATATTCAAGGTCAAAGTCAAGAAATATTTTCGAGCATATTTTGCCTGAAAATTCAAATAAAAATTTTTTTTAATTTTTACTAAAATTTTTTTAAATTTCAATAACTTTATAACATTTTTAGTTGTTTTAATTCGATTTTCTAACAAAAATACATAAAATTTAAATTGGTATTTTTGCTGATTTTTGAGGTTAATTTTTAATATGTGCTATTAATGACTGATTTTCAACAAAATGATCATCAACATTAATGTTCATATCTAATAAACTTAACATTTCGGAACTATATTTGCTTCCTTCCAAATCCTTTCGTGATCGCACATGTCTAAGCGATGCAAGAAGTGGATCTGAGGAGGCTGCCAGCATGTTAAAAATGTCTTCATTTTGTCGACCCGAGAAATTTTGCACGTATGTGTGTATCTGAACCTTTTGTAGTCCTTGTTTTTACATTCCTGTACTACTTTAGACAGCTCTTCAATTGGTAAGCATTGATACTCAATTAAGTGCTTTCCATGAGCCAAAATCCTTTGTACCGTAAAGGTAAGTTTTTTCTGAAGATACAAATCAGTCAAAAGTTAAGCTGTTTGCGATGTTTTGCACCATTTATTATTTTCTTGCAGTTTCTAACATTTAGGATTACAGCCAACCTTTTGATGATCTCATGATTTGGGCAGTCAACTTTCAATCCCAACTTCCGAGAGAACTCAGCTTGTATAATTTCTTTTTTACTCTGTATATCCGATTTTATCACGATTTGTATCCGTTGCTGTTTCTCCTGGCCGAGGAAGTGTGTAGGCAAGCTTCAGAATAATTCCATACACTTCCATACACTGCAAAGGAGAAATTCCATATTCGTAGCACTTCTCGTCACTCGTTGAGTCGTCAAAATTGTAAAAGTCCTTTTGAATTTTTTTTTTACAAATAGGACACCTTGAAGTTGAGGAGGTGTTTGTAATATTATTTAAGACTTTTCCATCAATCATTGTCAAGAAAAATTGAAAGCTAATCGTGATTGTTTTTACACCCTTGGTTTGAAAAACAGTAGGTTTTAAGTTGGCTAATTTGATTCTTCGCATATTTTAAGAAAATAGGGCGACAATAATAAATCGATGATGGTCGAAGATTTTTCCAATGTTCAGAAGTTTGACTCCTCAGGCGTAAGGGAACAACAGAAGCCATAAACATATATTTACCTGCCTTTCACACCCTTTTCAAGCCGGTAATTATAAACTCAACATTTCTTAAAGGGGGTACATATAGTCATAATTAAACATATAGCAATGTTATAAATAAGCAACAGCCAAATTTGCATGCGCTCTTCTTCTTCCTTATACATGCCGCGTGCTTTTAACGCGAGGTACACCTAGTTTTTTGGATTTATCTCGATTTTCGCAGATTTCCGCACACTTAGACCAAAAACATATGAAAGGTATATATTTCATCTATCACATGCAAGTGGTCCCACCATTATTCCGTATCATCCCTGTGAGTTCTATTCCACGAAAGTTCAAAAATAAGGAAAATTTAGTGTATTTTTAAAACGTTTCTAGTTTAATAAGTATTTCAGTTATATTCAAATTTTAAACAACAAAATACTAACATTGAACATACTTTTCATATAAAAAAAAAGATCGAAGATCGGTTGTTTATATCGCCTAATATTCACTTTGAAAGTGGCGAATTTTCGTAAAAATTGTCATTTATTCGTACTCACGAAAAATTTCTCAACTTTGATAAGCTCTAGCAGACATAATTTTTAACCGATTTTAAAAATCTTTTGGATCCATTATTTTCGAAGTATTCTCTGTCGATTACACGTTTCACTTTTGCCAAACGCGTTTATGAAAAAAATGATTTATGCAACACTTTTCCGGCAAAGGCCCCACTGTGCGCCGTACAACAGCACATATTGAGAGTGATCGCAAAAAAATATTTAGATAACGAAACCATAAAGTCGATAAATGAAAAAGTGAAAGGCTTTGTCAATTATTTAAATAAACACTTGCCTAAATGTAATTCAACTGTAGAAAGATTAAAGGGAAAGCACGCAAAATGGCTTGGGAAAAGCTTATTCATAGAAATCACTGGTCATTATGCATTGGCAAATAAAGTAGGTCGCCCAAAATGGGATTACGGAAGCGCTGGTCCTCGTCTGAAAAGAAAAATTAGCCGCGGAACTTTCAGAGGAGAACACCAACTTATCTCTATTACTCATACATGCTGCCACAGTTTCAGCTAATAAGTCTAACGACAAAGACTTGGCTTTTGTTTAAAAAGCAGCTGCGAGTTGTGAGAGCATTAATGAAATAAAAAAGAAGCTTTTTGCGGATGAGCCCAAACAAATGTCAGCTGACAGTGCGCTTGCATTTTTAATGAAAAATGAATTCACAAAACGTCAGTATATAAATATACAACGAAATGCAAAAATTCACGGATTTGATATATACCCGGCATATCCGGCCGTACTTATTTCTAAATTAAAACTCTGGCCAAAAGGAATTGAATATTTTGGTAATAAGGTACTTGTATCATTGCAAAATCTTTTGGATCATACATCATCCCGCATTCTTGAAATGCAACACGAGGTCTTAGAAACACTTCCCAACGAGGTACATTGCAAGTTATTCTTCAGCTATTGATATGATGGTTCGTCCGGCCAAAGTTTATACAAACAGCGTTTCCAGATCCACGATAGTCTTCAATTGACAGTTCACTGTTTGTTTCTACAATTGTCCTATTGAAATTGACAAATGAAACGCAACAAATTATTTGGCTCAATAAGACTCCGCAATCTGTTAGATTTTGCCGCCCATTGAAGATTGAATTCATTAAGGAAACTACCCCTCTTATATTAGAAAAAAATGAAAATTTGGATGCCCACAATCGCAACATGCAAAATTATTTGTATAAATTTTAAGAAAAATATATATATGTCGAGTATATTGGCCACATGGCACTAATAGATGGGAAAGTCTTAAAAATATTGTCAGGCACAAATTTTTTTCAGTCTTGCCCAATCTGTGGAGCGAAGCCAAAACAATTGCTTAACATTAAAGATATAAACTCGAAGGCTTTTATGGCTAAGGCACACGCTCTTCACTATGAAATCAGTCCTTTACATGCATGGATCCGCTTTTTCGAGTTTGTTTTAAAAATCTCATATAAAATTGAGCTTAAGAAGTGGCATGTCAAGGACTGCGACAAGCTTAAACTAAATGAACGAAAAAGACTTTTACAATTAAATATGATGAAAGAAATGGGCCTAAATGTGGACAAGCCTCTTTCAAATGGCAAAGAAAACTCCAATGACGGCAACACAGCAGAAAGAGCATTTTCCAATGCAGCTTTACTGTCATTAATTCTTGATTTTGATTATGAGATTTTACAAAGTTTGCATACAATTCTAATAACAATTAACTGCGAGTACGAAATAAACTCGGAAAAGTTTAAAGACTTCAGTGCTAAAGTTTTTGTGGCATATTAGAAAAAATATCCTTGGTATCCGATGTCGCCCACTGTTCACAAAGTCTTAGTACATGGCTACCAAATAATAGACACTTGTTTAGTTCCGGTAGGATGCTTTGGGGAACATGCATCAGAATCCCGAAATAAATTATAATATAATATTATTATAATTGTAAAATGTATCTTTACTTTTAGAATGAAGCACTAATAATAGAGATGAATACTAAAATGTAAATTTGTATAATTGTTATTGTTTTTTTTTTTTCCATTAAATATAATAGAAAACAAGTAAAAAGGCTCTAGTCGAGAAATCCCGACTAGGACATACCCGTAACCCCATATTTAATCCGTACAGTCATTTGTGTACCTAGTAACCAATATGACCAAACTTCAAACTACGATATCTCCGGTGTTTCTTAACCGATTTTGATCAAATTTTTACAATTTTGAAATTCTAGTTGTTTTGTTATCGATCACATGTGTATATCGGAAACCAGAAGTGTTATCGATAATCCGAAACAAACTTGATTTGCTTATGGTGTAGGAGAGTTTAAGTTTTAAGTTTGAAGTCTCTAGCTCTTATAGTCTCTGAGATCGTCGCGTTCATACAGACAGACGGACAGACAGACAGACGGACAGACAGACATGGCTAGATCGACTAGGCTGCTGATGCTGATCAAGAATATATATACTTTATGGGGTCGGAGATGCTTCCTTCTGTCTGTTACATACATTTGCACAAAACCATTATACCCTTATTTATGCATTTTATGGGTTAAGGGTATAAAAATTAGGGCAAATCAGCCAGATCGGTTATATAGCTGCTATATGAATTAGTACCTCAAATCATTTGAATCTTGGTAGGTCATTTTGGGAGCTTAAGAAATGTATTCAAAACAAATTTCAATTCAATAGGCTTAAAATTAGAGTTTATGCCAAAAAAAAAAAGAAAAAAAAAAAAACCATAGTGCATTGGATAAAATAATTTTCAAAACTTTGAATTTCAAGTTTTTTGCTATCGATCACAGGTTTATATCGGAAACAAGAAGTGATATCGATCATTTATAATAATAATAATATTAATGTAATAACATGGTATAGAAGAACTTACGTTCCAAATCTGAAGTCGTTAGCTCTTATAGATCGACGCTTCATTCAGACGGACAGAAGAATATGTCTATATCGACTCGTCTGATGATGCCGCTCAAGAATATATGTGGTCGTCGTTGCTTCCTTCTGTCTGTGACATACAAAAACATTTTACCCTTTATTACCCATTTTGTGGATTAAAGGTATAAAAATCAAGAGCAAGAAAAATCTTAGCGTCTTGTTATTATTAAGAAATTTGGCTGGGACTTCCTTCAATCAACAATAGTCACAAAGGTCGCCAAATGTTAAATGCAGGCAGAAGGCACCAACCCCCAAAGACCTGCAATAAATGAAAAAATTGGATGTCACGCACAGATACATACATGCATTCCCGGTTTAAAGAAGCGTTGAGGCGAGGGGCGTGGAATTCAAAGTTTTGATGCAGATCTGTAGCGGATGTCACCATTTACACACCTTCCTCCCAAATTTGGATCCTATAGCTTAAAAGGTGTGAAAAATTGTTTTTGATTTTCCAGCCACTCCCCGGGATCGAATAGCCCCATTATAAAAAATTATAAAATAAATTATAAATAACTGCAATCGCATCCCTGCGGTACGACTGGTGTCAAGGCATACCAAGTTCTAGTCCTGTGATCAGTGGTGTCATATTTTTCTGAGCAAAAAAAGCTGGATCAACGAAAAAAAAAGCTAAAAAAAGCGGAATCCCAGAGAAAAAAAGTTAAGAAAAAAGCTGATTTTATTTTTAAAATAATAAATTTTTTCAAAGATTTATTCTCATATAAAAAAAAAAAGAAAGAAATTCACTAACTATATACATACACTGGTCGGCATACGTATTTTGTTAATTTCTTTCACCTCAACTGAGCAATGAGCTAAAGATAGCTATATATAAAAAAAAGGTTGTTATTATTTTAAGTTGTTCATTTTTTTCGCCTAAACTGAGCAATGACCTAAAAAAAAAAAAGGTCGTGCAACTGAACAGTGAGCAGTGAGCAAGTGAGTAGTGAGCAACTGAGCAAAGTGAGTGAGTTAACTCATTTCGAAAAAAAAAACATGTTCACCAAAGTGAGCAATTTTTACCCAACACTACTTGTATACCTCTTTCGGCATCGTCAATTTATTTGTTTGGTTAACTATTCCATTAAAGTAAATATCGATACTTTGCCGATAGAAATACATTTATCCCATTTTCACCATAAAACTCAATTAAAACAACACTTAAAATTAAGTAAAAGTAGAATTTAAAAAAAAACTGCTTAAATTTACAAAAAAATCTAGAATTCCCGCTGCCCGCTGTTTTCAAATTTTACTCGCCGTCACACTTGAAAAACAGCCAAATCTGACGGGAAAAAAGCGGAAATGACATCACAGCCTGTGATGCATCACTAGCGACTTGGTGCATCACTAGTCGGTAGCTTAATCGCTAGCTACTGAAAATGCATAAGATCGTTAGGCAAATTAACGAAAAGCACAAAAAACTATCCTATGGTTCATCACCAGTAATGCACCAAGTCGCTAGGCAAATAAAACGAAAAGCACAAAACAAAATCCTATGGTGCATCACTGGTAGCTAGCGATTAAGCTAGCGACTAGTGATGCACCAAGTCGCTAGGCAAATAAAACGAAAAACACAAAATAAACAATCAAAGCAACAAAGCAACAGAACAAGACAAAGCGTGTATGACAAAGTTAACTGTTAATTAACTGGTTATAACCAGAGTTTTGTCAATTTTTGTCTTCAAATTTGCAGTAAATAGTGAAATGTTATCAAGCGAGTGTGGATCAACACATTAAAAATCTATTGAGCTCGGCAACAGGAATATATTTGTAAGTAAAGACGACTTATATTAGACTGCGTACACACGGTGCCTTTTTAACGCTGCAACTTTGGGCTTGTAGGCAAGGGAGGTGAGGAAAGCAGTGTTGGTAAAAAGTTGCACTATGTCGAAGGCCTGCAACTCTTAACGTGCGTTCCCTTTTGTGCTTATTCCGATTTGTTGCCTGCAGGCTTGTAATTTTCAATAATCACTTGGCTTCAGGGTTGTTTATTTCGATAATTATTTACAATTGCGGTTATTTGTTGTTTTTGTTTAAAGTTACAAAGCATAAATAACAAAAGTATGTGGAATCAAGCAAACACGGAATTGTTGCTGTCAAAGTATGAGCAGTACGAAAATCTTTACAATGTACGCCATATAGACTATAAGGATCGCATTAAGCGTGAAACGTTTTTAAATGCAATATGCGATGCCAAATATAAGTCCGGCGGACATTCGTCGAAAAATACGCAGTTTGCGTACGCAATTTATGAAAGAGGAAGCTAAGGTCCGAGCATCAAAGAATAGTGGGATTGGGTGGGAAGACATTTATGTGCCAACCCTTTGGTGTTACAAAAATTTGCAATTTTTGCACTCCTACGTCGTGCCTCGGGAGTCGACATCCAACATTCACTCGGTAATTAAGAATGCAGAAATAGCATTAAATGATTTAAAAATCTATTACTTTGCAGGAAGAAAACGATAATGATAGCTCGACTTGTGACGACCTGACCGGCAGAGATGACTCTTCGCCGTCCCCATCAAATGTATTAAAAAGAAGAAGGGTATGTATAAAAACTACAATAACTTCAAAAAGACTTTTTAAAACAATAATATTTCCTTTTTTATGTTTAGATTACAGCATCGAACCTTAGCCAAAAAATCAACGGCGTCAAGCAATTAGTTGCCTTTCGGTTGGCTGGAAAAAAAAATACGATTGGCTGGGACAACAAGTTGCCAGTGATATAAACACAATCACCGGCGAGAGGATCCGGCGTGATGTTATTTTTAAAATACAATCAGATCTTCACGAAGCTATTTCCAAGGACATAAAGCAAAGAGAAGTGGAGAGTCCGGTGCTGTTTGAAGCAATCGACGAGGCGTCAACGGATGATATAATTGAATTTGATGGGGATGTGATTTGATATGTGATTTAATAAGAAGTATATTTTATTTATTTTAAATTTTATCATCCTGCCAATCTACTTTGCCTTCATTATTGAAATAGGCCATGAAATCATCCCTAACTCTTTCAGCTCCGCCCCTTCCACCTGCTACAGATTCTGGTTGTGATTCTGATACCGCAACTCTCTCATTCGGCGTTAATTGCATGTAAGCAGAATTTTTCGCTAAAAGCATTGTTTGGTTACGCAGCTACTTACACCAAACAACAACAAAGCAGCTTCATCTCTTAATGTTTAATCTCTTTTATAAGTTGTGCTCTACGCAGCATAAGAGCAACTTATCTTTACTCACATAACTGTTGTTACGCTCATCGTAGTTCTTTACCTTGCATTGTTCTATTGCTTGCCCTTGAAATTTACTAAGGACAAGGCAGCTGCTTCAAGTCGGCAGCTAATTAGTTCTGTTCGTTCACTCGAAAATTCAAGTCGCGGCACGGTTTTCGACACCTGCCAATTCGTTTTTGTAAATTTCATTGCACAGCTCAATTCGGAGCCTGCAATTAACAATTAACATTTCTAAATCAAATTGTTGTTAATAAACAAACATCTAACATTTGTTCCCCTATCTCAGTTCATCACTGAAGACCTAGTGGCAGTCTGGATTAATATACCCACTGCCCTTGGCGAGCAGGAGGTAGTGCTGGCCTCCGCCTATCTGCCCGGCGACTCAGACGCTGTGCCTACGGTGGCTACCTGTGCCCTTATAGAGCATTGCCAGAGGAACCGGCTCCGGTGGTTAATCGCCTGTGATGCTAACGCACATCACACGGTCTGGGGGAGCAGTGACATCAACAAAAGAGGTGAGTACCTTCTTGAGTACAATATTAGTAATAACGTAGGTATACTAAATCGAGGCAACGAGCCCACATTCATTAACGCGATAAGAGAGGAAGTCCTAGACTTAACCATCTGTAGCTTGAATATGTTGTCCGTTGTCTCAAACTGGCATGTTGCGAGTGAGATCACAATGTCAGATCACCAGCACATTAGATTTGATATAGGGTGCGCCCCGCAATGTAGCCTAGTTACTAGAAATCCCAAAAATACCAACTGGGATCTTTTCTGTTTTGAACTTGAGCAATCCAGAAACTGCTCCACCCGTCCGATAATTTCCATAGACGAGTTAGAGTGTGAAGCTACTGTGCTTCATTCAAACATTGAATCAGCATATCACGCTAGCTGCGAACAAAAAGTTCGCAAGATCAGAAGGGCTGTTCCATGGTGGAACAAGAGCCTTGACGATCTTAAAAAAGCTGCGCGAAGGCTCTTCAATAAAGCAAAGAGTGGGAAAACCACATGGGAGTCCTACAAAGATGCTTTAACGCTCTACAATAAAGAGCTGAGAAGGTCTAAACGGGCTACGTGGCGTCAACACTGCGGGCAGATCACAACTCTCCCGGAAGCTGTCAGGCTACAAAAAGCCCTCTCAAAAGACCACTCAAATGGCATCTGTACGCTCAAGAAGCCAGATGGAACACATACAAACAACCCGAAGGAAACGAGTAGCTTACTCCTGGCTACTCACTTTCCTGGGTGCGTGACTGTGGAGCAACCCATCTCAGAGAGCGAGGCACCAACCTACATCTCTGGGATTGGAGTGTGCCCGCACCTGCACGTGGCTATGGTGGCAGACTCCAATAGGGCTGAGAGAGGGGAACCCCCCTATCTCTCAGACCGGATTGGAAACTTGCCCTATAGACTGTTTCATCAAAATAGTGTACAATGGGCTATACAAAGCTTCAGTCCATACAAATCCCCTGGACCAGATGGAATTTATCCATGCTTGTTGCAGCGGGGACTGCACCAATTCGCACTCCCCCTGGTCCGCTTATTTCGATCAAGTCTCGTGCTTGGACACATACCAAGCAAATGGGCTAAAGTGAAAGTCGTGTTTATTCCAAAGGTAGGGAAGAAAGATTCCCAATTGCCTAAGTCCTATAGACCGATTAGCCTCAGCTCCTTCCTCCTTAAAACTATGGAGAAGATAATTGACCAGCACATCAGGGAGGTGAATCTCAAGCACCATCCCCTACACAAGTACCAATATGCGTACCAACAACCATTGAAAAGGCCATTGGCGCTCAACAAATAGCACTAGGTGCCTTTTTAGATATCTCAGGAGCTTTTGACAATACGTCATATGAGGATATCCGTGCCTCCCTTGAACGAAAAAATGTCTCCACATCCATCATTAGGTGGATTCTGGAAATGCTTAAATCCAAAACCATAACTGTAGACCTTGGAGGAACCATGACCTCAATCGTAGCCACAAGGGGGTGCCCTCAAGGGGGAGTACTCTCTCCTCTCCTGTGGACTCTGGTCATCGATGAGCTACTCCATAAGCTCAACGACTTAGGGTTCTCCACTCAAGGCTACGCAGATGATCTAGTCATCTATATAGTGGGCTGGCATGAGCAAACCATTTCGGATCGCATGCAGCAAGCCCTCAATATAGCCAATAGATGGTGCCAGGACAAAGGATTGTCCATAAGCCCGTCAAAAACTGTCCTAGTCCCATTTACCAGGAAAAGGTGCCTTTCTCTAACAAGACCGTCCCTAAATGGAACCCTCATTGACTTTTCGGTTGAAGCTAACTACCTAGGAGTTACACTTGACTCCAAGCTTAACTGGAATGTACACCTTGAAAAGACCATAAACAAAGCCACTCGGGCATACTTCGCCTGCAACAGGCTGTTTGGTAGAACATGGGGCTTAAGTCCCAAAATGATCTACTGGTCTTTCAATACTGTGGTGAAACCGATCTTAACCTATGCATCTCTTGCTTGGTGGACGAAATCTACCCAAAAGACAGCTTCGGATGCACTTACCAAAATACAACGACTTGTCTGCATTGGCATTACTGGAGCCATCCGTACATGTCCCACTGCAGCACTTGGAGTCATAACCGGCATACCCTCTTTACCCATCACCCTGAAAAAGGAGGCCTGCCTGGGGGCACTTCGCCTTCAAAACATCACCAACATAAAAAGTGGTGATCTTATCGGGCATCTTCGGGTTCTCGAACCCCTAATAAACGAGCCCATTCTGCGCGTAACGGACGAACAGAAACCTAAGCTTGTCCTCCACAGAAACTTTTCGATAGTCTTGCATAACAGACACGAGTGGGAAAGCAAATCAATATCTCTGCCCAGTGGATCACAAACGTGGTACACTGACGGGTCAAAACTGGAAAATGGTAACACCGGGGCTGGTATTTTCGGACCAAGGTTCAATAAATCCATAGCCATGGGAAAGTCTCCAACCATCTTCCAAGCAGAGATCTACGCCATAGAAATCTGTGCTCGTGAATGCCTACGCAGAAAAATGCAAGGTGCACGGACTTACATCTTCTCTGACAGTCAGGCAGCGCTAAGATCCTTTGTAATCTCCTCCAAACTTGTAGAGAACTGTTTCCATCAGCTGAACGCCCTTGCCTCCAAAAACACCCTAACGGTAGGCTGGGTGCCGGGGCACGAAGGCCATATAGGAAACGAGGTGGCTGACTCCTTAGCTAAACGCGGGGCGTCGACACCACTAATCGGCCCTGAACCGTTCTGTGGACTCTCGAAAGGACACAAAAGAGAACTGCTCAGAAAATGGGAGGAAACGGAAATAAGACGTCACTGGACCGACAGTGCAGGGCTGAGACAAGCCAAACAATTTCTTGTCCACCAGATGATGCGATCAAAACGCATCATCAATCTTAAAAAGAGCGAAATTCGCACTCTAACAGGCTACCTAACAGGTCACTGCAACCTAAGGTATCACCTTAAGAAATTAAAACTTTCAGAGATCGACACATGCAGATTCTGTGAGCTGGAGCCAGAAACATCAGAACATGTTCTATGTGAATGCCCCTCGCTAAGCAGACGTTGACTTCTACACCTAGGAGGTGAACTTATCCCCCCCTACAGGATTTGGGAACATATAGACCCTACCAAAGTGCTCTCCTTTATCAAAAGCCAGAGACTCTACCCTAATCCTACAGGCCGGCACAAAAGATCTAACATCTGGTCGCAGTGTAATAAGGCCCTTGTAATAATAATAATAATATTAAAGCAAGTTTCGTCGCATTTATATTTATTAAATTTTGTGGAAATTCGATAGATCCCGAAAGCATGTTCCACAACATGTCTTGCTCGTGACAAACGTATGTTTAATATTTTGCGTTCCTTGGCATTGGTATTATAAGCAAACGGCTTATAAATGGTTTCCAAGTGGGAACGTATCATCCGAAACAATAACCTATGGCTGTTTTCGTCCATTGCCAATGACTTTGTCCGCTGGAAGGGTTTCTCTAGCATTGTCCAAGATTTATTTATTTATTTATTTATTGTCAACTAATATCAGTCGACATAAAAATTAAAATTAAATCAAATTAAAAAGTAGAGCTTAAGCTACAAAAATGTTTAAGATTAATGAACAAAATTTAAAATTAAATCAGTAAGCAAACTGAAATGAAATGAAAAGTTTAAAAATTAAAATATTCTGGGGAGGTAACAAAAATTTAATTTAATTCTGGGAAAAACCCAGAAAAACCCAATCAGATCATAAGATTAGTGATAAGTGACTATGACTAGATAAGTAAAGCAGTATGGATCTTTTTAGTATGAGAATTGAGGCCTCAAAGGAAACAAGTGAAAACATCTTATTGTAGTCTGCGCACACTACTCGAAACAGTTCATGCATTAGATAGTTGGTAGAGCAACGATCAAGGTTAATAGGTACAAAGTTACGAGAAGATCTAATAGGGACAGTTAAGTTTATTCGACTTAATAAAATGGGTGAGTCGATTTCACCATTGAGCAGATTAGTAACAAATAAAACTCCATGAATAATTCTACGGTTTAAAAGAGAAGGAAGGTTAATTAATAGAAGTCTACTTGAATACGAAGGCAAATCAACACCGGGAACCCAGTTAAAACTTCTAAGTGCAAATAAAAAAAATTTCTTCTGAACAGATTCGATTCTATCCTGATGAATCCTGTATTGCGGAGACCACACACAAGATCCATATTCAAGGATGGGACGCACTAGGGATGTATAAAGTGTTTTAGTAGTGTAGGGATCGTTAAACTCTTTCGACCACCGCTTGATAAAACCAACGACACTGATGGCTTTATTAACCATGCACGATATATGAAAATCAAACTTTAATTTTGGGTCAAGAATAATACCCAAATCCTTCATTTCTAATACGCGTTCGAGTGGTGAGCCATCAAGCAAGTACTGAGCACTGTGAGGAGTACTTCTACAGAAAGACATTGCTTTACATTTAGAACAATTTAAATTAAGTTGGTTTAAGTTGCACCAATCAGATAGTGCACTAAGATCAGATAGTAAGTTACTAAAAGACGGTTCATTATAGGATAAACATAATTTAACGTCATCCGCAAACATGTACACGTGCGAGTTAGATATTACTGCAGGAAGATCATTAATAAAGAGATTAAATAATAAAGGCCCAAGGTGACTACCTTGGGGGACACCTGATGATACATAAATTGGTTTGGAGACATATACGGCCACACAAGTACTCGGAAAGCCATGAAAGGAGGTTAGTTGGGAGCCCAATAATGTTTAATTTATGAAGCAAAAGTGAATGACTAACAGAATCAAATGCCTTACTAAAATCGGTGTAAATGTCATCAGTTTGCATTTTGCTTTGAAATCCTTTAATAACAAGCGATGTAAATTCTAGGAGGTTGGTGGTGGTAGATCTACGCTTTACGAAACCATGTTGATAAGGCGACATAATTGCACTACATGAGTGTTGCAATTGAGAGCAAATAAGTTTTTCGAAGACTTTCGAAATGGCAGACAATTTAGAAATCCCTCTATAATTTTTAACATTGGACTTTAAAGAATTTTTATGAAGTGGAATAATAAAAGATTGCTTCCACATATCAGGGAATACTGAAGATTCAACAGACAATTTGAATAATTTAAGTAAAGGTTTGCACAGTGTATCAGCGCAATATCTAAGTACACAACCGGGCACTCCATCAGGACCAGGCGAGAAGCCAGGTTTGATCAGGTTTAGGTCACTTAGCAGCGAACACTCAGTTAAGACCGGGGAAAATATGCAATTTGATGTTTGAATTTGGAAATGATAAGTATTACTAGAACTATGAGAACTCAAAGAATATACTGATTGAAAATATTCAGCAAATAGATCGACCACAGCCTGATCCGTACTTGCTTTCGTATTATCAAGAAAAACTGAGGATGGCAGGCAGGAGGATTTACGTTTAGAGTTCACAAATTTATAAAACTGTTTAGGATCCCGAGAGAAATTCATTCTACATTAATTAAGATAGTTATTATAGCAGGATGAGTTAACAGAAAGAAAATTAGACTTTGCTATAATATAAGTTGATAAGTCAATAGTATTTTCCGACTTTCTGAATTTTTTATAAGATCTTGTCTTCGCATTTTTCAGTTTTGATAATTCCCTTGTAAACCAAGGTGGTTTGTTATCACTTGAGGAGTGACAGAGGGGAACACATCTGTCTAAATGCGAATTCAAGGTCCCATAAAATATGGCAATGGCAGGTTCTAAATCACTACAGGAATAAAGCTGAGACCAATTAGTTGCATTCAAAAGTTGATTTAATTTAGTGAAGTTAGTCTTACGGAAACAACGTGATTTTGCAGAAATATAAGTATTTGAGTTAGGGTTTAGTATTTCAAGGGAAAGTTCTAAAGTGGGATGGTAAGAGTCTTCCGGCTGCACTAAGGGGGGTACTCTGTTTACGTTACAACAATCAACATCAGAAACAAATACCAAGTCTAACATTCTACCACTACAATTATGTATATCGCTTACTTGCGATAGCCCCAACTCCAGGATACCATCTATAAAATCATCAGATGTGGTTGGTAATTTTGTGGAAGATGAGTCACATGCAGACCATCCCACATTTGGGAGATTGAAATCACCAACCACAATTAGATGATCCATGTCTAACAATAAGGACGAAACATGTTGCAAAGCACTTAAATGGGACGAATAAATGTTAGTGTCACAATTAGGAGGAATGTATGAACAGGTAATAAAAAGTGAACGACTACCATAAGATACTTTAACACATACAAACTCTGTATCCGGAAGAACATTGGATTGAATTTGTTCAGAAGAAATGCAGGAATCAACAGCGATAAGAACCCCACCACCCTTACGGGTTGTGCGATCACATCGGTATAAGTTATATTTATTTGGAAAAACAGAGTAATCAGAAATATCAGGTTTTAACCAGGTTTCAGTAAGCGCAACTATTTGAGAATCAAAGGATAGGCTATTAACGTAAAGTTTTGAAAGTTTAGTATTAAGGCCTCTTACATTTTGATAGGATAGACTAATTACTTCAGTTAGTTTTTTGATACAGACGTAGAAGGAAGTGAGTTACTAATAGAGATGGCACTACTAGTACTACTGTTAGTATTATTGCTATTTCGCCTGTTCACATACTCCTTCACGAGGATGTTCGGCGGCCAAAACTTTTCAGAACTAATTGTCGAGAAAAGTTCAGGCGGCACACTCAACTTGAACGAAGATATGTTACGAGCGTGTTTAAATTTAAACTTTTCAAAGATGCCCTGCAGGCTGCTGTTGGACAAAACTCCTGCGTCGTGACACCTTTCATTGCATCCTACATCAATGTAGGTGAATCCACAATTGGCATTCACTAGCTCCAACAACGCAATGCTGTGCGTCCCTTTATAATTGTAATAAAATGAGCCATCTTTTCGCTTCGCTCGAAACTCAATGTGCTTGCCATCTGGGGCTCCCAAGCACAAAGGAAATTGCCATTTTATTGCAAACTAGTCCTAAATCACTTCCCAGTCAGTTTTAGAGGTCGGAAACTGTTTGAAAATTTTTTTTAAATGTTAACATGAATATTTAAGTATTTTTAACATACCTTCAAAAACTCTCTCTTAAACTTATTCCAAATTGCACTACAGACTTCGGGAACTGCCTTGCAAAGGAATGAAGATGAGAGATTTGTTTGAAAGTTTGTGCTTTTAAAAGTCTCTTCTGTAGCAGGGAACCGCAAAGTAGCGGCCAACTTTTCATTCGGAGGAATACTTGTCCTCATAAAAGTGTCCTGCTTGCTTATCTCGCTGGCAATACCCGACAAAATGAAATTAAAAGTTTCTTCGTTCATTCGAATATATTCAAAAAAAAGATGAGCCGTAAAATTTTAACTTTTTCATTAGAAAGTTAAAAGACCCACTGGTTGGCCGACTTTTCCGCCAATCTTTTATCCATTCTTTCCTTTCCTTTTTTTGGCAGCGGTTTTAACGCAATCCAACAAATCTAAAACGATTGCCACATCCTCCGAATTTGTGAAGTCAATTGCTTCCACTGCAAGCATTGTAATATCTCAAAGTTCTTCAGCAATTTCGTATTTTTCACCCCTTTTTTTTATTTTATTTGATGCTCTGTGCAATTTGAGCTATACACCGATAGTCAAAATATATCAGTGCGGCTATTGGGCTTGCACCGCCGTACTGCTCGGTACGCTCTGCGGACATTGTCTAGTTAAATTCGTTAGGTAAATACATTGCTGGTGTTGCGAGTGTGCACCAGTACCCATCACTGAGTTCTAGCGATATCGCTAGTCTGGTACCGGGACTGCGGACTGCAGGGATACAGTGAGTAAAGTATGAAAGTGTGCTTGCTTCCCATACTTACAAGCTGCGATGAGATCCAGAGCTTTGCAAAGCTCGCGCTCTGGATCTGATGTCAATGATGAAATTTCGAGGCCTTTTGAAGTCAGAGCTCTCAACTTATTTTTACTCGCCCATGTATAAATCTGAAGAGATCGTAGGTAGAGAAAAGACAGACCAGCTGCTTTTGTTTATACTTCTGTGCTATATTCGCAGGTCAGGCACGTCTTTGTGTATATGCTGCCTGTTGTAGCTGATGTATGTATAAAGGCAGAACCAAACGATGCTTACGTGCTTAAAGTATTGCCGCCAAACGTTGCTTAAATGTTTTGTGTCTTTTTTTTTTCTTTTTGAAAGAAAAGAAGAAGATATCAAACAACCAATATGACAGTAGCACTGGTACATTGTTATCATGTGTTTCTTTTTTTATTTCATTTAAAACCAATGTTAACACTTTATGTAATTTTCAAAATAAAGATAACACATTTTTTATAGATCTAGTTCAGTGATGGGAAAAGCATGCTTATTCAACCACCAATACAAATAAAGAAAACACACCAATACAAGTAAAGCCAACTTTTATTTTTCCATTTATCTATCACTGATAAAATTTGTATATGCATTTGAATGACAAGAATCACTACACTATGACCTGTACTCATATTGTGTTGTGTGTAAACTAATTGCCATACAAACATTTTCTTTTAGTGCAGTCTCTTTTACAAAAAAACAACTAAATACATCGAAATTTCTTAGCCCAACAACCAAAATAGCCAAGATCCGTTAGATTCCCGATAAGCATTGGCAGCGAATAGACAAACAAAAAAAAAAGAAAAGTTGTTTGCGTAATTTGCATTGCTTATGGGAAGAGCTCATGTATACGCAAACTGCTCGCATATGTCTAAGAGCAATTACAAAATCAATGTATGTAGGTCTGGGAGCAGTAGCATTCGACATCACTGATCTAGTGTATTATATCAATGTGTTTATACACAATAACATGAAGATTAGAATTTTTTTTTTTAAATATTTCCCATTTAAAAAAGCAGCGAAATCTCTTTAGCACTAATAGTGCATTTACACTGACGCCTTAAGGCCCGCCTTAGTGATACGGGCGAAAAGTCATTTACACTGACAAAAGGTCTTTAGAAATCAGCTGTTTTTTGTTTACTTTCGGTTGTAATTGTTGAACAAGCAGAATTTTGTAAAATGGAGCACAATTTGAATTTAATAAGATGGCTGCAAAGGAAATAGGTGATTGCGTTGTCAATACGGCAAATGATTGCGTAAACTTTTTGGGCAATTATGTTGATTGCGAGGACTCAGAAGCGACCGCAGCAGTACTTGCCCAAAATGCAATGTCAGGTCTTGACTGCATTAGGACACGAAGCATTTGGACTGCGGAGCGCAATGGCTGCTATTGGGAGATGGATGTTCCAAAATTAAGTAAAATGGCAGTTAAAGAGAGTTTCCGAATCTAAACTTATACAATTATACAAATAATTGTTTACTTGCACATTCAATTTGGTTTAAAATCAGCTGTTAAAAGTTGCCACCTTTTAAAATTCAAGCCGAAAATATCAATACATCGGCAAAAAAAGGTCTTTATTTTAGCCCGTAGCATAGCGGCGCGACGAAAAAGTCGTTTTTTTCAAATATAACGGCCACATTTTGTATGGTAAAGGCTACATTTTTCGAAGGCCTTAAGGCTAAATGCTAAAGGCGCGCCTTAAGGCGTCAGTGTAAATGCACTATAAGCATTAAAGCATGGTTGCATTTCAGTGAAACTTTGCTAAAGGCCCAACCAAACGATGATTGCGTGCTTGAAGCATCGCAGGAAGCAAAGTTTCAACATATGCTTCGTCGTGTATCTGCCCAAACGATGCTTACGCACGTTTTCGTTCAGTTTTTCTTCTTCTTTGTTCTTAACGAATGCTTCCACGCCTGTAGCAAAGTTTCACTGAAATGAAACTTTGCTTAAGTGCTAAGTGCTATAGAGTTGTCGCTGTTTTTTTATAATATAGAAAATATTGTTAAAGCTTCATTGTATTGTTTATAAACACATAATTATAATACACTTGATCTATAAAAAATGTGTTATCATTATTTTTAACATAACATTACTCTAAATGTTAACATTTATTTTAAATGGAATAAAAATAGAACACATGGCAACAATGTACCACTGCTGCTGTCATATGGTTTGTTTGGTATCTTCTACTTTTCTTTCAAAAAAAAAAAGAAGAAGAGGAGACAAAGCACTTAAGCATCGTATGGCTATTCGTTCAGTCTTGTTGCGATGCTTCAAGCACGGAATCATCGTTTGGTTGGGCCTTAAAGCATCCCACACACCAGAGCGATTAAATCGCAGCGGCAGCGGCACGAATATGTAATTACATTGCGTCTTATGAACGCACTCACACCAAAGCGGAGCGATATCGCTTTGACAGCGATTTTGCAGCGTTTTTAAACGCTGGATATTGAGAATTGTGCATGCAGCGTTTTTACCGCTGCCGCCAAGAAAAATAAAATTCAGATTGCGCAAAACCTTGTTTATGTTCTGCGCTAATGACGTCACATGTGATGCATGTATTGAATTTTGGCTTGTTAACATGTTAAATTACTATATTTTGTATTTAAATCAATATAATAATATTAATATAATAAAAGAAGCACATTTGAACTTATTATCATACTTTTTTTTTCATTAAAAATAATTTTTATAAAAACAAAATGTGCAATGTTTTTTTTTTCTCGTGGTTTTCCGATATACATATTTGCTATCGAACCAAGCGACTATGAAAAAAACGCCGCGATTACATTCGCTCCGGTGTGGTCACACTAGCGATTTCACCACGACAAATACCAAGCGATTTACTCGTGCCGCTGCCGCTGCGATTTAATCGCTCTGGTGTGTGGGATGCTTAAAGGAGTAGAAGCTTTCGTTGAAAGCAAAACTGAACGAAACCGCGCGTAAGCACCGTTTGGGCAGATAGATGACGTAGCATATGCTTCAAGCTTTGCTTGCTGTAATGCCTTAAGCACGTAAGCATCGTTTGGTTCTGTCTTAAAATAGGCAAAGCATAACAAGACGCAGCAGCTGCGCTTTATTGAAATACCATTTCTGGCAATATTAAGTGGAAATCAAAGAAACCACTTACATATAATTTAAACATAACTTATTTTGATTATTTTATTGAAAAATACCCTTGCTCTAGGGTTAGTTTACTAACTCATAATAAACTGTGTTTATTATTTATACATTCCCTTCTTAATTATCAATAAACTTGCAGACTTTTAATGTGGAAATTTTATTTTAGCATCTTATGATTACCCATTAATTTGCGCAAATCATATAAAGTCTATACTACCCTCCCATGTAGTTTAGCAGCCAGCCGATTGAAGCAAAAGTATAAAATTGCCAAACTCAAGCAAGTCTAGGGTTTGAAAACAACACGAGAAGAAACGTACGGCAACATCTTATTGCTGTCGCTTTCTTTGCACACTTTGCCATCAAAACAAGGTCAAAAAATATCCGCCGTTGATTCTTTGCTTCTTCTCTATGCATTAGCTGATTTTCTACAAGGCAGACGCCAAGTTTATCTTGCTATGTGCCGCTGTTAGCGCAGACTTTATTCTGGTAAAGTTGCTGGCTCTGGTTACCTTTCTGTTATATTACATTCTCTTTGGCTGCATGCCAAAGAGCAAAGAGTATATAATACTAACAGAGGGGTAACCAGAGACAGCAACTTTAACAGAAAACACTCTGCTCTAACAGGGGAACATAGCGAGTTAAGTTGGCGGCGTCTGCCTTTTCAAATGATGTGCCGCCTTTTTGAAAATCAGCTGGTGACAAAGAATCAACGGCGATCATTTTTTTCACTTTGTTTTGATGGCAAAGTGTGCGAAGAAAGCGACAGCAATAATGTGTTGCTGTTCGTTTCTTCTTGTGTTGTTCAAACTCTTGACTTTGCTTGAGTTTGGCAATTTTACACTTTTGCTTCAATCGACTGGCTGCTTAACTACATGGGAGGGTAGTATAGAATTTGTATGAACTTTGCGTAAATAAATGGGTAATCATAAGATACAAGAATATAATTTAGCACTAAAGTCTAAAAGTTTTTTGTTAATTAGGTAGGGCATGTATGAATAATAGAGACATTTTATTATGAGTTTGTTAACTAATCCTAGAGTAAGGGTATTTGCATTAAAATAGTCAAAATAAGTTATGTGTTATATTTAAATTATATGTAAGTGGTTTCATTGATTCCCACCTAATATTGCCAGAAAGGGTATTTGAAAATAGCGCAGTTGCTGCGTCTTGTTAGCTTTGCCTATTGTAGTTGAGCTGTCGCAGAACTTGAGCTTGGTCATTTTATGTATGCGGCTGTTTTGTTTCACTTGCTCTTTGCTGTCCGCCTTTTGTAAGCCAGGGACAGTAAAAAATGCATAAGTATTAGTATGCGTGTGATGCGTTTCATTTTGTGCTGGCTTCGTTTGCCGAGATTTTTGATATTTATTCTTTTCAGTTGCCTTAAGCTAACCTGTGGTAATTGGGTGGTACAGACTATATAGTAACTTTGTACAATAACACACCTGAAAATGAAATACCCTAGCTTGATTTCCTTCAAATACGTTTTCTTATAGTTTTGGAATTAGTTGGTTATATATATTTAATTATTAGTGGCTAAATATTAATATATAACTAACTATAATATATATATAACTAACTATAATATAACTAACTAATTTCATATTGGGACAATGGGTATTTCTAGTTGTGCAGCTTATACATACATATCAGCTACAACAGCCAGCCTTTGGGTACACATTTATGCATATACACAAAGACGTGCCTGACCTACGATACGTTTTGCGTTCACATGCAGCCAAATAAGTACACCAAAACGTAAGCAGCAAAAAATCAAAACAACAAATGCGGCGGCCAGCACAGAAGTATAAACAAAAGCAGCTGTTCTATCTTTTCTCTACCTACGACCCGTCGTCAGGTCAGAGCATGGGCGAGTAAAATTTTTTCGCCAGTTCTTTTTACATCTCTGTTACTAGTACATACTCGTTGGCCAAAGAGTATTCAATACTAACAGAGGGGTAACCAGAGACAGCAACTTTAACGGAAAAAGAACATCGCTAACAGGGGAACATAGCGAGTTAAGTTGGCGGCGTCTGCCTTTTCAAATGATGTGCCGCCTTTTTTAAAATCAGCTGGTGACAAAGAACCAACGGCGATCAATTTTTTCACTTTGTTTTGATGGCAAAGTGTGCGAAGAAAGCGACAGCAATAATGTGTTGCTGTTCGTTTCTTCTTGTGTTGTTGTCAAACTCTTGACTTTGCTTGAGTTTGGCAATTTTACACTTTTGCTTCAATCGACTGGCTGCTTAACTACATGGGAGGGTAGTATAGAATTTTTATAAACTTTGCGTAAATAAATGGGTAATCATAAGATACTAGAATATAATTTCAGCATTAAAGTCTGTAAGTTTTTTATTAATTAGGTAGGGCATGTATGAATAATAAAGACATTTTATTATGAGTTTGTTAACTAATCCTAGAGTAAGGGTATTTGCATTAAAATAGTCAAAATAAGTTATGTGTTATATTGAAATTATATAAGTGGTTTCATTGATTTCCACCTAATATTGCCAGAAAGGGTATTTGAACATAGCTCAGTTGCTGCGTCTTGTTAGCTTTGCCTTTTGTAGTTGTGCTGTCGCAGAACTTAAGCTTGGTCCCTTTATGTATGCGGCTGTTTTGTTTCACTTGCTCTTTGTTTTCCGCCTTTTGTAAGGCAGGGACAGTAAAGAAGGCATAAGTATTAGCACTAAGCAAAGAATATTATAGAGACTTCAAAAGGCCTCAAAAGTTCATCATTGACATTAGATCCAGAGCGCGAGCTTTGCAAAGCTCTGGATTTAATCGCAGTATGGGAGCGTATGTGAGCAAGCACACTTTCATACTTTACTCGCTGTATGCGATAGCAGTTTATATGTATGCGTGTGTATGTGAGACAGTACAACAGTCTGTGTGACCACACATTTACTGGATCTTATTGTGATGTATATGTATGTGAGAAAGCACACAGTCAGTGTGAGCACACATTTACTGGATCTTATAGCGATTCATATATATGTAGAAAGCTCGCCCAGTCTGTGTGAGCTCAGTTTATATGTATGTGTGCATCGCCGGCCTCACTTCTTGAAAAAAACAAGTAAAAACGTTGCAGTCGGACGCAACCGACTGCGATATACTTTGATGCCAGTTCACATAGCTGTGTTAAGGATTCTGAGTGCAAATAGTAATATATGAGGGTTTTGGGTATAAAATTGGAGACTCTAGCTCAAAAACTGACAAAGATATAGAGGTGGGCGTTATAAGTGGGCGTGGCATCCAAAACATTAATGCAGATCTGTTACGGATGCCACTAACAATGTTCATACCAAATTTGAAGAGCCTAGCTCAAAAACTGAGAGAGATATAGTGGTGGGCCGAATAAGTGGGCGTGGCATCCAAAACATTGATGTACACCTGCTACGGATGTCACTACCAATGTTCATACCAAATTTGGTGACTCTAGCTTAAAAACTGGCGAAGATACATGCCTTCCGGTTTTTTTTTAGGGCGGTGGGGCATATCCCGTTGTTTGGGGGCGTGGCATCCAATGTTTTGATGCATAACTTTGTCAGATGTCAGTATCTACCATCATGTCAATTTTGGTGGCTATAGCTTCAAAACTGTAGAAGATACAGGCATTTTTGTTTATAATTGGAGGGGGGCTGGGGGCGAAATAGGTGGGCGTGGCATCCAAACTTTTAATGCAGTTTTTTGAGGAATGTTACCAGCTATCTTGCCATCAAATTTGGTGACTCTAGCTGCTAAAATGTGGGATATATTTGTGTTTTATCGATTTGCACATCGAGATGTATCGACTTGTTATCGATTTCTCGGGCCCCCTGAGGTCGTAGAGCCCTACATTTAACACTTTGTCTGACGAAGACAAGTACCAAGATATTTGCAAAGTTGCAAGGCTCTAGCTTTAAGGGTGTCGAAAAAAGTTGCGTTCATACGGACGGACGGACGGAAAGACGGACGGACGGACGGACAGACACCATGACGGACATTGCACAAACCCAATATACTATGATACCTTTGGTATCAAAGTATAAAAACAAAAAACAACAAAGTACACATGCACCGCGCTGGGCTCTTGCTGGCCTAGCTTTGTCCAAATTTCAGTTTTGAATTTTCTTTATACTCTTTCTTTTTTCGGTCGATGACACTAGCAATGAATGTTGTCATCGCAATCACCATGCAGATGTTCACGCATGCATATATATTCTGAAAGAGTATTCAGAAAATTAATGTGAAATCTTTAAATGCTTTGCTATTCTTGTTGATATTTTTTTATTTCTTTTTATCTTTGGCCAGCGTTTACATGTGTGTGTACGTGTATGCATACACATCATATTTAATTGTATAAGTGGCAATTGTTTCACCATTTATTGGTCTACCTCAACTTTCATATTTGCTGGAAGTCAAGAAAATTTAAAATAATAAGACAAAAATTAAAATAAAATATATAATATAATAAAGAATATATGAAAATATGCTTAAAATGATTTTTATTGTTGTTATGTTAACAATGTTAACTAACAAATTTTGCGTTTACTACATGTGCAATAAAGCTATTAAACCACATTAGAATTTTTATTCATTACATTTTTTACACACACATATACACCATATACACGGCATTGCGTCGCACAAGGCATACTTAACTAGGTAGCCGCACTCCGCTCTCTCGTTGCCTTACGAAAAATGAGAACTAAAGAGAGCGAGTGAGAGAGCGAGTGTGTGCTACAACTACCCAGTGGCGCAAATGCTCATTATTAGATCGATTACGAATGCAATACTTCTCGCCTGTATGCATTCAAAAACCGAATACAAGCCAGATTACATTCTTAAGAAATGGCCGCTTTGTAGGCACGCTGCATGAGTTTATTGAATTTTGTAATGCAGAAAGTAATGAAGAGCCGAAGTTTCATTCGGGTCTCCATTACATAAGCGTAGCATTTTTAAATATTGTAATGCAGAAATTCTGCAGCCTGTAGAAAACGTAGCATACGATTTAAAATTCGCTTATGGGATGGTAATGTGCCTACATTACTAGACAATATACCTGTAACACAATTTCCCACTATATAAAATGGCTTACTTTCCTGCAAATGTAATATAATAAATAATTGATTACAAAAGAAACAAAGTATACGCTCTAGTAATGTGGTTTTTATTTTTTAATTTTAACATTTATTTATTAAAAATAAGACTCAAAAATAACAATATATTTGACTTCAATATATAACATTACTCAAATCTTCACCAAAAATTTGATAATAAGAAAAAAATTAAGAATAAAAGTAATGAAGAAAATTATATATAACCTATTTTGGACACGGAAGCAGTTTCTTTGCTGCGTATGTTTTGTTGGTGCGACCTTCTGTTTTGATAGAATCTGTAAATTAAACATTATTAATTTGTTGTTATTAAAAATATAAAAAAGATGATTTATACATACCAAATGCCAATGCGTCCACACAAGTCGAGAAATTAATACAAATGACGCGTGCCTCACTATACATACAAAACGAAAAGAAAAAAGAAACGCACGGTCCGCGTACACAAGACGAAACATGCAAAAAACGAAAGACGAAGATCGTTTGTGGGCAAGAGGGGAAGGGGCGTACAAAAACGAAGTTGACAATAGCTCATTGCGTTCGTGCGAGCAGTCGTTTTTTTTTGTCCATTACAAATGCGATACAAAAAAGATCATAGGTAATGGAATACATTTCGGCTCGAAATAATGCATTATTTCGACCGACCTCATTTAGCTCGCCGCCACTGGGTACGACCAATTCGATTAAATAAATGTAACAAAAGTATTAAAAAATGATAATAATATTTTTATTATTTATTTTAACTTATAACACAAAAATTCGTCAGCGTACGTGCGTCGCTCACAACGTTCGTATCGAGACTGAATCGTAAGGCAACAGAAAAAGAGAGCGAGCAAAAGAGTGCGGCTACCTAGTTAAGTATGCCTTGGCGTCGCACAAAGCGTCGATAACGTCGCTTGTATACACGCCATTGCGTCGACCTAGCGTTGCTAACGTCGCCCGCTGCATGGCATTGCGTCGATAAAGCGTCGCATACGTTCTCGGCTGCATTACTTTTCGTTGCACGAGCGTCGTTAACGTCGCTTTTATACAAGGCATGGCGTCAAACGAGCGTTGTTAACTTCGCTCTATGCACGGCATTGCGTCGCCTTTTTGCACGGCATTGTGTCGACGAAGGGTTGACGGCAAACCTTGCACGTATTGGCCGGACATCGCCTAACAAAATACGTCGGTAAATTGCATAGAGTTGCGTCGAGCGAGGATCGACGACTGTCACTGCTGGGTCGACCCATCGTCGACACTGTGTCGACCCGCCGAACTAGAGGGTGTGTGTTCTGTCTCACATACACGCGCATACATATAAACTGCTATCGCAGAAAGTGTGCTTGCTCAGATACGCTCCCATACTGCGATTAAATCCAAAGCTTTGCAAAGCTCGCGCTCTGGATCTAATGTCAATGATGAACTTTCGAGGCCTTTTGAAGTCTCTATAATATTCTTTGCTTTGTGGTTGTACTGTTTGAAGTCTCTATAATATTCTTTGCTTAGTGGTATTAGTATGCGTGTGATGCGTTTCATTTTGTGCTGGCTTCGCCTTGCCGAGATTTTTGATATTTATTCTTTTCAGTTGCCTTTAGCTACCCTGTGGATATTGGGTAGTACAGACTATATAGTAACTTTGTACAATTACACATCTGAAAATGAAATACCCTAACATAATTTCCTTCAAATACGTTATCTTATAGTTTTGGAATAAGGTGGTTATATATATTTAACTATTAGTGGCTAAATATTATTATATAACTAACAATAAAATAAACTTGCTTCGTATTCAAAGTCATATATTTATAAGCCTTTTATTTGATTGGCATACTTTAAAAATGTCCATGCCATTAATTTAATATTGGGACAATGGGTATTTCTAGTTGTGCAGCTTATACATACATATATGTATGTATGTACATATGAACATATCAGCTACAACAGCCAGCCGATGGGTACACATTTATGCATATACACAAAGACGCGCCTGACCTGCGATACGTTTTGTGTTCACATGCAGTCAAATAAGTATACCAAAACGTAAGCAGCAAAAAATCAAAACAACAAATGCGGCGGCCAGCACAGAAGTATAAACAAAACCAGCTGTTCTGTGTTTTCTCTACCTACGACCTTTCGTCAGATTTGTTCATGGGCGAGTAAAAATTTTTTGCCAGTTCTTTTTACATCTCTGTTAGTATTATATACTCGTTGGCTGCATGATAGTGTAACCACCGACATCATACTAATAGACGCACGGGGGCGTGCAAAAAGCGTACCAGGCTCTGGCGCCACGTCTCTCTCTGTTGTGTTGAGAGAGGCCAGCCGAACGCAATGCGCCGCTCAATTTGTAGGCGTAGCGTGGCGCTAGGGAATTACAAGGCAGATCAGATGTGAAACCACATAAAAACGATGCATGCATGCTTACAAAGGGTATTCGCAGTTCATTACCACATATAGACAAACGCGTGTCAACCCTTTCTCTACCTACGTGAACGCGCACAAGCATTCTTAGATCTTGACACAATGCACTCGTAAATACTCTTTTTGAACCTTTGTGCATTCGTTAACATATATACGGTAGCTGCGTTCACAAAGTTACTTACAAGTGTCATAAGGAAAAAAAAGGTGGAAAGAGTAGAAGAAGGAAAATATCAAAAATCGCTTCGAAGCCTGAAATATGAAAACAAATGCTGACGCATACCTACACATACATATGTATGTATGCATGTATGTACACATACGCTCTTGTGTTGTTTTTGCTGATTTTCGGCTAGGTCCACTTGAAACTGAGCACAAACAGACACACTAGCATATACGTGCATATATATATACATACATATACATGTGTGTATACATACGATCGCTGGCATAGCAGCGCATACATAAAGGGGTGGGTTTCTTGTTGTGCTCGCAGCGAAAGCCAGCACAACAATGCCTTGCTTTTCCCTAGCGCCACGCTACGCCTGCGAATTGAGCGGCGCATTGCGTTCGGCTGGCCTCTTTCAACACCGAGAGAGAGGTGGCGCCAGAGAAAAAAAATACGATGCGCCAGGCCATGGTACAACTAGTCTAGTTGTACCATGCGCCAGGCAACTTTGTTCCCCGCAGCGTGTCTATGAGTAATAGGTCGGTGGTGTAACATAACATAACATAAAATACATGTGGCAGATTTATAATTGTTTTAAAGCTGTGCATCTTGCTTTTGACAATCTTCCTCGAATTAAAATTTAAAAATGGAAAGATGCTTGACGACTCTCCAAAGCGCAAAAAGACTTCGGGCTCTTGCCCTCCTATTGCCCCACTTGTCCTGCCTTCTAAGCTACTTCTGGCTGCCAGCATGAATAGCCCAAATCTAATTGCGTTAATGGTATTTAACTCACCGGCAAATAATCCGATACTGCCCGGTGGTAATATTACCGCGTTACACGTTCCTGTTGTTGAACCGTCTGGTTCAAATGTTCGATTAACCATTCCTAGTAGCGTAGCTGCAGCTCATAAGCCGCTTGTAGTTGTTCCTTTCACTTTACACCCGTGTGGTTGACGGGCAGGAGAATATCTTCCGCAGTATGTCACTGCTTGTCGTACGAGGCGACTAAAAGAGACACCCCTTCCTGGTGCCCTAAATCCGGGTCGTTCGGGACCAAAATAGGGAGGCCACCCGAGTCCTTTAGTCGGTACCACGGGTTGAGTTTGCTCCAAGGCAGCTCATTGAGGTAGGCCCCCTTGTGGGAGTATCGTGGTGGCTGTATTTTCGCTGATAGTTAAAACCCCAACCAATTGGACTAATGCACACCCGAACAGTGTGCATTTAAAAACTGGTACCGAAAGGGGCGTTAGTCTGGCGCTTAATCTAGACTCGCTGTGCTATATCCATTTCGATATACGAGCACCGTGGCTGTAATCCTTTATATGGAAAACGTCACGTTAAATAAACACTATAGAGATATAGTACGCATGTAGTTGTTCCTATTAGAAAATATATTTAAATAAGGAAAATTTAGTGTATTTTTTAAACGTTTGTAGTTTAATAAGTATTTCAGTTATATTCAAATTTTAAACAACAAAATACTAACATTGAACATACTTTTCATATAAAAAAAGATCGAAGATCGGTTGTTTATATCGCCCAATATTTACTTTGAAAGTGGCGAATTTTCGTAAAAATTGTCATTTATTCGTACTCACGAAATATTTCTCAACTTTGATAAGCTCTAGCAGACATAATTTTTAACCGATTTTAAAAATCTTTTGGATCCATTATTTTCGAAGTATTCTCTGTCGATTACACGTTTCACTTTTGCCAAACGCGTTCATGAAAAAAATGATTTATGCACCGCTTTTCCGGCAGAGGCCCCACTGTGCGACGCCTGCAACCGCAAGGCGATCGATAAATCATCCAAAACAACAAATCAAGGGACCATGACAATTGCGCCAATGAAGTAGTCGACATAGCGCTCTTAAGAACAATCCGGGGCATAACGATGATGGCTTTTTTGTCGTGACACAGTCAAAGGCTATTCGCCACAACCTGTTTCGCAGGCGACTCAGACCGGAGCTAAGATATGTGAGATAGTAGTAGCAGTCCTGGAAAAACTGGGCTAAAGTTCCATGGGATGACTCGGGTGTCCAAAACCCCCGAGCACAGGCCGCATTGAGATAAGAGAAAGAAGAAAATTCGCATGTTGGTGGTTTTTTGTCAACTCGAAGAGATTTTAGTACGTGGAGCATACCCTTTTCCGGTGATCAGTTCTATTTTGGAGGCCACAGAGCGCCAAATACACCAGCACGTTGGATTTAAAGAGCAGGAATCGGCATTCAACTATTTCCGAATTGAGTCGAGGGTTCCCCGACGAGAGCTTTTCCAGTGGCGCGTCATGTAAATTGGATAGCCCTCAGCGCCTTCGACGTTTCAGCGGGCACTTAATAGTGGACATGGAGCCTCATGCTTTTGTTAACGTCGTTTATATCATCGTCATCAAGGCCACATTAGAGGAGCATGTAGGAAACCTGCGAAATGCGCTCAACCAGAAGAAGTCAACATTTATTAAACGCAGGATGGTGTACTTGGGCAACGTTGTCAGGAAGGAGAAGAAACGTCAATCATTAGATGCTATACGGTTTATGCCAAATTTCGCAGCTGATGGGCAGGCCATCTTATAACTGCTTCGCAAAGGGAGGATTTGCAGTTGGGAAACACCCCAACAAAAAGCTTTGGAAAAAATCAAGGAATTTCTGACCCAAGCATCCATTTTTACTACAAACTGATGCAAGTGACTTTGGACTTGTGGTATTACGACGACAAAAGGTTTATCGCTCACGCCAATAGAATAATACGCTGCTATTTAAAGAAATAGAATTGGACTGACCATTTGGGCCTTAAGTAGCTTTTTTGTTTATAATTGGAGGGGGCTGGGGGCGCAAGAGGTGGGCGAGGAATCCAAACTTTTGATGCAGTTTTTTTGCGAATGCCATCATCATCGTCATGAGGTCGTAGAGCCCTAATTTTACAACTTTGTCTAACGAAGACATAAACAAAGATATTTGCAAAGTTACAAGACTTTAGCTTTAAGGATGTCGAAAAAAAATTGCGTTCATACAGACAGACGGACGGACGGATAGACAGACACTTTGACGGACAGTGTACAAACCCAATATACTATGATACCTTTGGTATCAAAGTATAATAATTGCACAGTATATCAAAGAACTGCAGCATTCGTTGAATGCACTTTTATCCTCTTACCCTGTAGAGCATAATCTCAGGGATATAAATTTGTTTATAAACCACAGGAAGTAAGCGGTGTATAAATGGACCTGCGTCGCAATGACGGAGTCAATTACTCGACGAACAATAAAGAACTATAATAATAATAAAGAATTTAGCAGCTAGAATCACCAAACTTGGTGTCAAAATAGCTGGTGACATTCTCCAAATATATGTATTAGACTCCCTGCCGCCTCCAGCCCCCATCCAATTAAAACAACGACAAAATGCCAGTATGTTCCACAATTTTATTTCTTTAGCCATCAAATTTGGTAAGAATGCAGATGGTGACATTCGCCTCAGATTTGTATCAAACGAAAACAATTGGAAAGAAAATTATCCCAAACATTTTTATACTTTTATACCACAGGTATCATAGTATTATATATTGGGTTTGTGCAATGTCCGTCATGGTGTCTGTCCGTCTGTCTGTATGAACGCAACTTTTTTCGACACCCTTAAAGCTAGAGCCCTGCAACTTTGAAAGTATTTTGGTACATGTCTTCGTCAGACAAAACGTTAAATTTAGGGCTCTACGATCTCAGAGGGCCTGGGAAATCGATAACAAATCGATACACCTCGATGTGCAAATCGATGAAAAACATATGTATATCCCACATTTTAGCAGCTAGAGTGACCAAATTTGGGGGCAAGATAGCCGATGACATTACCCAAAAACTGCATCGAACGTTTGGATGACACCCCCTCCCCCTCCTCCACCTCCAGTTATAATCGATAATGATTGTATTTCCCACAGTTTTTAAGCTATAATCACAAAATTTGGTGGAAAGGTAGATGCTGAAATTTTACAAAGATATGCATCAAAACTTTAGATGCCACGCCCCCGCCCACCTTTTAAAATATAAAAACTCTATATCTTTTTCAGTTTTTGGGCAAAAGTTATCAAATTTGGTGGAAACATTGATAGGGACATCCGTAACAGAAGTGCAAATAAATATTGGATGCCACAAACACTTATACCGCCCACCTCAATATCTTTCTCAGATTTTCGATTTTAGAGTCTCCAAACATGATAGGGGGATGAAGGTGCCCTTCTGCCTTTCTTTTTATACCCATACATTACAAAAACATACAAGCATACATATGTGCTTTGCTTTGCTTGTTCGAAATTGTATATAATTAATTGTTTGTGTGTTACGTTTTGTCTGAGTTAGATAAGCAGCAAGTAAGCAAATCTATCACTATACAAAGATGTTCAAGATTAATTATTTTCGCGCAAAGGGCTCGATATAAAAAAAAAAAAACTACAAATTACATGTATGTACATATGTACATACATATCTATTGAACTTTTTTGCATTTTGTATATATGTATGTAGATGTAGATTACATTTTCTTAAGTTTCTATTTATTAATAAGTTTGATTTTGCACGGTATATACACATATTTGCACTTGCCTTTTTTTGTGATATACATATATGTACAACAATGTAGCATGTATGTACATACATGTGTAGGTACATATGTACATACATAATATGTGCATTTGCAACACCAACCAAAGTTACAAATGTCAGCTCGAAAATTATATCAAAACAACAATGGCAATGGGTATTTGTGTTTGTGTGTTGCGTTTTGTTTGAATTTGATAACTAGCAAGTATGTAGGTAAAACCACCTCGTAACATATTATGGTGTGCAAAACTTTTCTAGACGCACCAAGTTATGTTGTTATTGATTTGTTTTAAGTCAATGACACAAACAAAAAATAGCAGTGCGATCCCAACAACAAAAACAAACGCTACTTGGGTCGTAAATCAATTGTCAAAGGCACAAAGAAGAAAAGAAAAAAACTCAGGCACACACTGTGTATTTTGATTTTGCAATTGTCACAGCGCATGTGTTTTGTTTTTGTAAACTCGCTCGCGATCGCTTGTGCAGACGGCAGTAGTGGAATGGGTCATGTGTTTTGTTTTTGTAAACTCGGTCGCGGTCAAACTCCCAGCTTTTGCGACAATGAGGTGCCAGTAGTAGAATGAGGTAAAGTGACACATTCAGGAAAAAATTTGTATGGGAGGTACTCGAAGGAGTTGTCCAAAATAAAAATCCATTCTTAGTGCTCACTTTCGAATGGAATATTTTGTGAAAATTTCAGCCTTCTAGCTCTTTTCGTTTAGGCTGTAAGTATCTCAACAATCAGGACAAACTTTTTTTTTGTTATATAAAAATTGCAAGTACGAACAAGAACAATACCATACATGTAAAAACGTTGTAGTCGGACGCAACCGACTGCGATATACTTTGAAACCAGTTTACATAGCTGTGCTAAGGATTCTGTGTGCACATAGTAATATATGGGGGTTTTGGGTATAAGTATCAGGCAGAAGGGGTATGCGTGACATCCCAATTTGTGATGCGTATCTGTGGCCGATGGCACCTTCTATCCCCCTCCCAAGTTTGGAGACTCTAGCGCAAAAACTGACAAAGATATATAGGTGGGTGGTATAAGTGGGCGTGGCATCCAAAATTTGCAAATCTGTTGCGTTTGTTCTTAACAATATACCCACCAAATTTGATGACTCTAGTGCAAAAACTGGCAAAAAATATATTCTTTCCGGTTTTTTTTTAGAGCTTGGGCCATGTTCCGTTGTTTGGGGGCAGAGGCGTAACTAGGGTATGGCAAGCAGGGCACGTGCCATGGGCGCCACTCTGTTGGGGGCGCAAAGTGACACCTCAACTTTGAGTATTCAATCGTGATTTTGAACTTCAGTTTTAAATAAAGATACAAAAAGTCAGGGTAGTCGACTATGTATGCTCGCCAGCGAGAAAAACTGAAACGTATACTGTCCAGAAGAGGGGCGGTCCTTCGCTTCCCACCTCGATGTTTTTTCTCGCTCGCACATACTGCTTTCTCCGTCGCGCTCGCGCCCCTCCACGCTAATCTTTGCTTGCATCCAACTTCCTACGTCACGGCACTTCTGGTGTAAACATAACCTTCGCTGAGTGATTTTCATCTTATTTTTCTCAACACAGTGAAATATTGTTGAATCGTTTGATTGTCACATAAAGATAAAAATTGTGTAAGGAGTTACCATTTCGGTAAGTATTCATTTTTATCGCAGAATATATTTTTATTTGTTATATGATGTCTATAATCACTAATTTTGGAAATTCATTATCGAAATTGCATTTTGTTATATGTACATATCAGATCGTCATTTAAATTTTAATAAATATGACTGAATTACTTTTTTTATTTATTTATTTATTTATGTCTGTACATGCGTTTGTACATACATATTATACATACATATGTAGGTATTGATGAGCAGATTATATATAATGCCCAAATATTGTCTAGCTCTCTCCGTTCAAAAGTTATTTGATTTTGAGTTTTATTTTTGATTTTTATTATAAAACTCAACAAATAATTTTTATTTTCAATTTTTAAATTAAAAATCACAAATAAAAACAAGTAAAAACGTTGCAGTCGGACGCAACCGACTGCGATATACTTTGATACCAGTTCACATAGCTGTGTTAAGGATTCTGAGTGCAAATAGTAATATATGAGGGTTTTGGGTATAAAATTGGAGACTCTAGCTCAAAAACTGACAAAGATATAGAGGTGGGCGGTATAAGTGGGCGTGGCATCCAAAACATTGATGCAGATCTGTTACGGATGCCACTAACAATGTTCATACCAAATTTGAAGAGCCTAGCTCAAAAACTGAGAGAGATATAGAGGTGGGCGGAATAAGTGGGCGTGGCATCCAAAACATTGATGTACACCTGCTACGGATGTCACTACCAATGTTCATACCAAATTTGGTGACTCTAGCTTAAAAACTGGCGAAGATACATGCCTTCCGGTTTTTTTTTAGGGCGGTGGGGCATATCCCGTTGTTTGGGGGCGTGGCATCCAATGTTTTGATGCATAACTTTGTCAGATGTCAGTATCTACCATCATGTCAATTTTGGTGGCTATAGCTTCAAAACTGTAGAAGATACAGGCATTTTTGTTTATAATTGGAGGGGGGCTGCGGGCGAAATAGGTGGGCGTGGCATCCAAACTTTTAATGCAGTTTTTTGAGGAATGTTACCAGCTATCTTGCCATCAAATTTGGTGACTCTAGCTGCTAAAATGTGGGATATATTTGAGTTTTATCGATTTGCACATCGAGGTGTATCGACTTGTTATCGATTTCTCGGGCCCCCTGAGGTCGTAGAGCCCTACATTTAACACTTTGTCTGACGAAGACATGTACCAAGATATTTGCAAAGTTGCAAGGCTCTAGCTTTAAGGGTGTCGAAAAAAGTTGCGTTCATTCAGACGGACGGACGGACAGACGGACGGACACCATGACGGACATTGCACAAACCCAATATACTATGATACCTTTGGTATCAAAGTATAGTTATGATTTAATTTGAATATAAAAATCATAAAATAATAATTATTTTCTATTTTTATTATAAAAATTAAATTTACAATTTTAAAATTAAAAAATAACATACTTGTGTGTTTCACACTCATCATGGAGGCTTTTATGGTCTTCAATTTTTTTCAATTCATAATTATTATTTGCGGTCCCTGCTTTTTTACATTATATGCTGCCCTAGCAAACGTTCGTTGATTTTTTTTACCGACAAATTTGTCAATATAATTTTATAATTATGTAAACAAATATTTTAAAATTTTATTGTCTTATGATTTTTACTTTTTCACCAACAAATTTTCTAGTAGTGACATTACGACAAAATCGAAATTTAGCATGAAAGAGAGGCCATCACTGATAGTTCACTCGAGGAAGGGATCATTTTATGTCAAAAATGGGACGTTGCAACTGAAAGACGCCGAAGAAGAATAAAAAATATGGCTGGTGAGATTTCGATTGATGCAGGTTTGAGTGCCATGGAAGAAATGAAAAGAGTCTTGAAAGAAACAGTTGATCGTCTATTTCAAGAAATGAACGGAAGATTCGTACGGTTGAATGAAATCTATGAAAAATTTGTATTCCTTCTCGATGTCAAAGGTCTTATTTATGACGAAAAAGAATACGATCTCAAAAAAAAATGCAACGAGCTAGGTCAATTCTACGTAAGTGATATTGATGGAAATGAACTTTATGAAGAAATCCTTGACTGCAGGATGTTGCTCACGAGCCGTAAAAACATCATTTCAACTTATAAAGAAAAATAAAATATTGTTTTAAATGTACTTACAAATTCTACGTCTTCTTTCTTCAATCCGCACTTAGAGAAGGAAACACATCGATGATGCCCTGCCAAACATCGATGATACCGATGTTTCGCAAACATCGATGACATCGATGTTGTCATCGATGTTTCTCCGCCTCTAATTTCAAGTCCAGAAACACTCCTCGAATTTATTGTTCAGTTCGGAGATGAAAGCGTGTTCCCGAATCTTCGCGTCGCAATTCAAATTCTACTGACAATAGCAGTTTCCATTGCTAGCTGCGAGAGATCCTTCAGCAAGTTAAAACTTATACTGTCTTATTTAAGAACTACAATGGGTCAAGAAAGATTGTGCGATTTGGCGTTATTAAGTGTAGAAAGGGATGAAACTGAAAAAACTGATTTCAATGATCTTATAAATGAATTCGCGTCAAAAAAAGCAAGAAAAGTACAACTGTAATTTTCACGAAAGCTTTGATTGTTCTAACAAATTAGTTAAAAAAATATTATTGTAACGATGCGACGATGCAAGATCTTGTAACAAATAATTTGAATCTTACCTTAAACGTGTTATGTTATTATTGAAAACCAGCATCCTGGAATAATATATAATCTTGAAAATGCAAATTTTATTTCCATTCTTTAGCATTATTATATTATAACAAATTACAAAGAATCTCTTATTAAATTACTATTAAATTTTTTTTAAATTCATAAGAATTAAGAACAAATATATAAAGATTAAATACAACAAATTAATAACTTTATAGAAAAAAGAGGAGTGGGGGGCGCAATTTTTTCGCTGCCATGGGCGCTACGTCCTCCAGGTACGCCTCTGGTTGGGGGCGTGGCATCCAAAATTTTGTTGTTTATGCCAATTTTAGTGGCTTTAGCTTTAAAACTGTAGGAGATACAGCCTGAGGCGGAACAGTTAGGCGTGGCATCCAAACTTTTGATGCAGTGTTTTGGGGAATGCCATCGGCTATCTTGCCTCCAAATTTGGTGACTTTAGCTGCTAAAATGTGGGATATATTTGAGTTTTATCGATTTGCACATCGAGGTGTATCGACTTGTTATCGATTTCTCAGGCTGCCTGTGGTCGTAGAGCCTTAAATTTAGCACTTTGACTGACCAAGGCATGTACCAAGATATTTGCAAAGTTGCAACGGACGGACAGACATCATGACGAACATGGCAAAAACCCAATATACTATGATTCCTTTGGTATCAAAGTATAATAACAAATTCCGTGCAACATTGATAAAAAAACATTCCACGTAACGAACTAAATGTTTTGACAAAAAAAATGCTAGTTGAAAACAAAAATATTACAACACTAATCAGACATAAAACTCAGATATCAATCGTCACTACAAAAACAGCTCTCGGCCAACACTGCTTGACAAGTGGACGAAACCTTAATACAGAACAAGAACAACATTACACCATTCCATGTGAAATGCTGCGCATAATAAGCATACCAAACGACAAGCGACTAAACTACATAACCGGCACCGAGATTTGTGCGCGCAATCAAGTTATCCACATAAAACAGAGCGGACGTATGAAATAAATTTGTGTGAAATTTAATGTGAATTTATTTGTGTTTAATGTTAAAAATTTTAAATGCTATAATGTTGTAGTTTATTTTCAGTAAGAAAATTTCTTTGGATTTAAAGCGGTCCAAAGGCGACAGAATTCGGCTTCAAACCTGCTAACCATTGTGCGCTCGGAACTGATGACCAGATTTTCCCAGTTGCTTGTACATCCATTATCAGTCCAGTTAAGGGAGCCGTTGATCAGCACACTAAGTGTATGTTGTGGCTTTTGGATGCTGCGCTTACGGCGAAAGATCTTATCGACACGATCGCAACCGTCGATCACACAAAATTTGTGATGCATGAGATACCGGGATGTAATGGGACGCACAAGGAGACCTAACATAATAAGGTTGTTTATGGACGCGCTAAGACTGCATGACGGGTGATGGCTAAAAATAAAGCGTACGATAACCCCCCGTTTCAAGGCAGCCTTAAGTGCGACCTCTATTTTTAGAGAGCTTAGAGAATACATTGCCAGATCAATACTGTATTTGGCATGATTCAGTTGGTAGACAATCCGATCCACAAGACGCTCGACACAGTACTCGTTTGCGCAAACAAATCTTTTGCCGTGCCCGCGATGCTCAAGAAGACAAACATAGCGCAGCTCGTTAAACATGCACACGTCTTGTACCTTGATCTGCGTTCTCGACTGGATGTATTTACTTAGGTGCCACATTGCAACTGATGCAAAGCCTATGCCGAACCCAGATGTAGCTATTGGATGGCTGCTTATATATTTGAACATATTTTGGTCAAAATATTTGTTTACACTTTGTTTTAAATAAATCTTTCAAAGAACGTGTGTTGGTTAACGAGTAAGAGTGCACGTATTGGTGCTGATAAGTGCTAGACGATATATCGCTACAAAATCAAAATATTTGGGATGTTTCTTTATATATTAAATGAAACTTCATAGTGTCTTTCCACTACTCAGTTATTCCCAGCTATTACCATTTTGAGAAAGTGAAGTTCATTTTGCGTGTATTTTTACATATGGAATTTACTGCAGTAAACTGTCAGTCCAAAGAGAATTTTTAAATTTTAATTTAAATTTTTTTTTCCATTATCCAGTTATTCTCAGTTATTACCATTTTGAGTAACTGAAGTTCATTTTGCGTGTATTTTCCCATAAGGAACTTACTGCAGTAAACCTTTAGTCAATGGAAACTGGGAATAACTGGTTGTCGAGTATCGTACTTTTTCGATGAACATCGCTGAAATATCTCTGTTAATAGATAACATTACGTTAACATAGCTAAAACAGGTGATTGATATGTGCAAAGGTAAGCTCAATATTTAAATTTGTATATTGTTCCTGAATTACAAGCAACAAAGATTAAAGGCCATGCATGTTTGCCATTAAAATTCGACAAAAAGGCTTTTAAAATTTCAAAAGTTAAGTTTTAGCTAATTTTTCTAATTATGAATCATCAAACTCAAATTAAAACAGCTTAATTATTAACTGAAATTTCAGTAACTGCATAATGGAAACCGGATTGGTAAATGACCGATAAATTTTACTGTAACTGAAGAAAACTTTTAAAGTTAAGTTCTAGCTTATTATTCTTACTTTTAATCATCAAACTCAAATGGAAACAGCTGATTTATTTACAAAACTTTCAGTTACTGCATAGTGGAAACCGGATTGGTAAATGACCCATAAATTTTTCTGTAACTGAATAGTGGAAAGACACTATTACTTTCACGTTGGTAAATAATGGAAATTTAGTATACTGAACAAGTAAGACCCTTGGGATCTTTCTACCATTCAGTTATTTTGAGCTATAACCATTTGGAGCAACTGAGGTTAGTTTTGCGTGAATTTTCCCATAAGGAGTTTAATGCATCTAATGGTAACTGAGAATAACTGGTAATCGAATATCTTGTTTTTTCGATGAACATCGCTAAAATATCACTGTTAATGGATGACATAACGTTAACATAGCTCGACTAACTGATTGCGTTGTGCAAAGAAAAGCGCAAAATACAAATCTTATAGAAGACTCACCAAAGATTTGAGCAGGTGAGCAGTGCTAACACGACTCTTATTTTAAGATTCAAATATTCATAACTCACCGCAGTGCTAAAATTCATATTAAAACAATACTGCCAACTGTTGATTGTTAGCTAGAAACCACAAAAACTGCGTTACTACCAATAACCACAGAATTTACAAAACTGCTAAAGCTAAATCGATAAAATTTACAACAAGAGCTGTTCGATTTATATCGAAAAGTATTAAAAAAAAAGTTAAGCATGCTTTTTTCTGCCAAATATATACTACTTTTATGCTTGCTGTATTAAGGTTTTTTAAAATCACGCTTTTAAAAATACGTCTGTTTATGCTATTCAATAAATATCAAGATATTTCTGAAGGGGGGAGCCACCTAAGAAAATTTAAATATGTGGCCAGCTTAAATTAAAAAAATACGTGTGTTGAAAAAATCATGATATTTTGTTACAAGCATAAACACTTTTTTTTTAAAATCATGATCTAAAAAAATGCTTTTTTGCAAGCATAAACGTAGTAAAAATAAGGTGCTGTGCTGCTTACTTAATACATGAAATGTTTGGGGTATGCATCCAAAGCACTAACGCAAATTGTAATTTTGTCAGAAAACAATATTGACACAAATGTATGAAACTAAATCTATCATAAAATGTTCCTTTCTGCAGAATAATGAAAAAATTAAATGAAATAAGCTTTTTGGGGCATTTTGAGAGTTTGTTGACAAAAGTTTACTTTTGAGAAACTTTTATATAGTAAAATTTTATACATACTCTGCCATACTTTGACTATCACTTGCAACTTGGTTAAAACGTTGCGTAGAAAGCCCCTTCTCACAATCATTTTTTTCTACGAGTTCACAGTTATTTTATGCTTTGTATTTATTTATTTATTTATTATTGGCAATTTATTTTTAGCCGCAAAATTATCCTTACATTGCAGCTTTGAATACTTATCGACATCCCTATCGGCTATTAATGTGACAGAGCTGCCAGTTAGAGATCGATATGCTGTGAAGTAAAAATATCGTAACATTTAATCAAGAAGGCTACATTTTCTCTATTGTTGTCTATCGACGCCAGCTAAAAAGAAAGGGCGGAAAAACTTCAAACAAAATCGACACTAACGACGCTTGTTCAGTGTTAGCCCAAAACAAAAGCAATAATTAATTTACTCTAATTTACAATTTGGCTATAAAAGAATAAAAAAAATGCCGCGCACAAAAATATCAAAAAATTCAAAGCGTAATCGTGAAGCTGCAAATCGCGAAGAAAAAATCCGCACATTTGAAATTAAAATGGACTCCGTGCTGACCAGCATCGACGATTTGGAGCTTCATTACAAAAAGATGGTCGACATACAGCTTCAAGTGTTCACCTCCCGACTGCAAACAGAGCTGCGTGAAATGAAAATGTGCGATTTCCTAGAATTGCTCCCCAAGCTGGAGCACTTTGGTGACTTTAAGGCCAGTGATCAGACGCAACATCTAGGTTCGCAATCTATTTGCAGCAACACAACCAGCGGCAATGGCAACAGTAACAGCGCAATCGCAGTAGCAAGGAATAGTCGCAACGATGAAGGTAATTTCAATTTGCTCACTGATATTGGTAAACGTCCGTCTGCCGTAGAGAGTATGCTTTTTCCGCACACGCTCATTAAATGTTTCGGAACAATATTGAACAAAATAACAATCAATTATCAAAAAAAAAATATTAAATAGTGTTAAGATCAAGGCTAGTTCTATTGGTGTATATGGTAATTGATCACATTCTGGTGGCGGGCTTTTTAACTTTGCTTTGCTTTTTTTCTAATCCCTACATAATCATATACACACATGCACGCAATTTCACTGAAACACGCATACACATACATTCCGTTGGCTATGGTCTGGTTGAACTACATTTAGGATACCTTACAGAGGACAGCTGCTTGAGCGGAGCCCTTAGCTGCAACAGTGCCACCACAATGTCTGCCTACGCCGGTTCGATGCTACGCTCAGCAAAGGCAATGCGCACACCTGGACCCCTGCATTCAGCACGTGCGCGTCGCGAACGACGCAGTCGCTCCGCCTGTGGCGCCTCCAAAGTGTTGGCTAATACAAGTAGTTCAACAGTTAACGTCGCAAGCAGCAGCAGCTCGAATGCAAATCGCAACTCTCGCAGCAAAATGCGAACTCCGATGGCAACGCGACCCAAAGCATTTAGCGCAGATCGAACGCCTCGCAATGTGGGTGTGATGCGCTCGACGTCTCCCGGCACACCACCAATGGCTTTTTTACGCTGGCCGAAACCCGGTGAAGTGGCGCTATCCAAATTTGGCAGTCCCATTGTAGCCCAGGTGTAAGTACTTATCTGTTTTTATATGAGGGGCTCTAGTCGAGAAATCTGGACATAGATATATCCTTTATCCGATACGTAACGCGCACACTCATTTGTGTATATTCTTCCTGTGACCAAAATGACCAAACTTTAAACTGCAATATCTCCGGTGTTTCTTCACCGATTTCGATCAATTTTTTTAAATTTTCATAATTTTAGCCATAGTTTCAAACATTGTTTTCGCAATTTTGAAATTCAAGATTTTTTGTGTTATTTTGATCACCTGTGTTGATCGGAAACCAGGAGTGTTATCGATAATTTGAAACAAATTTGTTCTGCTTATGGTATAGGAGAGTTTAAGTTGCAAGTTTGAAGTATAGCTCTTATAGTCGGACAGAAAGACATTGCTATACCGACTCACTGTATGGGGTCAGAGATGATTCCTTCTGTGTGTAACTTACACTTGTGGGTACATTATATACCAATCCTATAGCAAGCTTACAGTAGTAATTGTAGTAGTAGTCATAAGTAGCTCGATTATTATTGTTTAAAAGTTAAACTTATAATTAAACTACAACTATTTTCGGGCTTGCACCATTTTTTAGTGATGACGATGACATAAAATAGTAAATTATAATTTTTTTCTCTATAGTCAAAAAACAAAATTTTAAAATTTGCCCGAGCCAAAAACTGGAGTTTTTAGCACAGCCCAGAACATGATTAGTATAAGTTATGAAATTCTTTTTGCCTTTTTTTTATTGCTGGAAAAATAATTGAAAAACAAGCTGTTTAAAAGAAAAAAAAAATATTCACACCTATTATTTTGTCCATGAGTAAATATATTACTAGATATATATTTTGTATGCCCTTAAATATAAATTAATAAATGAGTTACAGAATGGTTTAAAGGCTTTGTTCAAAACATTTAACAGACAGAAGAAAGTTTCTAAAACTCTTTTAAGTATATGTATACAGTGGGGAGCAAAAGTGAGTACATGTTAGCGAAATTGACTTTCGTCGCCCATAAAAAATTAATCACACAAGCAAATTTATAGGTAGGATTGGTAATTTTAAATTCGTTTTAATGATACAATACTCTTCTTAACCCAATGAAAGTTTTCAATTCTTGTAAAAGTCTATTTTCAACACTTTTTTCCCGGGCTTAAATAAAAAATTTTTTGATGCAAAAACTTGCTTTAAACAATTCTAATAGTAACTAATAGAGATGGGATCGAGAAAGAAATTGCTTCCCATCCCATACCGTCCCGAAAACAATTTGCTTTTCCCATCCCGAATGTCCCAAAAAATGTTGTATCTATCTTACGGGTCCCAACATTTTCCCGAAATTAAAGTGTGTGGCTCTCTGGTGGCTGAAGACGTTGGAACGTTAAGCACTTGCCTGGAAAGCATTTCAACTATGGAAAATCATTGCATTGTTGCCAAAATCTTAAAATAATAGGGAAAACATATAAATGCTTGCATTTATTTTATTTTATTTCGATAAATACAGAACATATATCGAGTAAATTTTGTTTGGGTCCCGACTAATTTTCGTGCTGTTTCTCGTTGCCCCTCTGATTCAGGCTCACTAATAAGATACCTAATACTTATATGTTTGTATTTACAGCATGCCAGACAAATTTGCAAATTGCAATATTCCAATTCGCAATGGCGTTTTGTCGTTGCGACCCAAGAAATTGGCTGAGGTAAAGTCGGATCTGCTTGAAAATTTGGATTCGGATACTTTAAACCAAATAAGGACGCTGCATGAGAACTTGCAATTAATTATGAACACTGCCAACAAGGCGGGTATAAAGTAGCTATCGCAAGCAACCTTTATATATATTACATATTTTATTACATTTAATATTTGTCAATTTAAATTCAAAACTATGTTCGTTAAGTTCTGCATTTATGTTTATAATTTTTCAATCATTTATTTTTAACTTAATTAATTTTTATTGTCAAAGCACAAGCCAATAAAATTTCTATACCGCATTTAAACAAATAACATACTATGTCTTGCCACTACAAAAAATTTAGTTAATAAAAACTCCAGAATAATCATATGGGATTTTAAACAGGAATTATGAAATTTTGCCGGACAACAGCAATACTTAAACAATCTAGAAATGGCACATTGGGCCAGCGAGCTGATTTTTCGACGAAAATTTAAGTTTTAAAGCTAGGTTCTTCAAATTTGATACATATGTCGGAGAATGTAGTATGCGGTACTACGTTTGACATGACATGTGTCAGCCCTGGTTTAGTGGGACTCTAGGTGTATGAACTAGAGTCGAGTGTGGCCCCGTATGCATTGCTAGTGTTGGAAAAGGTATGAACGGTCTAATGACAGTTGCATTGCTAGTGTTGGAAAAGGTATGAACGGTCTAATGACAGTTGCATTGCTAGTGTTGGAAAAGGTATGCACGGTCTAATGACAGCTGACGTGTGTTTAGACGTTCTCTTTCTTTCCTTTTTGGTTACCGAACAAGCAACACGGCTGCGGGGACTCGCTGCGCTAATCCAGTTAATTTAAAAGCATCAAACGTAAATTTATAGAAAAGATGGCTGATAAATTGCAAGATGATGTCGTCCTGACTGGGGAAGGTAATATTTCCCCGACATCAGAAGTGGGATTCAGCTCTCGTCCAACAACCTTTTCGGAGCAGTTTTATGTGTTGTTCGACCAGCAAAATCGAAATTTTCTGGAGCTGGCGAAAAGTTTAAGGGCATCGGCAAGCGAACCACAGCAACAAGGCGTACTAACACTGCCGAAGTATAATCCGGACATTTCTGGAGGCGATGCTACTCAGTGGTGTGCTACGGTGGAGCTTATTTTTGACGAGAAACCACTAATCGGCAGTGCGCTCATAATGGCATTGAGCAAATCTTTGGAAGGAAGCGCATCACAATGGCTGTCGCAGATATGTTATCCTGGAATAACATGGCAGGAATTTCGGCAGTTATTTGAGCAGCGATACGAGACACCTGAGACGCCAGCAGCAACATTTTTGCGTTTGCTCAGTAGCCGTCCAAATAACGGTGAAGGCTTGTCTGCATATGCAAGCCGCATTGTGACGTCGCTATGCACAAAAATTCGTAACATGGATCACGAGCAAATCGCCGTGGCGTTTGTGCTAGGACACATGGCAAATTTCGATCGACGTTTGCAGAGAACTGCATACACGTCGAACATAAAGAATAGACGTGACTTACAATCGGAACTACAAGTTTTTAACTTACTGAAAATCCAAAGCAATACACCAAATTGGGAACCGGAAACCAAGCGTGCCAAAACAATGGAGGTTAAGTGCTATCTTTGTGGCAAACTGGGCCATAAAAAGGTGGACTGCAGAGCCGGAAAAGGGTTCAAAAATTCACCAGCTGAAGGAGAACGTCGTTTCGGAGAGTCTTTTCATCAAGGAAAACATGATCAACATCTGTCGCAGGGAAAGCCGAAAGTGACATGTTACCGTTGTCGTGAGCCGGGCCACATCGCCCCTAAGTGCCCCAAAAACGTGTCGACAGGAGGAACAGGATCCAGGTCAGAAAAGAGGATAGAACTATGCGTCGTGGTTGAACCTAAGTCTTTTATGATGGTACAAGGTGAGAAGTTTCCAATATTATTCGACTCTGGAGCAGAGTGCTCATTGGCTAAAGAAAGTATTTCCAATAAGTTAGTTGGTAAGAGAACAAATAATGTAATTTCCTTAAAAGGTATAGGTAATGCCAATATCTACAGCACAGTCCAAATTGAAAGTAACGCTATTATTGACGGCAATTGTTTAGAAATCTTGTTTCACGTAGTTCCGGATGATTGCATGAAAAATAATGTTACTATCGGTAGAGAAGTATTGGCTCAAGGGTTTACAGCAGAAATTTCTTATGATGGCTTTAAAATTGTACGATCTAAAATTGTCAACACATGTAACTTATCGGAGCCAGCTAATTTCGATAATTTAGAAACAGAAGTTGTTGCTGATGAAAGAGTAAAATTAATATCATTGTTGAAGAAGTACTCAACGTCTTTTATTGAAGGCACTCCGCAAACTCGTGTTGATACTGGTGAAATGTGTATTCGTCTGCGTGAACCGACTAAAACTGTACAGAGACGACCGTATAGATTCAGCCCAAGTGAGAGAGAGATAGTACGTACTAAGATCAATGAACTAATAGAATCTAAAGTCATTAGGCCAAGTAGCTCACCGTTTGCTAGCCCTGCGTTGATAGTAAAGAAAAAGAATGGGTCTGCCAGGCTTTGTGTCGATTATCGAGAATTAAATAGCAATACAGTGGCCGATAAGTTTCCGTTGCCTTTGATATCGGACCAAATTGCTAGGTTGCGTGGTGCGAAATATTTTACCTCTCTGGACATGGCTAGTGGATACTACCAGATTCCAATGCACCCAGAATCAATTGAATATACTGCCTTCGTTACCCCTGATGGGCAGTATGAGTTTTTGTCAATGCCGTTCGGTTTGAAAAATGCACCGTCAGTGTTCCAAAGAGCTGTAATGAAAGCATTGGGTAATCTCGCACATTCATTTGTAATCGTTTATATGGATGACATATTGATTGTTGCGTCGACTAAAGAAGAAGCATTTGACAGGTTGCAACTTGTGCTAGAAGTGTTGGTAAATGCTGGATTTTCCTTTAATATTTCGAAATGCTTTTTCTTGAGGACTACTGTGCGATATCTTGGCTACGAGGTACAAGCGGGAGAAATACGACCTAATGCAAACAAAATTGAGTCGTTGGTTGCGTTGCCACCTCCAAGATCAGTTGCGACTTTACGTCAGTTTATTGGGTTAGCATCATATTTCCGTCAGTTTGTTTCGGGATTTTCACAGATGATGAAGCCTTTGTATTTTCTTACATCGGAGAAAAATAGTTTTGAATGGAAAGCAGAACATGAAGAGGTTCGTAAGAAAATTATCCACATACTTACAAACAAACCGGTGTTGACCATTTTTGACCCCAAGTATTCAATTGAGTTGCATACTGACGCCAGCTCTATCGGTTATGGAGCCATTCTGTTGCACAGAATAGACAACAAACCCCATGTCATCGAATATTATAGCAAAACGACCAGTTCTTGTGAGTCAAGGTACACTTCATATGAATTAGAAACCCTGGCAGTTGTAAATGCCGTAAAACATTTTCGTCATTACCTTCACGGAAGAAAATTTGTTATATTCACTGATTGTAATTCTCTAAAGTCGTCGCGAACTAAAATCGAGCTGTCACCTAGAGTTTACCGTTGGTGGGAGTTTCTTCAAACGTTTGATTTTGAAATCCAATACAGAGAAGGAAAGCGAATGGCACATGTAGATTTTTTGTCAAGAAACCCAATTCGTCAACAATTGGTTCAAAATAAGGTGCAGGAGAAGCGGGTTGACTTGACAGAAATATCCGAAAATTGGTTACACGTGGAACAACAAAGAGATCCGGAAATTACAGAAATAATTACAAAATTGACAAATGATGATTTGCCATTGGCTTTGGTTGCAACATATGAACTGAGATCGAATGTTTTATACAGAAAAATTCAAAGACACTCTAAAACACGTTGTCTCCCTGTTGTTCCTCGATCTTTCCGCTGGTCTGTAATAAACCAAGTGCATGAGTCTATCATGCATTTGGGGTGGGAAAAAACGTTAGATAAGATATACGATCACTACTGGTTTACTGGCATGGCAAAATATGTTCGTAGATTTGTTGAGAATTGCATCACTTGCAGAGTGTCGAAATCTGCATCTGGTAAAACACAAGTAGAGCTACACTCAATTCCGAAAATTAGTGTTCCCTGGCATACAATTCATATTGACATATCTGGCAAGCTAAACGGTAAAAACGACCGCAAAGAGTACATAATCGTACAAATTGACGCCTTCACTAAATATGTTTATTTGTATCACACCTTTTCGCTTGATTCTAACACCTGTATCAATGCACTAAAATCTTCGATTTCCATGTTTGGAGTGCCAACTCGATTGATTGCGGATCAAGGAAGAAGCTTTACAGGTACAAAGTTTGCGGAATTTTGTTCGTCGCAAAAGATACAACTGCATCTGATTGGTACTGGTGCTAGTAGAGCTAATGGCCAGGTCGAGAGGGTAATGAGTACACTTAAGAATCTGTTAACTGCTGTTGAAACAAGCTCTAGATCCTGGCAAGACGCATTGGGGGAGGTGCAGTTGGCACTTAATTGTACGTTAAATCGGGTTACCAAAGCAAGCCCATTAGAACTTTTAATTGGTAAAGTGGCTCGACCGTTGGGGTTGACCCCTATTAGTAATGAAGAAACCGAAATTAATCGGTCAGTGTTGAGAGAGCAAGCAGTTAAAAACATGCAAGATGCCGGCGTGTACGAAAAAAAACGTTTTGATAAAAATAAAGCTAAGGTAATTAGATTCAACGTGGGCGACTATGTATTGCTAAAAAACAGCGAAAGACAGCAAACCAAACTAGATCCAAAATTTAGAGGCCCGTTTTTGGTTACAGAGGTTTTGGACGGAGACCGATACATGTTAAAATCCACGAAATATAATAGACTTTATAAGTATCCACATGAAAGTTTGCGTAAGATGCCAGATGTTGAGATACCAGAAGAGCTGGATATTGACAGAGAAAACTTAAGTTTGTCGAATGAGATAGTTGAATTTGACGAGGATAATCGTGAAGCCATGGTTTATGGTGATGGACGAGGATAATCGTGAAGCCATGGTTTATGGTGATGGACGAGGATAATCGTGAAGCCATGGTGTATGGTGATGGACGAGGATAATCGTGAAGCTGTTGTGTACGGCGATGGACGAGGTTGATCGTGAAGCTGTTGTGTACGGCGATGGACGAGAAGTAGTTGTGTTGTCATTGAGTATGACAAAGTTCGAGCGATATGTTTGCTATTAATTCCGTGAAGAAATTTTAAATTTTAAATGCAAGCACAAGTGCAAACTTTCAATTGACATGGCGTGCTGGGCATCGAATAAAATAAAGCAGTTGATAAAAAAAAAAAAAAAGTTAAGAAATGAAAATTGAATTTGATATCATGGTTGTGTACCTTGATTTAAAAGTTGATATACTATAAGACAGTTTAAGTAACGCAATGTAATTTGATCGATCTAATCCAAGACGGATAAATATTTTGTTTGAAATAATTCATAAAGAGAATGTAAAATTTGAGATTATGTTTATGATCTAAGAAGTTAAATCATAATTATAATAAAGGAAATCAGACAAAGAAGTAAGATTCTGTGACACGAGGACGTGTGAATGTCAGAATGGCCGTGTCGGAGAATGTAGTATGCGGTACTACGTTTGACATGACATGTGTCAGCCCTGGTTTAGTGGGACTCTAGGTGTATGAACTAGAGTCGAGTGTGGCCCCGTATGCATTGCTAGTGTTGGAAAAGGTATGAACGGTCTAATGACAGTTGCATTGCTAGTGTTGGAAAAGGTATGAACGGTCTAATGACAGTTGCATTGCTAGTGTTGGAAAAGGTATGCACGGTCTAATGACAGCTGACGTGTGGATAGACGTTCTCTTTCTTTCCTTTTTGGTTACCGAACAAGCAACACGGCTGCGGGGACTCGCTGCGCTAATCCAGTTAATTTAAAAGCATCAAACGTAAATTTATAGAAAAGATGGCTGATAAATTGCAAGATGATGTCGTCCTGACTGGGGAAGGTAATGTTTCCCCGACACATATGATAGTGTCGATGCACAGAAAAATATATCTAAAACCCTGTCCACACTAAAACTACATTTTGCATTTTCGCATTTTGCTCTTAATGCTGCTTCACGGCCCATGGATTTCTTATGGGAGCTAGAGGTGGTAAAAAGTTGCTTCAGAAAAAAATGCAATTAGTATTTTTAGCATATATTCGATATTTCACTCGATATTCGGTTTTTTGTGAAGCATCGGAAAAAGTATCTGCTCTAGATCGTGAACAAAAACAAAAATTTACAGTTGATTTAAAAAGCGCAAAAATGTCAGAAGGTAAGAAATTATATTAAATTAACAATTTTATGCAAAAAACATTGCTGTGATTTTAAATTATTATTGATTACAGCCCAGGAAAATAACAGCCGTTGCGTTTGGAGCGAAGACACCACAAGGCTGCTTCTCGACCTGTGGTACGAGAACGTTGGCGGGCCTCGCGGGCAGCGAAAAAACTCACACATTTAGAGGGGATTGCAGAGGAGCTAAAACTATCAGCGAAGGAGGTTAAGTCAAAAATTGACAACCTGACAAGGAAGTATAGGTGAGTGCCTGAATGGTGCAAGACATGCATATGTATTTATATGTAACAAATATTTATTGCTTTAAGAGTGGAACGCGAAAAGATCGGGCCGAGTGGCGGCACTCCATCTACCTGGGAGCTCTATGAGCCCCTAGACAAAATACTGTCCGTATCGCAGGTGGTGAATTTTGAAACTATGGTTGTGGAAAACTTTGGTAAGTTTACATAAGTTTTTTTACTCTTGTGATAATTAATAATTAAAGCTTAAACATTGTTTCAGATTTGACTTCAATGAGCCCGGGTGTTGAGAGCGAAGTTCCAACAACTTCAAAGCGCAAACGCTGTACCTCGGAGAGTTTTGAGGAACGGAAAGTGGTTGCTTTGTAGAAGATAGCAGACACTATTGACAACCTAGCTGAAAACATTAAATCGTACAATAATGTTATGTTATCGCGAACTGCAATACAATAGTGTTCCAATTTTCTAAATGAAATTTTATCTTTAAATTTTTATAGCTTATCCTTTTCATTTATTTATGTATAGGCTTGTTATTAATATATAAAGAACATTTAATAAAACTAGTTATTTGTTAAAAAAAAATAGTGGCTTAAGGCGCTTCGAATGATCTGCAATAAACACTTGATCTGAAAGTGCAAAATGCCAATGCAGTACAATGTAGACGGTAAACTGCATTAGTATCGATATTTCGATTATTTTAAAAATTCGCGTTAGTGTAGACAGGGTATAAGTTTCAGACCGATCTGACCACGCCTTCCCTAGCCGCCCATATGAGATAGGTTTCCTCTTATTGATACTTGTACGGTAATAAATAATGCAAGCACTCGTTAAATTCAACAAATGTTTTGAATTTATTTTTTTAACACTTAACCTAAATATTAATAAGTAACAAGTAAAAACGTTGCAGTCGGACGAAACCGACTGCGATATTCTTTGATACCAGTTTACATAGCTGTGTTAAGGATTCTGAGTGCAAATAGTAATATATGAGGGTTTTGGGTATAAAAATCAGGCAGAAAGGGTAGGCATGACATCCAGCTGTGTCGGATGTCACCTTCTATCCCCCTACCAAGTTTGGAGACTCTAGCGCAAAAGCTGACAAAGATATAGCGGTGGGCGGTATAAGTTGGCGTGGCATCCAAAATTTGTATTTGATTTGATTTATTAATTGATTAACATCCTAGTGCGACAAGTTCTAAGAAACTTAAATTTAAGGCACTAGTCACTAAAACAAAATTATTAATTAAAATTAACAAAGCAAAATCAAAAGAAAAAAACAGAAAGAAATAATTTAAATTATACAATGAGAAGATTGGAAGAACTTAAGCAGACTAACATTTATGTACTTAGTTTGAATGTTTATTTATAAATATTAGAATTAAAATTAATTTAACGTTAGATATTATTTTGTTAGTGCATCAGAAGGCTGCTTTTAAGTTGTAAGTTGTAAGTTGTTCCACAGGCGAACAGTGTGTATGAAGTATTGTTGTTCAGAGACAGATAAACGATGACGTACAATTATTAAATTATTTGTCCGACGTGAAGTTAAAAAAAAAAAATGTATTTTAATTTATAAATAACTGGGCTCTTTTGTATTTATAACTTTGTGTAACAATATTAATGCTCTGAGTTGAATCCACTTTTCCAAGCTAAGATTATATATTTTGCATGCATATGGTGTAACGTGGTCTCTTCTTCCTAAATTAAACACATAACGGGTAATACTATTGAAGACAACATTGAGCCTGTGCTTACTAGCAGCGTCAGGGTTTGAAAAAATTTCTACTCCATAGAAGAGAGTTGGTATGAGGTAGGTCTTGGCCACAATGAGTTTAATATTAATTGGCAAGAGATGCTGCGTCAGGTACAACATTATTAAGGCTGCATAAGTTCTAGCTATTGATTTAATTATGTGGTCACTCCAAGTTAGAGTCTTATTAAATGTTATCCCTAGGTTAGCTACCCTGTCTACGTAGTCAATAGAATTATTGTCAATTTTGATTTTTCCCAAGTTTAAAGTGTCTATCGACTTTTTGTATATAACTATACACTTACTTTTCGACGTGTTTAGACCAAGGCCATTACTTCGTGACCACTCGCTCACCTTTACCAATTCTCTATTAATTACACTTACAAATTCATCTATTCTGGACAATGGACTACAACAATACAACTGAACATCATCAGCATACATATGGACATTACATTCAGAAAAGACATTGGGTAAATCGTTAGCATAACACGAGTACAATAACGGCCCAAGAACTGATCCTTGTGGCACTCCTCGGCTCAAGGACAGAAATGACGACGAACTTGACGGAGTGACAACAGATTGAAAACGGGTACTAGGTATGAGCGTAATAAGGAATCGGCTGTGGTTGTAAAACTATATAGCTTCTTCATTTTTGTGCATAGGATGTCATGGTTGACAGTATCAAAAGCTTTGCTATAGTCAAGCAGTGTCAAGAACGTAACGTAGCCATCATCCATGCTTCTACGTATGTCCTCAACAATATTAAGTATAGCTGTTGTGCAGCTTCTGTTTTTCCTAAATCCGGATTGATTATTGCTGAGAAGACTGTTAGTTACCATGTATTCATTTATTTGATTAGCTAATAGATTTTCAAACACTTTGGATAGAAAAGGAAGAACTGAGATTGGTCTGAAATAATCTTAGCAAGTTTCCATTTTTCAGGAAATACCGAAGTAGTGATTGCTGAGTTCATAACATGTGTGACGTGGTTTAATATTGACGGAATTATAATTTTGACAAATTTAGGATTTATATCATCCAGTCCAACTGCATTTGATTTGACATTTAACATAGATTCAAGGACTTCATAATTACTGACACACCTGAAACTAAAGCTAATATCACAGTTAGGAGGATCACAGTTATGGTATCCATTGGCTAGGGCCTCAGGTACAGCGCAGTTGACGAACTTTTGGTTAAGCTCTTCAGCATTAACGTCGACACTGGTTCTAACTTTTTGCTTTCCCACTCCAATTTCATTGATAATACTCCATTTATCTCTTGACGAGATGGATTGTTGAAATTTCTGGGAAAAGTACCGCTTCTTACCATCATTAATCAATTTAACAACAGCACGTCGTAAGCTTTTGAAGGTATCGTACAAAAAGTCAGTCTTAAATCTCTTCCATTTGTTGTAGGCTTCATTTCTTTTTAGTATGGCTCTTTTACCGAAATGTGTTAGCCAGGGCTTCTCACTAGACTGGGGAAGTTTAGATTTCAATGGGACACAAGTATTATACAAATCTATTATTCTACCTTGCAGATATTCAACCTGATCGTTAACTGTGGTCATGTTGTATATTAAGGTCCAGTCACAATTATTAAATTCGTCAGATAAAAAGTTAATATCTATATTTCTAAAGTCTCTATATGTATACGTCAGATCCAGCTTATTAATACAGACATCATACGACACAAAAACAAGATCATGTTTGGAGAAACAGGGGACGGAAATTTGGTCATACATAAGAGTTTTTAAGGAATTACTGACGAAGACCAAATCCAAGAGTGTACTGCAGGTGGAAGTAAAATGGGTTGGATTAGTCGAATTGACTAAGTGTAATCCAAGCGATTCCATATTGTTGGTGAGATCATTCTGGGATTAAAATCCCCCAAAATCACAATGTCAATATATGCAACAGTTAACATTGAAATTGACGACATTAAATTAGTGTAGGACGCTGCACGATTCGGACGATAAGCACAACCAATAAGCATTTTACGAAGATACTGTGGACAGCTTATTTCCACAAAAATGTACTCAGTAGTACTTCCTTCTTTATGCTTACACAATAACTTGGATCGCAGCTTATTATTAACAAAGATTGCCACGCCCCCTCCATGTCCAACACGATCTGCTCGAAATACAGTAAAACCTTCACATGAAACTAACAAATCAGACATTTGAGTCATAAACCATGTTTTAGATACACACACTACATCAACATTCGACTTAACAAACATATATCATCCATCTTTCTGACTAAACTTTGAGCATTAATATGGCAAATGTTAAGCCCATTGTGTTGCTTAGCTAGAATTCTAAGCATTACATTACTGTTCGCCATTGTATCAATCATATTATCCAACATAAGAGATGAGACCTAATTTTAGAAACGCACCAACAAAACTTTAAGCTAATATCTAACTCAATAGAATTTAAATGTTGACAAATAAGAGGTTTTAGGATACAAAAATAAATGAAAATAAAAGCTCGTGCATGTTTATTGGGAACAAAATAAGTTCCCCACAGTTGAAGAGGCCAGGTCTGAAGAGCTAGTGTTGTTCGCCACGCCGATTTGGGAAAGAGACAAAAGCTCATCCATACTCTTAATGCAAATGCACTCACTGCCTTCGCCTCGCCTGACATACACCTCAGCAGAGCGCGTAAAGACCGCTGAGAAAGCTTTATGCCTTTTAAGCTTAAGCGCCTCTTTAAAAAGTTGATAATTGAGCTTTGACAGCTGCTCATTGATGTAAAAGGGCGCTTGAGAGTTGAGTCCCAAGAGATTAAGACTCAGTGGCATCTTAAGGGCCCCATACACGTGCAGCATGCTGCGCGCAGCCTCGTGTACGTGTGAATTTAAGCAAAGCATCTCCCTTGACAGACGGCTCTTTGCTTAGATAAGCTTTGATCGCGTGCGTGCGACGGAGGCAGGAATAGTAAGATATTTGTTTTGCATGCAGAGCTTAGAGAGTGAGCGTAAAATGGACTACAACAAACACACGTGCTGCGAGCGCGATATCAAATTAATTTGAAATCACGCTCGCAGCATAAGAGCGATTTGCGCGCTCTTGTCAAAATTTGAGCCGCCTCTTTGGACTTTTGATCAAGAGCGGACTCACACGAACGACAACTACAGTCACATTATGTGAATGTATTCCCTCTCAGCGTGCAGCATGCTGCACGTGTATGGGGCCCTTTAGAGTTCCGTCGGTATGCTCCCGCGGCGTGTAATAGTGCCTTTTTGTCTCGCTGACAAACTTTACGATCACAATCAGATCTAAAACGGTATGTGTCGGGACGCGCGGTTTTATACGAAACACCTTACTTATATCGGCGGCGGGGAGGTGAGGTTGAGTGAGAAAAATAGGCTGTTCATTATTGTTTTTAAGTTTTCGTTATCACTCATTGGGATACCATGAATGCGAACATCATTTGCAATGTTGGCATTCCCCTCTGCTATCTGCCGAGCTCCCAGTTTTGCCTCGAGATCAGATACCCTTTCTCGAAGTGCCTGAATGTTTTCATCTTCGAGATGCTGGATTCTCTTGGCAAGTAGCGCAAGATCACTTGCAATGCCATTGAGCTTGGTGTCGAGCTCCTTCAGTATCCTCCCCTCCGCTTCACGAATGTTAGAACTAATAAGTTTCGCCTGTTCAGAGAACCGTGCGTTGATCAGCTCTACCAACAGTGGAGAAAGTGCATCGGAGGTGCGGCCAGCAACATCAGCGGTCGTCTCGCTTCGCACACGCTTCGCAGCTGTTTTCGACATTTCGTGTCCGTTGCGCTCTCACTCACTCGCGATTATGCTTTGTGCTTATGCAGTTACAGTTATGAGTGTTTTTTTTTTTTATTTTGTGTTTCGAGTGTTTCGGCTTAGTGGAGAGAGTAACTCTCACAGATTGTTATTGTTGTTTTGACGTTAGTTTTTGCCGCGCCAAGCCAGGAAAGAACTTTTTTATACTTTTTGTTATTATTTATTAAACTATGTGAAGTAGAAATGAGGCCACTTTGTGAGTAACAATGAAAAGTTTTTTATCAGAGTTCGTAAACCAATTTATTTTTGGGAAATAAGTCGAAATCAGTGAAATAAACGCAGCGCACAAAGAAACACGTCTCTTACTCAGCACAACAGACAATCAGAGACATCAGTTACGGATGTCACTACCAATATTCATACCAAATTTGGTGACTCTAGCTTAAAAACTGACGAAGATACATGCCTTCCGGTTTTTTTTAGGGCGGTGGGGCATGTCCCGTTGTTTGGGGACGTGGCACCCAAAGTTTTGAATCATGACTTTGTCAGATGTCAGTATCTACCTTCGTGTCAATTTTAGTGGCTATAGCTTCAAAACTGTAGAAGATACATGCATTTTTGTTTAAAATTTAAGGGGTGGGGGTGGGGGCGGAATAGGTGGGCGTGGCATCCAAACTTTTGATGCAGTTTTTTGGGAAATGTCATCGGCTATGTTGCCCTCAAATTTGGTGACTCTAGCTGCTAAAATGTGGGATATATTTGAGTTTTATCGATTCGCACATCGAGGTTTATCGACTTGTTATCGATTTTCCAGGCCCCCTGAGGCTGTAGAGCCCTAAATTTAACACTTTGTCTGACGACGACATGTACCAAGATATTTGCAAAGTTGCAAGGCTCTAGCTTTAAGGGTGTCCAAAAAAGTTGCGTTCATACAGACAGACGGACGGACAGACACCATGACTGACATTGCACAAACCCAATATACTATGATACCTTTGGTATCAAAGTATAAAAAATAATAATGCATTCAAAATTACTATAAATAAGTGTTTTACATTTAAAAATGTTTCTAATAGTCGTCTTCTACATAAATTTCTATTGAAAACGGATTTTCAGAGTCAGAATCTGAATCACTATCACTATTGCTAGCATCAAAATCGGGAACATTGTTATTATTATTCATGTTACAAGAATATAGGTTAGGTTAGAGCGGTAGTGAGAGGAAAAGACCCCCCACTGTAATGTCTGTATGTTAGTCGGTTGGGTTGTGATCACCAACTAAGTATGACGAGATTTTGCCAGGTGTGCACCTCTTGCTATGCTCTTAGCTTGCTCGTCGGATTGGTCGGGGTCCTTGCTTCTCTCTCTTATGTCATACACACACACTCACATAATAATTTAGGTGCACATGTACCAAAAGGGTATAGAAAAAAAAAGTATATATAAACAAATCTAATTCCTTATCTGGATCGCTTCCCGATACTTTACAGACTATTAAAAAGGGAAACTCTGGTCTTGTCGAGCCCCCATCAATTCTTTACCCACCCTACCTTTGCGTCATCTTGATGAAAAGTGATGTCGCCCTTTAAGAAAAGCTTGCTTTTTTTTTTTTTCTAAATGCACATCTTCACGATCATGCTGTACTCAGGACAAATAATAAGAACGTTATTTATTCATTTCAGTGTAGATTACTTTCATAGTATATTTTGTTCATGTTTAATTTCTAACAGGCTGATATAAGCACCTTTCATATTTGATTTCCCCGAATTCGCATTAGTTCTTAAGATTAAAATATAAAGAATAAATTGGAAAATATATATATATATAATAATAATATCTCGTAAGGAGACTGACCGTATATCGCTTGGTTAAAGAAATTTTATTAACCGACTAATATTATATTTATGTTTATCAATTAATAAATGTGTACATACATATATGAACACTGATAAGTTATGCTTTCTTATACACTCACGCAAATCCATATTTGTGACCGCTTACTCCCTGCACGATCGTTGAGCTCAAAGAAGGTGTGTGGGGTTAAGTTCTGTTTAGGAATAAATTGATGATTATATAAAGGACTTCAATTTAATAGGTAATCTTAATTATTTTCTTTTAACAATTCCCAGTTCGTTATTATTAACATTAACATTTCTAAATTCTAATAATAATGTTTGCAAAAATCAAAACAATGGCAGTTTTAAAGGAAATGCATATTCTCTGCTTCGCATTGAGTGAATTCGTCTTCCACATATTCAATCGAGCTTTGCCCATACAAAAATACTCAAAAGCTTAACTAAGCTCGTGACAAAATACAAGCACTCACGATCCACGTGCACTCTGCTCGGTCAATACAAAAATACTCAAAAGCTAAACTAAGCTCGTGGCAAAGTAAAAGCACTTACGATCCACGTGCACTCTCATCATACTCTTTCTTTTCGATCGGACTTGTACATTTTTTTATATTTAATTAGTTATGTGGCACATGATTATCTTTTCACAGGCCCGATCGACGCTTTATGACTTATTTAACATTGAAGTGCTGGACTATATCTTTAAGAACTTGAACTCGGCCACAGCCGGTGACTCACTCAAGCTGTACTTTTATGAGTTATTCTAACGCAGCTTGGCAGTTAAACTGAGTAGAATTTTTCACTGCTCCAGAAGTTCCGTCTTGTGCCCTCTTTATTTATCCCCAGGGACTTTATAGGAGGAGAGAGATCCAAATATTTACTGAATTTAATGGTGGTGGTGGTAGTGGTGGTAGTAGTGGTGGTGGTGGTGGTGGTGGTGGTGGTGGTGGTGATGGTGGTGGTGGTAGTGATGGTAGTGGTGGTGGTGGTGGTGGTGGTGGTGGTATTTCATTCTTCATCTTTTAATCCCCAAACGAAATGTCTAAAAAAACGAGGTGGCGTAACGGAGTTCGCTGGGTTTTCTAGTATATATATATATTAAACGTTTCAGTACGTCCCTCCACGAGGTTTCTTGGGATAATAATTTCTAAGCTCGCTGTGCCGAGCCCATTAACCTGAATCGTCAAAGCTACGTTTTTCGGATATAGCTGATTATCCGCGAGCTTTATCCGCTAATGTCTCGCTCACCATTATTCTCCTCTCTTGAGCTACTATCTATATCGCTATCCGTAAAAGCTCATCTACTTGAGTTCTTACTGACAGCGAGAGTGTAATTCGCGATCCAGATGTAACTCAAATTTAGCCAAGACAGTTACTTAATAAATACGTGTAACACAGTAGTGTCCAAATTAAATGGCAAAGCTGCCACTACAGCACAGTTGAAGTTGAAGAATAGCCATGCTATACTGACTTAAACTGAAAAAGGCAGTATTTATGTTTTAATCTGTATATCTTTAAGATGATATACCCCTAGATTTTTCCCACTCTCGTCAGCTAACTGATAATAAGACGACCCTATTCGGTTAGTTACTATAGCTGGTTGAAAAACTGGTGCTAACTTAGCACAAAATTTCTTACTAGCGTTACTCTGACAGAATTTTCGGGCGTAAACCTTATCATTTACTTTAAGCGTTCTATTACGAGTGCGCAAATTATATGTTTTAGCGTTCCTCTCATGTGACTCCTCGATTTTCTGTTTAGCCACTTGTCGAATAACCTGCATGACATTGGAGTTTTCGATTCTGGTATCATCTGATAGCAGGTTCAGTCGCCTTAGCAACTTATAGTCTTGACCATTTAAAACCATATTTTGTCCAAAGGCCAGGAAATAAGGTGAAAATCCTGTACTTTGGTGTATGTTAGCTCTTAACGCTGCACTTATTTCCGGTAGCTTAACATCCCAGTTTGTATGATCTTTTCCTATGTAGGCTCTAATAGCGGACAATAAGGATCTGTTTAAGCGCTCACTAGCATTAGCCTGTGGCGAGTAAACAGCTGTGCACACATGAGAAATTCCAAACTTCGTTAGAAATGCTTTAAATGCACCACTCACGAACTGAGAACCATTATCCGTTAGAATGGTTTCTGGTACCCCGAATGTAGAAAACAACTCGTGTTCCAGATATTGACTAATCTTATTTGAAGTAAATCGCTTAAGCGGACATAGGAAATGAAATTTCGTATTATGGTCTACCACAACTAAAAGTCCTATATTTCCACTTTTGGAGCGAGGGTACGGTCCTAAAAGATCCATATAAAGTTTTTGAAACGGCCGATCTGAAACCATTGGTTTCCCCATTGGCGGCTTCAAAACTACGTTTGTACCTTTAGTCTGACGACAAATTGAACATTGGGATACATATTCACGTATCTGCTTTGTCATTTTTGGCCAGAATAAACATCGTCTTATCTTTTCTATAGTCTTAACTATGCCACTATGCGCAGCATTTGGAGGATCATGAGCTCTCGTGATCACGTCTGCCGTGAGTCCTGAAGGTACCCAAAGTCTCCAAGATGATGCATTGCCGTCTTCGTCATATAAAGTCGGACCTATTCTCTTATAGACTAGATTATCTCGGACCTGTAAATCGGGCAATTTCGATTCGTTTGATTGAATTTGTTTTATTAAGTCCATGTATTCCTGAGATTTAAATTCAGTTGATGACAGATCGATGATTGGACCATGTTCATCAAGCTCTGTGACACTTGGGTCATTTTGACGTGATAACGCATCAGCCACTACATTTTGCGATCCTTTTCGGTGCGAAATTTCAAAATCAAATCCTTGTAATTTAATCGCCCAACGGGCTAATCTTCCTGCCAAGTCTTTTTGCTTCATAAGCCACTGTAGCGATGCATGATCCGTCACAACAGCGAACTCTTGACCTTCTATATACGCTCTAAACTTTTTAATTCCCTTAATCACTGCTAAACACTCTAGTTCCGTAGTTGAATAATTTCTTTGAGCCTTTGTGAGTTTTTCTGACATAAAGGCTACAGGTAACTCGACTCCCTCTTCATTTGTCTGTGCCAATACACAACCTAAACCAAATGTACTTGCGTCACAAACTAAAAGAAACTGTCTAGTAAAATCAGGCGTCGAAAGAATTGGTGCAGTGGTCAAATAAGACTTTAGTTGTTGAAATGCTTGCTCTGCAGCATCATTCCAGCTGAGCGGTTGATGTTTCTTTAACAGTTCTGTTAAAGGATGACACACCGTTGCATAATTATCAATAAATCGACGATACCATCCTGCAAGACCCAAAAAACGTCGTAACTGTTTCACCGTCTTTGGTATTGGAAAATCGACAATCGCTTGTATCTTGTGGGGGTCTGTTTTCAGTTGACCGTGCCCAATTATAAAACCCAGATACTTAATTTCCTGCATGCAGAAATTTGATTTGGCCACGTTAATCGTCAGATTAGCTTTTCGCAAATGAACTGCCACTTCTTGCAAGAGCAACATATGTGATTCGAAGTCTTCCGACAAGATAAGCAAGTCATCTAAATAGACAAAAACACGAGTTCTGAGGTTGGCTGGTATCACCTGATCCATAAGCCTACAGAGCGTTTGCGCGGCATTCGTTAGACCAAACGGCATTACCTTATATTGGTATAGGGGCCTATTCGGGACCGTGAATGCTGTAAACTGACGTGAACTTTCTTCTAAGGGTATTTGCCAGTATGCATGCTTCATGTCTAACCCTGTTATGTACCTAGCTGGAGGTAGGCGACTAAGGATACCATCTATATGAGGTAACGGGTAAGCATCTTTCCTCGTATATTTATTAATCTCTCTAGAATCAAGACAAAGTCGATTTTTCACCCCCTTTTTAACTAAAACGCAATTACTGCTCCAAGGACTGTTAGATTCCTCGATTACATCTAATGCTATCATTTTCTCTACTTCCTCAAACATTAATTTTTCTTTGGCTGGCGAAATGGGCCAGTAGCGTTGCTTAATAGGTTTAGTCTTTTCCATCTCTATTGAGTGCTGAATAAGTTTAGTTCGTCCCAGCCCTTCAAGTTTATACGACGGAAATATCTTAATAATTGCACTTAACTTTCTTTCCTGTTCTTCTTTCAAAATATGCATCTTTGGGGATTCTTTAGATTTTTCTGTGTTTCCCACATCTAACTCGTTAACCTGTTGCTCGTTAAGACTTAACATTCCTTTTAAAAGGCCGAATAATTTCCAAAAATCTATACCTAAGTATACATCCTGTTTGAGATCTGGAATTATGTAGAATTCGATTTCATGCACCATATTTCGAAATTGAATTGGAGATATTAATTTGGCTACTACCGAACAGGCACCATGGTTGGCGGTTCTACCCTTTCCTGAACATTTGTGCACATTTGGATGTAAAATAAGAGATTTAGCCGCTTTTCCTCCGATACAGCTAATGGAAGCTCCTGAATCTAACAAGGCTCTAAAATTTTGACCTTCTATGCTTATTTCGGTATATAAACGGTCATCGGAGTCCTTTAAAATGACTTCAATGAGTTTCTTTCTAACCTCCTTTATCTCCTTCCAATACTTTCTCATCCTTAGTGTGGAACGTTTTGGTTGTACTATTATCTCCGTTATTTTTTCTTAATTGGGGTTTTAAATCAGAATTGTCTGTTTGACACTGAGCGTCAGTGTACGATTTATGTAAAGCCGGTTTATAATTTGAACTGTCTGAGTGTAAGTCGCGCTCTGTATCTTGAGTCGACTTAAAGTTATTCGAATGTTTTAAGTCGGGATTTAGTTTGGATGCGTCACAGCTGTATTGGCTTGCGCATCCCTCTTTCGGTTTTCCGAGAGTTTACAATTGTTACACTTGGGTCGGTAGACATTTTTAACGCCACATCCGTAGCAAAATACATGTCTCTCTTCCAAACAATCTTCCCAACGGTGACCAGGCTTGTCGCAATTCCAACATAATAGTCGATTACGACGAATCTCTAAGATACTTTCATCTTCTATCTCCTCACTTTCATTAAGAATCTCCGAAACATTTTGTCTACCGTATTTTGGTTTTGATTGGTAAGAGCCTGCTATAAAACTTTCATGTTTTCTTACTTCATCTCTTAATTCACTCATATTTTGAATTTTTAAGTGGAGAAGTTCATACTTAAGCGCACTTTTGGCGTTTCGCTTCAAAATATCTATTACTTTAGCTTCACTGATTTCATGCGACAATCTTGACACTATTTCTTCGACTGCTGACTGATAATCGTCAAAAGACTCGTTTTCTTTTTGATGACGTTTCCTTATCAATTCCCAGATATCGAAATCATCTTTCGAATCGTCGAACCGCTGCCGAAAGGATACGCAAAACGATTGCCAAGAATATTGGGGATTTTTCTTATGGAAGTTCCAAAACCAATCAGAAGCTTTGCCAGCAAACAGCAAATGTAGATTGTCACACAGTAACTGGTAGTCGCTGTTTAGAGTCTGAGTTGTCAGAGAACGAATTCGATATATAAACGATTCTATCGACATTGAGTCTTTAGAGCCATCGTATTTGATGCGCCAGCTTAACAAAATATTTGCGGCTTTTTCTGGAGCTATTGTTCCAGACGAAAAGTGACTTCTTGGACTGCTTATTATCGGATTACTTGTGTGATTTTCGATATTTGGAATACCATTATTGTTGTTTACTGTTGGTCGTGTCATACGTTCATCAGAGCTGCTGGTTCTATTTGGGTTTAGCTGCAGCTGAGATAATTGTGATTGCAAAGTTTGTTCAATGGACGACTTGATAAAGGAACTAAGATTGTCCATTAGGTCTTTTTGGTGTTGTTGAAACACAGTTTGGATGTAATTTGCCACCTCTACACTGGGTTCATTATTCAGAGATCTATTTTCGTGACTCCCTAGTGAGAAAGACTAGCCGACTGATCTCGGTTCAAAAAAGTTTGGTAACGTGTTTGCATACCGCGCTTAGGAGTTGCCCCTCGTCCCCTGTTTGGCTTCCTACCTTTGGTATTAGGTTCCTTACTGGCTCTAGCTGCTCCTAAATTTTGTGGCTCTACTTGTTCTGCGATTGCGCTTGTACTTGGATCAATCAGCAATTCAGCTGCCACGGTGTTACCTTCATAACTTAACCCATCTATATCGCATTCTATCTTACAATTTGGACAGAAGCGAATATTTCTTAAGTGTTCTCGTATGCAAACATTATGAAATTTGTGTTCGCAACGCGTAGTTGCAACAAGTTGGTCATCTCTTATGGCTTGATGACAGATGCCACAGAAAGTATTCTGATTATCTATAGCCCTCGCTATATTTTCAGTGCTACGGTGCACTGACATGTTGTATAATGTTTAAAACAGTTCGTGCTAACACTGTTTAAAATTTAACTGTTTACTAATTCTGGTAAAATATTGTCCTTTTCTAGCGTGATCGTCGATGGCAAAATGACTTAATAGTTTGTTAGTTCCGATTGGCAATCCTTGTGCTTTAATTGTTCTATTGCTAGTTTACCGAAGATTTTGGAATCAGGGCTGGACATTCTTTACCTATTCAAGTACCAAAGAGTATTCAATACTAACAGAGGGGTAACCAGAGACAGCAACTTTAACAGAAAAAGAACATCGCTAACAGGGGAACATAGCGAGTTAAGTTGGCGGCGTCTGCCTTTTCAAATGATGTGCCGCCTTTTTGAAAATCAGCTGGTGACAAAGAATCAACGGCGATCATTTTTTCACTTTGTTTTCATGGCAACGTGTGCGAAGAAAGCGACAGCAATAATATGTTGCTGTTCGTTTCTTCTTGTGTTGTTGTCAAACTCTTGTCTTTGCTTGAGTTTGGCAATTTTACACTTTTGCTGCTTAACTACATGGGAGGGTAGTATAGAATTCTTATAAGCTTTGCGTAAATAAATGGGTAATCATAAGATACTAGAATATAATTTCAGCATTAAAGTCTGCAAGTTTTTTATTAATTAGGTAGGGCATGTATGAATAATAAAGAAATTTTATTATGAGTTTGTTAACTAATCCTAGAGTAAGGGTATTTGCATTAAAATAGTCAAAAGAGGTTATGTGTTATATTTAAATTATATGTAAGTGGTTTCATTGATTTCCACCTAATATTGCCAGAAAGGGTATTTGAAAATAGCGCAGTTGCTGCGTCTTGTTAGCTTTGCCTATTGTAGTTGTGCTGTCGCAGAACTTGAGCTTGGTCATTTTATGTATGCGTCTGTTTTGTTTCACTTGCTCTTTGCTGTCCGCCTTTTGTAAGACAGGGACAGTAAAAAATGCATAAGTATTAGTATGCGTGTGATGCGTTTCATTTTGTGCTGGCTTCGTTTGCCAAGATTTTTGATATTTATTCTTTTCAGTTGCCTTAAGCTAACCTGTGGGTTGGGTGGTACAGACTATATAGTAACTTTGTACAATAACACACCTGAAAATGAAATACTCTAGCTTGATTCCCTTCAAATACGTTTTCTTATATTTTTGGAATTAGTTGGTTATATATATTTAATTATTAGTGGCTAAATATTAATATATAACTAACAACAAAATAAACTTTTTTCGTATTCAAAATGATATATTTATAACCCTTTTATTTGAATGGCATACTGCAAAAATGTCTATGCCATTAATTTCATATTGGGACAATGGGTATTTCTAGTTGTGCAGCTTATACATACATATCAGCTACAACAGCCAGCCTTTGGGTACACATTTATGCATATACACAGAGACGTGCCTGACCTGCGATACGTTTTGTGTTCACATGCAGCCAAATAAGTATACCAAAACGTAAGCAGCAAAAAATCAAAACAACAAATGCGGCGGCCAGCACAGAAGTATAAACAAAAGCAGCTGTTCTGTCTTTTCTCTACCTACGACCTCTCGTCAGATTTGTTCATGGGCGAGTAAAATTTTTTCGCCAGTTCTTTTTACATCTCTGTTACCTTTACATACTCGTTGTTCAAGTACAAGACTGTTATTCCAAGATCTGAATTCCAATCTTAATAAACCATATGTGTCGCAGAATTTCTCGAAATAATATTGAGTAAACCTTTTTATACCCTTAACCCATAAAATGGGTAAATAAGGGTATAATGGTTTTGTGCAAATGTATGTAACAGACAGAAGGAAGCATCTCCGACCCCATAAAGTATATATATTCTTGATCAGCATCAACAGCCGAGTCGATCTAGCCATGTCTGTCTGTCCGTCTGTCCGTCCGTCCGTCTGTCTGTATGAACGCGCCGATCTCAGAGACTATTAAAGCTAGAGACTTCAAACTTGAAACTTAAGCTCTCCTATACCATAGGCAGATCAAGTTTGTTTTAAATTTTCGATAACACTTCTGGTTTTCGATATACACATGTGATCGATAACAACAAAATAATGAATTTCAAAATTGTGAAAATAAGGTTTGAAACTATGGATAAAATAATGAACATTTAAAAAAATTTGATTAAAATCGGTTAAGAAACACCAGAGATATCGCAGTTTGAAGTTTGGTTATATTGGTCACTGAATAAATACACACAAGTTACTGTAAGCATTACCTATCGGGTTAAGGGTATGTCCTAGTCGGGATTTCTCGACTAGAGCCTTCTTACTTGTTGAATATAGTTTGGTCGGTTCAATCACACCGTGAATTGAAAACCGCTATTCCCAAAACTAACATTAACTGTTGTCCTAATTATTGAGATCCTTGCTGAGAATTGTAGGTATATAGTGCTGAACTACTTTCCTTTTGCTAAGAAGTCAAAAGATTATAAGTAGATCAATCTATCCAATTACGAATAAGATTCGCATTATCCATACGTAACTTCCTTTGATCTTAGCATTTGAAAAAGCTTCCCAAACACAATATAAAATTAAGACTATTATTTTGGATGGATTGGTAAGCAATAAGTGAGACTGATTCTAAAAGCTTTCTAAATTATTTGCCTCTGCAAAGTTTAAGAAAATGCCTCTTCGAGCCCCACACGTTCGGGCGCCAATTATGTAATGTCTGTATGTTAGTCGGTTGGGTTGTGATCACCAACTAAGTATGACGAGATTTTGCCAGGTGTGCACCTCTTGCTATGCTCTTAGCTTGCTCGTCGGATTGGTCGGGGTCCTTGCTTCTCTCTCTTATGTCATACACACACACTCACATAATAATTTAGGTGCACATGTACCAAAAGGGTATAGAAAAAAAAGTATATATAAACAAATCTAATTCCTCATCTGGATCGCTTCCCGATACTTTACAGACTATTAAAAAGGGAAACTCTGGTCTTGTCGAGCCCCCATCAATTCTTTACCCACCCTACCTTTGCGTCATCTTGATGAAAAGTGATGTCGCCCTTTAAGAAAAGCTTGCTTTTTTTTTCTAAATGCACATCTTCACGATCATGCTGTACTCAGGACAAATAATAAGAACGTTATTTATTCATTTCAGTGTAGATTACTTTCATAGTATATTTTGTTCATGTTTAATTTCTAACAGGCTGATATAAGCACCTTTCATATTTGATTTCCCCGAATTCGCATTAGTTCTTAAGATTAAAATATAAAGAATAAATTGGAAAATACATATATATATATAATAATAATATCTCGTAAGGAGACTGACCGTATATCGCTTGGTTAAAGAAATTTTATTAACCGACTAATATTATATTTATGTTTATCAATTAATAAATGTGTACATATATGAACACTGATAAGTTATGCTTTCTTATACACTCACGCAAATCCATATTTGTGACCGCTTACTCCCTGCACGATCGTTGAGCTCAAAGAAGGTGTGTGGGCTTAAGTTCTGTTTAGGAATAAATTGATGATTATATAAAGGACTTCAATTTAATAGGTAATCTTAATTATTTTCTTTTAACAATTCCCAGTTCGTTATTATTAACATTAACATTTCTAAATTCTAATAATAATGTTTGCAAAAATCAAAACAATGGCAGTTTTAAAGGAAATGCATATTCTCTGCTTCGCATTGAGTGAATTCGTCTTCCACATATTCAATCGAGCTTTGCCCATACAAAAATACTCAAAAGCTTAACTAAGCTCGTGACAAAATACAAGCACTCACGATCCACGTGCACTCTGCTCGGCCAATACAAAAATACTCAAAAGCTAAACTAAGCTCGTGGCAAAGTAAAAGCACTTACGATCCACGTGCACTCTCATCATACTCTTTCTTTTCGATCGGACTTGTACATTTTTTTATATTTAATTAGTTATGTGGCACATGATTATCTTTTCACAGGCCCGATCGACGCTTTATGACTTATTTAACATTGAAGTGCTGGACTATATCTTTAAGAACTTGAACTCGGCCACAGCCGGTGACTCACTCAAGCTGTACTTTTATGAGTTATTCTAACGCAGCTTGGCAGTTAAACTGAGTAGAATTTTTCACTGCTCCAGAAGTTCCGTCTTGTGCCCTCTTTATTTATCCCCAGGGACTTTATAGGAGGAGAGAGATCCAAATATTTACTGAATTTAATGGTGGTGGTGGTAGTGGTGGTAGTAGTGGTGGTGGTGGTGGTGGTGGTGGTGGTGGTGGTGGTGGTGATGGTGGTGGTGGTAGTGATGGTAGTGGTGGTGGTGGTGGTGGTGGTGGTGGTAGTGGTGGTGGTGGTGGTGGTATTTCATTCTTCATCTTTTAATCCCCAAACGAAATGTCTAAAAAAACGAGGTGGCGTAACGGAGTTCGCTGGGTTTTCTAGTATATATATATATTAAACGTTTCAGTACGTCCCTCCACGAGGTTTCTTGGGATAATAATTTCTAAGCTCGCTGTGCCGAGCCCATTAACCTGAATCGTCAAAGCTACGTTTTTCGGATATAGCTGATTATCCGCGAGCTTTATCCGCTAATGTCTCGCTCACCATTATTCTCCTCTCTTGAGCTACTATCTATATCGCTATCCGTAAAAGCTCATCTACTTGAGTTCTTACTGACAGCGAGAGTGTAATTCGCGATCCAGATGTAACTCAAATTTAGCCAAGACAGTTACTTAATAAATACGTGTAACACAGTAGTGTCCAAATTAAATGGCAAAGCTGCCACTACAGCACAGTTGAAGTTGAAGAATAGCCATGCTATACTGACTTAAACTGAAAAAGGCAGTATTTATGTTTTAATCTGTATATCTTTAAGATGATATACCCCTAGATTTTTCCCACTCTCGTCAGCTAACTGATAATAAGACGACCCTATTCGGTTAGTTACTATAGCTGGTTGAAAAACTGGTGCTAACTTAGCACAAAATTTCTTACTAGCGTTACTCTGACAGAATTTTCGGGCGTAAACCTTATCATTTACTTTAAGCGTTCTATTACGAGTGCGCAAATTATATGTTTTAGCGTTCCTCTCATGTGACTCCTCGATTTTCTGTTTAGCCACTTGTCGAATAACCTGCATGACATTGGAGTTTTCGATTCTGGTATCATCTGATAGCAGGTTCAGTCGCCTTAGCAACTTATAGTCTTGACCATTTAAAACCATATTTTGTCCAAAGGCCAGGAAATAAGGTGAAAATCCTGTACTTTGGTGTATGTTAGCTCTTAACGCTGCACTTATTTCCGGTAGCTTAACATCCCAGTTTGTATGATCTTTTCCTATGTAGGCTCTAATAGCGGACAATAAGGATCTGTTTAAGCGCTCACTAGCATTAGCCTGTGGCGAGTAAACAGCTGTGCACACATGAGAAATTCCAAACTTCGTTAGAAATGCTTTAAATGCACCACTCACGAACTGAGAACCATTATCCGTTAGAATGGTTTCTGGTACCCCGAATGTAGAAAACAACTCGTGTTCCAGATATTGACTAATCTTATTTGAAGTAAATCGCTTAAGCGGACATAGGAAATGAAATTTCGTATTATGGTCTACCACAACTAAAAGTCCTATATTTCCACTTTTGGAGCGAGGGTACGGTCCTAAAAGATCCATATAAAGTTTTTGAAACGGCCGATCTGAAACCATTGGTTTCCCCATTGGCGGCTTCAAAACTACGTTTGTACCTTTAGTCTGACGACAAATTGAACATTGGGATACATATTCACGTATCTGCTTTGTCATTTTTGGCCAGAATAAACATCGTCTTATCTTTTCTATAGTCTTAACTATGCCACTATGCGCAGCATTTGGAGGATCATGAGCTCTCGTGATCACGTCTGCCGTGAGTCCTGAAGGTACCCAAAGTCTCCAAGATGATGCATTGCCGTCTTCGTCATATAAAGTCGGACCTATTCTCTTATAGACTAGATTATCTCGGACCTGTAAATCGGGCAATTTCGATTCGTTTGATTGAATTTGTTTTATTAAGTCCATGTATTCCTGAGATTTAAATTCAGTTGATGACAGATCGATGATTGGACCATGTTCATCAAGCTCTGTGACACTTGGGTCATTTTGACGTGATAACGCATCAGCCACTACATTTTGCGATCCTTTTCGGTGCGAAATTTCAAAATAAATCCTTGTAATTTAATCGCCCAACGGGCTAATCTTCCTGCCAAGTCTTTTTGCTTCATAAGCCACTGTAGCGATGCATGATCCGTCACAACAGCGAACTCTTGACCTTCTATATACGCTCTAAACTTTTTAATTCCCTTAATCACTGCTAAACACTCTAGTTCCGTAGTTGAATAATTTCTTTGAGCCTTTGTGAGTTTTTCTGACATAAAGGCTACAGGTAACTCGACTCCCTCTTCATTTGTCTGTGCCAATACACAACCTAAACCAAATGTACTTGCGTCACAAACTAAAAGAAACTGTCTAGTAAAATCAGGCGTCGAAAGAATTGGTGCAGTGGTCAAATAAGACTTTAGTTGTTGAAATGCTTGCTCTGCAGCATCATTCCAGCTGAGCGGTTGATGTTTCTTTAACAGTTCTGTTAAAGGATGACACACCGTTGCATAATTATCAATAAATCGACGATACCATCCTGCAAGACCCAAAAAACGTCGTAACTGTTTCACCGTCTTTGGTATTGGAAAATCGACAATCGCTTGTATCTTGTGGGGGTCTGTTTTCAGTTGACCGTGCCCAATTATAAAACCCAGATACTTAATTTCCTGCATGCAGAAATTTGATTTGGCCACGTTAATCGTCAGATTAGCTTTTCGCAAATGAACTGCCACTTCTTGCAAGAGCAACATATGTGATTCGAAGTCTTCCGACAAGATAAGCAAGTCATCTAAATAGACAAAAACACGAGTTCTGAGGTTGGCTGGTATCACCTGATCCATAAGCCTACAGAGCGTTTGCGCGGCATTCGTTAGACCAAACGGCATTACCTTATATTGGTATAGGGGCCTATTCGGGACCGTGAATGCTGTAAACTGACGTGAACTTTCTTCTAAGGGTATTTGCCAGTATGCATGCTTCATGTCTAACCCTGTTATGTACCTAGCTGGAGGTAGGCGACTAAGGATACCATCTATATGAGGTAACGGGTAAGCATCTTTCCTCGTATATTTATTAATCTCTCTAGAATCAAGACAAAGTCGATTTTTCACCCCCTTTTTAACTAAAACGCAATTACTGCTCCAAGGACTGTTAGATTCCTCGATTACATCTAATGCTATCATTTTCTCTACTTCCTCAAACATTAATTTTTCTTTGGCTGGCGAAATGGGCCAGTAGCGTTGCTTAATAGGTTTAGTCTTTTCCATCTCTATTGAGTGCTGAATAAGTTTAGTTCGTCCCAGCCCTTCAAGTTTATACGACGGAAATATCTTAATAATTGCACTTAACTTTCTTTCCTGTTCTTCTTTCAAAATATGCATCTTTGGGGATTCTTTAGATTTTTCTGTGTTTCCCACATCTAACTCGTTAACCTGTTGCTCGTTAAGACTTAACATTCCTTTTAAAAGGCCGAATAATTTCCAAAAATCTATACCTAAGTATACATCCTGTTTGAGATCTGGAATTATGTAGAATTCGATTTCATGCACCATATTTCGAAATTGAATTGGAGATATTAATTTGGCTACTACCGAACAGGCACCATGGTTGGCGGTTCTACCCTTTCCTGAACATTTGTGCACATTTGGATGTAAAATAAGAGATTTAGCCGCTTTTCCTCCGATACAGCTAATGGAAGCTCCTGAATCTAACAAGGCTCTAAAATTTTGACCTTCTATGCTTATTTCGGTATATAAACGGTCATCGGAGTCCTTTAAAATGACTTCAATGAGTTTCTTTCTAACCTCCTTTATCTCCTTCCAATACTTTCTCATCCTTAGTGTGGAACGTTTTGGTTGTACTATTATCTCCGTTATTTTTCTTAATTGGGGTTTTAAATCAGAATTGTCTGTTTGACACTGAGCGTCAGTGTACGATTTATGTAAAGCCGGTTTATAATTTGAACTGTCTGAGTGTAAGTCGCGCTCTGTATCTTGAGTCGACTTAAAGTTATTCGAATGTTTTAAGTCGGGATTTAGTTTGGATGCGTCACAGCTGTATTGGCTTGCGCATCCCTCTTTCGGTTTTCCGAGAGTTTACAATTGTTACACTTGGGTCGGTAGACATTTTTAACGCCACATCCGTAGCAAAATACATGTCTCTCTTCCAAACAATCTTCCCAACGGTGACCAGGCTTGTCGCAATTCCAACATAATAGTCGATTACGACGAATCTCTAAGATACTTTCATCTTCTATCTCCTCACTTTCATTAAGAATCTCCGAAACATTTTGTCTACCGTATTTTGGTTTTGATTGGTAAGAGCCTGCTATAAAACTTTCATGTTTTCTTACTTCATCTCTTAATTCACTCATATTTTGAATTTTTAAGTGGAGAAGTTCATACTTAAGCGCACTTTTGGCGTTTCGCTTCAAAATATCTATTACTTTAGCTTCACTGATTTCATGCGACAATCTTGACACTATTTCTTCGACTGCTGACTGATAATCGTCAAAAGACTCGTTTTCTTTTTGATGACGTTTCCTTATCAATTCCCAGATATCGAAATCATCTTTCGAATCGTCGAACCGCTGCCGAAAGGATACGCAAAACGATTGCCAAGAATATTGGGGATTTTTCTTATGGAAGTTCCAAAACCAATCAGAAGCTTTGCCAGCAAACAGCAAATGTAGATTGTCACACAGTAACTGGTAGTCGCTGTTTAGAGTCTGAGTTGTCAGAGAACGAATTCGATATATAAACGATTCTATCGACATTGAGTCTTTAGAGCCATCGTATTTGATGCGCCAGCTTAACAAAATATTTGCGGCTTTTTCTGGAGCTATTGTTCCAGACGAAAAGTGACTTCTTGGACTGCTTATTATCGGATTACTTGTGTGATTTTCGATATTTGGAATACCATTATTGTTGTTTACTGTTGGTCGTGTCATACGTTCATCAGAGCTGCTGGTTCTATTTGGGTTTAGCTGCAGCTGAGATAATTGTGATTGCAAAGTTTGTTCAATGGACGACTTGATAAAGGAACTAAGATTGTCCATTAGGTCTTTTTGGTGTTGTTGAAACACAGTTTGGATGTAATTTGCCACCTCTACACTGGGTTCATTATTCAGAGATCTATTTTCGTGACTCCCTAGTGAGAAAGACTAGCCGACTGATCTCGGTTCAAAAAAGTTTGGTAACGTGTTTGCATACCGCGCTTAGGAGTTGCCCCTCGTCCCCTGTTTGGCTTCCTACCTTTGGTATTAGGTTCCTTACTGGCTCTAGCTGCTCCTAAATTTTGTGGCTCTACTTGTTCTGCGATTGCGCTTGTACTTGGATCAATCAGCAATTCAGCTGCCACGGTGTTACCTTCATAACTTAACCCATCTATATCGCATTCTATCTTACAATTTGGACAGAAGCGAATATTTCTTAAGTGTTCTCGTATGCAAACATTATGAAATTTGTGTTCGCAACGCGTAGTTGCAACAAGTTGGTCATCTCTTATGGCTTGATGACAGATGCCACAGAAAGTATTCTGATTATCTATAGCCCTCGCTATATTTTCAGTGCTACGGTGCACTGACATGTTGTATAATGTTTAAAACAGTTCGTGCTAACACTGTTTAAAATTTAACTGTTTACTAATTCTGGTAAAATATTGTCCTTTTCTAGCGTGATCGTCGATGGCAAAATGACTTAATAGTTTGTTAGTTCCGATTGGCAATCCTTGTGCTTTAATTGTTCTATTGCTAGTTTACCGAAGATTTTGGAATCAGGGCTGGACATTCTTTACCTATTCAAGTACAAGACTGTTATTCCAAGATCTGAATTCCAATCTTAATAAACCATATGTGTCGCAGAATTTCTCGAAATAATATTGAGTAAACCTTTTTATACCCTTAACCCATAAAATGGGTAAATAAGGGTATAATGGTTTTGTGCAAATGTATGTAACAGACAGAAGGAAGCATCTCCGACCCCATAAAGTATATATATTCTTGATCAGCATCAACAGCCGAGTCGATCTAGCCATGTCTGTCTGTCCGTCTGTCCGTCCGTCCGTCTGTCTGTATGAACGCGCCGATCTCAGAGACTATTAAAGCTAGAGACTTCAAACTTGAAACTTAAGCTCTCCTATACCATAGGCAGATCAAGTTTGTTTTAAATTTTCGATAACACTTCTGGTTTTCGATATACACATGTGATCGATAACAACAAAATAATGAATTTCAAAATTGTGAAAATAAGGTTTGAAACTATGGATAAAATAATGAACATTTAAAAAAATTTGATTAAAATCGGTTAAGAAACACCAGAGATATCGCAGTTTGAAGTTTGGTTATATTGGTCACTGAATAAATACACACAAGTTACTGTAAGCATTACCTATCGGGTTAAGGGTATGTCCTAGTCGGGATTTCTCGACTAGAGCCTTCTTACTTGTTGAATATAGTTTGGTCGGTTCAATCACACCGTGAATTGAAAACCGCTATTCCCAAAACTAACATTAACTGTTGTCCTAATTATTGAGATCCTTGCTGAGAATTGTAGGTATATAGTGCTGAACTACTTTCCTTTTGCTAAGAAGTCAAAAGATTATAAGTAGATCAATCTATCCAATTACGAATAAGATTCGCATTATCCATACGTAACTTCCTTTGATCTTAGCATTTGAAAAAGCTTCCCAAACACAATATAAAATTAAGACTATTATTTTGGATGGATTGGTAAGCAATAAGTGAGACTGATTCTAAAAGCTTTCTAAATTATTTGCCTCTGCAAAGTTTAAGAAAATGCCTCTTCGAGCCCCACACGTTCGGGCGCCAATTATGTAATGTCTGTATGTTAGTCGGTTGGGTTGTGATCACCAACTAAGTATGACGAGATTTTGCCAGGTGTGCACCTCTTGCTATGCTCTTAGCTTGCTCGTCGGATTGGTCGGGGTCCTTGCTTCTCTCTCTTATGTCATACACACACACTCACATAATAATTTAGGTGCACATGTACCAAAAGGGTATAGAAAAAAAGTATATATAAACAAATCTAATTCCTCATCTGGATCGCTTCCCGATACTTTACAGACTATTAAAAAGGGAAACTCTGGTCTTGTCGAGCCCCCATCAATTCTTTACCCACCCTACCTTTGCGTCATCTTGATGAAAAGTGATGTCGCCCTTTAAGAAAAGCTTGCTTTTTTTTCTAAATGCACATCTTCACGATCATGCTGTACTCAGGACAAATAATAAGAACGTTATTTATTCATTTCAGTGTAGATTACTTTCATAGTATATTTTGTTCATGTTTAATTTCTAACAGGCTGATATAAGCACCTTTCATATTTGATTTCCCCGAATTCGCATTAGTTCTTAAGATTAAAATATAAAGAATAAATTGGAAAATACATATATATATATAATAATAATATCTCGTAAGGAGACTGACCGTATATCGCTTGGTTAAAGAAATTTTATTAACCGACTAATATTATATTTATGTTTATCAATTAATAAATGTGTACATATATGAACACTGATAAGTTATGCTTTCTTATACACTCACGCAAATCCATATTTGTGACCGCTTACTCCCTGCACGATCGTTGAGCTCAAAGAAGGTGTGTGGGCTTAAGTTCTGTTTAGGAATAAATTGATGATTATATAAAGGACTTCAATTTAATAGGTAATCTTAATTATTTTCTTTTAACAATTCCCAGTTCGTTATTATTAACATTAACATTTCTAAATTCTAATAATAATGTTTGCAAAAATCAAAACAATGGCAGTTTTAAAGGAAATGCATATTCTCTGCTTCGCATTGAGTGAATTCGTCTTCCACATATTCAATCGAGCTTTGCCCATACAAAAATACTCAAAAGCTTAACTAAGCTCGTGACAAAATACAAGCACTCACGATCCACGTGCACTCTGCTCGGCCAATACAAAAATACTCAAAAGCTAAACTAAGCTCGTGGCAAAGTAAAAGCACTTACGATCCACGTGCACTCTCATCATACTCTTTCTTTTCGATCGGACTTGTACATTTTTTTATATTTAATTAGTTATGTGGCACATGATTATCTTTTCACAGGCCCGATCGACGCTTTATGACTTATTTAACATTGAAGTGCTGGACTATATCTTTAAGAACTTGAACTCGGCCACAGCCGGTGACTCACTCAAGCTGTACTTTTATGAGTTATTCTAACGCAGCTTGGCAGTTAAACTGAGTAGAATTTTTCACTGCTCCAGAAGTTCCGTCTTGTGCCCTCTTTATTTATCCCCAGGGACTTTATAGGAGGAGAGAGATCCAAATATTTACTGAATTTAATGGTGGTGGTGGTGGTGGTGGTGGTGGTGGTGATGGTGGTGGTGGTGGTGGTGGTAGTGGTGGTGGTGGTGGTGTGTGGTGGTGGTGGTGGTGGTGGTGGTGGTGGTGGTGGTAGTGGTGGTGGTGGTGGTGGTATTTCATTCTTCATCTTTTAATCCCCAAACGAAATGTCTAAAAAAACGAGGTGGCGTAACGGAGTTCGCTGGGTTTTCTAGTATATATATATATTAAACGTTTCAGTACGTCCCTCCACGAGGTTTCTTGGGATAATAATTTCTAAGCTCGCTGTGCCGAGCCCATTAACCTGAATCGTCAAAGCTACGTTTTTCGGATATAGCTGATTATCCGCGAGCTTTATCCGCTAATGTCTCGCTCACCATTATTCTCCTCTCTTGAGCTACTATCTATATCGCTATCCGTAAAAGCTCATCTACTTGAGTTCTTACTGACAGCGAGAGTGTAATTCGCGATCCAGATGTAACTCAAATTTAGCCAAGACAGTTACTTAATAAATACGTGTAACACAGTAGTGTCCAAATTAAATGGCAAAGCTGCCACTACAGCACAGTTGAAGTTGAAGAATAGCCATGCTATACTGACTTAAACTGAAAAAGGCAGTATTTATGTTTTAATCTGTATATCTTTAAGATGATATACCCCTAGATTTTTCCCACTCTCGTCAGCTAACTGATAATAAGACGACCCTATTCGGTTAGTTACTATAGCTGGTTGAAAAACTGGTGCTAACTTAGCACAAAATTTCTTACTAGCGTTACTCTGACAGAATTTTCGGGCGTAAACCTTATCATTTACTTTAAGCGTTCTATTACGAGTGCGCAAATTATATGTTTTAGCGTTCCTCTCATGTGACTCCTCGATTTTCTGTTTAGCCACTTGTCGAATAACCTGCATGACATTGGAGTTTTCGATTCTGGTATCATCTGATAGCAGGTTCAGTCGCCTTAGCAACTTATAGTCTTGACCATTTAAAACCATATTTTGTCCAAAGGCCAGGAAATAAGGTGAAAATCCTGTACTTTGGTGTATGTTAGCTCTTAACGCTGCACTTATTTCCGGTAGCTTAACATCCCAGTTTGTATGATCTTTTCCTATGTAGGCTCTAATAGCGGACAATAAGGATCTGTTTAAGCGCTCACTAGCATTAGCCTGTGGCGAGTAAACAGCTGTGCACACATGAGAAATTCCAAACTTCGTTAGAAATGCTTTAAATGCACCACTCACGAACTGAGAACCATTATCCGTTAGAATGGTTTCTGGTACCCCGAATGTAGAAAACAACTCGTGTTCCAGATATTGACTAATCTTATTTGAAGTAAATCGCTTAAGCGGACATAGGAAATGAAATTTCGTATTATGGTCTACCACAACTAAAAGTCCTATATTTCCACTTTTGGAGCGAGGGTACGGTCCTAAAAGATCCATATAAAGTTTTTGAAACGGCCGATCTGAAACCATTGGTTTCCCCATTGGCGGCTTCAAAACTACGTTTGTACCTTTAGTCTGACGACAAATTGAACATTGGGATACATATTCACGTATCTGCTTTGTCATTTTTGGCCAGAATAAACATCGTCTTATCTTTTCTATAGTCTTAACTATGCCACTATGCGCAGCATTTGGAGGATCATGAGCTCTCGTGATCACGTCTGCCGTGAGTCCTGAAGGTACCCAAAGTCTCCAAGATGATGCATTGCCGTCTTCGTCATATAAAGTCGGACCTATTCTCTTATAGACTAGATTATCTCGGACCTGTAAATCGGGCAATTTCGATTCGTTTGATTGAATTTGTTTTATTAAGTCCATGTATTCCTGAGATTTAAATTCAGTTGATGACAGATCGATGATTGGACCATGTTCATCAAGCTCTGTGACACTTGGGTCATTTTGACGTGATAACGCATCAGCCACTACATTTTGCGATCCTTTTCGGTGCGAAATTTCAAAATCAAATCCTTGTAATTTAATCGCCCAACGGGCTAATCTTCCTGCCAAGTCTTTTTGCTTCATAAGCCACTGTAGCGATGCATGATCCGTCACAACAGCGAACTCTTGACCTTCTATATACGCTCTAAACTTTTTAATTCCCTTAATCACTGCTAAACACTCTAGTTCCGTAGTTGAATAATTTCTTTGAGCCTTTGTGAGTTTTTCTGACATAAAGGCTACAGGTAACTCGACTCCCTCTTCATTTGTCTGTGCCAATACACAACCTAAACCAAATGTACTTGCGTCACAAACTAAAAGAAACTGTCTAGTAAAATCAGGCGTCGAAAGAATTGGTGCAGTGGTCAAATAAGACTTTAGTTGTTGAAATGCTTGCTCTGCAGCATCATTCCAGCTGAGCGGTTGATGTTTCTTTAACAGTTCTGTTAAAGGATGACACACCGTTGCATAATTATCAATAAATCGACGATACCATCCTGCAAGACCCAAAAAACGTCGTAACTGTTTCACCGTCTTTGGTATTGGAAAATCGACAATCGCTTGTATCTTGTGGGGGTCTGTTTTCAGTTGACCGTGCCCAATTATAAAACCCAGATACTTAATTTCCTGCATGCAGAAATTTGATTTGGCCACGTTAATCGTCAGATTAGCTTTTCGCAAATGAACTGCCACTTCTTGCAAGAGCAACATATGTGATTCGAAGTCTTCCGACAAGATAAGCAAGTCATCTAAATAGACAAAAACACGAGTTCTGAGGTTGGCTGGTATCACCTGATCCATAAGCCTACAGAGCGTTTGCGCGGCATTCGTTAGACCAAACGGCATTACCTTATATTGGTATAGGGGCCTATTCGGGACCGTGAATGCTGTAAACTGACGTGAACTTTCTTCTAAGGGTATTTGCCAGTATGCATGCTTCATGTCTAACCCTGTTATGTACCTAGCTGGAGGTAGGCGACTAAGGATACCATCTATATGAGGTAACGGGTAAGCATCTTTCCTCGTATATTTATTAATCTCTCTAGAATCAAGACAAAGTCGATTTTTCACCCCCTTTTTAACTAAAACGCAATTACTGCTCCAAGGACTGTTAGATTCCTCGATTACATCTAATGCTATCATTTTCTCTACTTCCTCAAACATTAATTTTTCTTTGGCTGGCGAAATGGGCCAGTAGCGTTGCTTAATAGGTTTAGTCTTTTCCATCTCTATTGAGTGCTGAATAAGTTTAGTTCGTCCCAGCCCTTCAAGTTTATACGACGGAAATATCTTAATAATTGCACTTAACTTTCTTTCCTGTTCTTCTTTCAAAATATGCATCTTTGGGGATTCTTTAGATTTTTCTGTGTTTCCCACATCTAACTCGTTAACCTGTTGCTCGTTAAGACTTAACATTCCTTTTAAAAGGCCGAATAATTTCCAAAAATCTATACCTAAGTATACATCCTGTTTGAGATCTGGAATTATGTAGAATTCGATTTCATGCACCATATTTCGAAATTGAATTGGAGATATTAATTTGGCTACTACCGAACAGGCACCATGGTTGGCGGTTCTACCCTTTCCTGAACATTTGTGCACATTTGGATGTAAAATAAGAGATTTAGCCGCTTTTCCTCCGATACAGCTAATGGAAGCTCCTGAATCTAACAAGGCTCTAAAATTTTGACCTTCTATGCTTATTTCGGTATATAAACGGTCATCGGAGTCCTTTAAAATGACTTCAATGAGTTTCTTTCTAACCTCCTTTATCTCCTTCCAATACTTTCTCATCCTTAGTGTGGAACGTTTTGGTTGTACTATTATCTCCGTTATTTTTCTTAATTGGGGTTTTAAATCAGAATTGTCTGTTTGACACTGAGCGTCAGTGTACGATTTATGTAAAGCCGGTTTATAATTTGAACTGTCTGAGTGTAAGTCGCGCTCTGTATCTTGAGTCGACTTAAAGTTATTCGAATGTTTTAAGTCGGGATTTAGTTTGGATGCGTCACAGCTGTATTGGCTTGCGCATCCCTCTTTCGGTTTTCCGAGAGTTTACAATTGTTACACTTGGGTCGGTAGACATTTTTAACGCCACATCCGTAGCAAAATACATGTCTCTCTTCCAAACAATCTTCCCAACGGTGACCAGGCTTGTCGCAATTCCAACATAATAGTCGATTACGACGAATCTCTAAGATACTTTCATCTTCTATCTCCTCACTTTCATTAAGAATCTCCGAAACATTTTGTCTACCGTATTTTGGTTTTGATTGGTAAGAGCCTGCTATAAAACTTTCATGTTTTCTTACTTCATCTCTTAATTCACTCATATTTTGAATTTTTAAGTGGAGAAGTTCATACTTAAGCGCACTTTTGGCGTTTCGCTTTAAAATATCTATTACTTTAGCTTCACTGATTTCATGCGACAATCTTGACACTATTTCTTCGACTGCTGACTGATAATCGTCAAAAGACTCGTTTTCTTTTTGATGACGTTTCCTTATCAATTCCCAGATATCGAAATCATCTTTCGAATCGTCGAACCGCTGCCGAAAGGATACGCAAAACGATTGCCAAGAATATTGGGGATTTTTCTTATGGAAGTTCCAAAACCAATCAGAAGCTTTGCCAGCAAACAGCAAATGTAGATTGTCACACAGTAACTGGTAGTCGCTGTTTAGAGTCTGAGTTGTCAGAGAACGAATTCGATATATAAACGATTCTATCGACATTGAGTCTTTAGAGCCATCGTATTTGATGCGCCAGCTTAACAAAATATTTGCGGCTTTTTCTGGAGCTATTGTTCCAGACGAAAAGTGACTTCTTGGACTGCTTATTATCGGATTACTTGTGTGATTTTCGATATTTGGAATACCATTATTGTTGTTTACTGTTGGTCGTGTCATACGTTCATCAGAGCTGCTGGTTCTATTTGGGTTTAGCTGCAGCTGAGATAATTGTGATTGCAAAGTTTGTTCAATGGACGACTTGATAAAGGAACTAAGATTGTCCATTAGGTCTTTTTGGTGTTGTTGAAACACAGTTTGGATGTAATTTGCCACCTCTACACTGGGTTCATTATTCAGAGATCTATTTTCGTGACTCCCTAGTGAGAAAGACTAGCCGACTGATCTCGGTTCAAAAAAGTATAAGTCGCAGAATTTCTCGAAATAATATTGAGTAAACCTTTTTATACCCTTAACCCATAAAATGGGTAAATAAGGGTATAATGGTTTTGTGCAAATGTATGTAACAGACAGAAGGAAGCATCTCCGACCCCATAAAGTATATATATTCTTGATCAGCATCAACAGCCGAGTCGATCTAGCCATGTCTGTCTGTCCGTCTGTCCGTCCGTCCGTCTGTCTGTATGAACGCGCCGATCTCAGAGACTATTAAAGCTAGAGACTTCAAACTTGAAACTTAAGCTCTCCTATACCATAGGCAGATCAAGTTTGTTTTAAATTTTCGATAACACTTCTGGTTTTCGATATACACATGTGATCGATAACAACAAAATAATGAATTTCAAAATTGTGAAAATAAGGTTTGAAACTATGGATAAAATAATGAACATTTAAAAAAATTTGATTAAAATCGGTTAAGAAACACCAGAGATATCGCAGTTTGAAGTTTGGTTATATTGGTCACTGAATAAATACACACAAGTTACTGTAAGCATTACCTATCGGGTTAAGGGTATGTCCTAGTCGGGATTTCTCGACTAGAGCCTTCTTACTTGTTGAATATAGTTTGGTCGGTTCAATCACACCGTGAATTGAAAACCGCTATTCCCAAAACTAACATTAACTGTTGTCCTAATTATTGAGATCCTTGCTGAGAATTGTAGGTATATAGTGCTGAACTACTTTCCTTTTGCTAAGAAGTCAAAAGATTATAAGTAGATCAATCTATCCAATTACGAATAAGATTCGCATTATCCATACGTAACTTCCTTTGATCTTAGCATTTGAAAAAGCTTCCCAAACACAATATAAAATTAAGACTATTATTTTGGATGGATTGGTAAGCAATAAGTGAGACTGATTCTAAAAGCTTTCTAAATTATTTGCCTCTGCAAAGTTTAAGAAAATGCCTCTTCGAGCCCCACACGTTCGGGCGCCAATTATGTAATGTCTGTATGTTAGTCGGTTGGGTTGTGATCACCAACTAAGTATGACGAGATTTTGCCAGGTGTGCACCTCTTGCTATGCTCTTAGCTTGCTCGTCGGATTGGTCGGGGTCCTTGCTTCTCTCTCTTATGTCATACACACACACTCACATAATAATTTAGGTGCACATGTACCAAAAGGGTATAGAAAAAAAAAGTATATATAAACAAATCTAATTCCTCATCTGGATCGCTTCCCGATACTTTACAGACTATTAAAAAGGGAAACTCTGGTCTTGTCGAGCCCCCATCAATTCTTTACCCACCCTACCTTTGCGTCATCTTGATGAAAAGTGATGTCGCCCTTTAAGAAAAGCTTGCTTTTTTTTTCTAAATGCACATCTTCACGATCATGCTGTACTCAGGACAAATAATAAGAACGTTATTTATTCATTTCAGTGTAGATTACTTTCATAGTATATTTTGTTCATGTTTAATTTCTAACAGGCTGATATAAGCACCTTTCATATTTGATTTCCCCGAATTCGCATTAGTTCTTAAGATTAAAATATAAAGAATAAATTGGAAAATACATATATATATATAATAATAATATCTCGTAAGGAGACTGACCGTATATCGCTTGGTTAAAGAAATTTTATTAACCGACTAATATTATATTTATGTTTATCAATTAATAAATGTGTACATATATGAACACTGATAAGTTATGCTTTCTTATACACTCACGCAAATCCATATTTGTGACCGCTTACTCCCTGCACGATCGTTGAGCTCAAAGAAGGTGTGTGGGGTTAAGTTCTGTTTAGGAATAAATTGATGATTATATAAAGGACTTCAATTTAATAGGTAATCTTAATTATTTTCTTTTAACAATTCCCAGTTCGTTATTATTAACATTAACATTTCTAAATTCTAATAAAATTGTTTGCAAAAATCAAAACAATGGCAGTTTTAAAGGAACTGCATATTCTCTGCTTCGCATTGAGTGAATTCGTCTTCCACATATTCAATCGAGCTTTGCCCATACAAAAATACTCAAAAGCTTAACTAAGCTCGTGACAAAATACAAGCACTCACGATCCACGTGCACTCTGCTCGGCCAATACAAAAATACTCAAAAGCTAAACTAAGCTCGTGGCAAAGTAAAAGCACTCACGATCCACGTGCACTCTCATCATACTCTTTCTTTTCGATCGGACTTGTACATTTTTTTATATTTAATTAGTTATGTGGCACATGATTATCTTTTCACAGGCCCGATCGACGCTTTATGACTTATTTAACATTGAAGTGCTGGACTATATCTTTAAGAACTTGAACTCGGCCACAGCCGGTGACTCTCTCAAGCTGTACTTTTATGAGTTATTCTAACGCAGCTTGGCAGTTAAACTGAGTAGAATTTTTCACTGCTCCAGAAGTTCCGTCTTGTGCCCTCTTTATTTATCCCCAGGGACTTTATAGGAGGAGAGAAATCCAAATATTTACTGAAAGCCAGTGACCCTCTCAGACTTCTCTCTTCGTACCAGACACTATATAAAAAAAATAGCACGCGGTCACTCAAAATTTCTCGTTTTCATTTAACCTTATATACCTGGCTTCTGCGGTTATTATACACAAACACGATTGTAAATCACTATGTAATAACGCATGAAAAATTAATTTCTCCTTTACTTTTCCTTTTTTTTTTTTTTTTTTTCGATTTAAGGTTAAAGCACTCGGATATATATATATATATATATATATATATATATATTAAACGTTTCAGTACGTCCCTCCACGAGGTTTCTTGGGATAATAATTTCTAAGCTCGCTGTGCCGAGCCCATTAACCTGAATCGTCAAAGCTACGTTTTTCGGATATAGCTGATTATCCGCGAGCTTTATCCGCTAATGTCTCGCTCACCATTATTCTCCTCTCTTGAGCTACTATCTATATCGCTATCCGTAAAAGCTCATCTACTTGAGTTCTTACTGACAGCGAGAGTGTAATTCGCGATCCAGATGTAACTCAAATTTAGCCAAGACAGTTACTTAATAAATACGTGTAACACAGTAGTGTCCAAATTAAATGGCAAAGCTGCCACTACACCACTCACGTAGGCCAGAGTTGGCCCGTTGTGGTGCCGCGTTTGGACTGCATCCAAAACCGTCTACCCAGACGCAGAGTGTGTAGCACCGCTTTCGAGGGCGTGGTCCCAGCCCGAGGCTATTATAAAAGACAGGATATTTTTCGGGCTTATATCCGCTAGTTGGGAGAGGTCCGTTAAGAAAAAGGAGACGAGGTGGCGATTTCTGGTCTTGCAGAGTGCCGGACAGTCGCAGAAACCGTTTCCTCCTCCTCCTCGTCTCGACAGCTTCTGCAGAAATCATTGAAAGGGGCTAGAAGTCTCGCTGCGTGAGTCCCTACTAGCCAATGTCCCGTAATTGCCCTTATTACAGCAGCACCTCCTAATCTGTTTAAGTTGATTAGGCCAGAAGAACGCTTTTTACAGCGCGTTGCCCAGGTTTGCCTAGCAATCTAAGCCGTTGCATTATTGAGTTGCCACCTTTTATAAGCTTCGAGTTCAAAATGTGAACGAACTCTTAGCTTGCAGCTGGCCATGGGAATACCCATGCCCTCCTTGTCTGTGAGGAGAGGCAAAGTAGTTTCATGCCTTGCCAGCTCGTCCGCCTTACAATTGCCCTCGATGCCCTCATGTCCGGGCACCCAAATTAGGTAAAGCTCGAACTGCTCAGCAATCTCTTGAAGAGATTTGCGGCACTTTGTGACGGATATAGAGTTTGATGATATCGAATGATAGCCTCCTGGCTATCAGAGAAAATGCATATATTTTCTGCTGAGCACTCTTTTTCAGCGAGTTTTCCAGTCTAGTTTACTATCTAAAGTGAGCCCTAAGTATTTGGCCGATGTGCTAAAAGCAAGTTCCACACCGTTTAGTGTTGGAGGTTTGAGTGGAGGAATTTTATTTCCGAGTAAATAGGACTAAATCAGTTTTAGCTGGGTTTAGTCCGAGACCCTTTGACGTGGTCCAGGTGGACAGGGTTCGAAGTGCGGTGGTCATACATTCGCACAGTGTTTGGGGGTATTTTCACGAGAAAGCAATAGCGACATCGTCGGCATAGGCGATTAACTTGCCGCCCCTACCCTCCATGGAGCGCAGCAGACTGTTGACTGCCACATTCCATAGGAGAGGGGAGAGGACACCTCCCTGTGGGGTGCCTCTACTTACCAACCTGGAGATAGTCGAGGACCCCAAAGTGGCTCTGACGATTCTTCGTTTGAGAAGTTGATCAATCAGATCCACGATGCGATGCTCGACCCCCAAATTCGATAGCGCCTCGGTGATCGCCTCTGGTACAACGTTATTAAACGCGCCCTCTATGTTTAGGAAGGCTATTAGACAGTACTCTCTTTGGTAGAGAGCCTTTTCAACTGTAGAGACAACAGCTTGAAGCGCTGTCTCGGTTGATTTATCTTTCTGGTAAGCATGTTGTGCTTGAGAGAAATGATCTGTCTTGATCGAGTTTCTGATGTGTAAGCCCAAGAATATAGCAAGTTTGGTGATTCCAAAAGTTCGATTACGTCTGCTGGTAGGGGTAGTTTATTTTGCTGACCCAATCTTTTTGTTAGATAGATGCTCGACACAAGAGGATCTAAGGAATTCATTGCTCTGTGGAAAACGTCTGCCATGTTGTTCTGCCAAGTACTCTTTCGAGCATGTAACCTCCTGTCACTCTTATAGTATTTGTTGCGAGCCTCTGAGGCGTTCTCGCCGAGAACACCTAATGGAAGGATTGATGCTTCTATTATTTGGTAGCCGTGCATTAGCACTTTATGGACTGTTGCCGACATTGGAAACCATGGATACAAGGACATATAGTGTTATGGTTTTCTGAGAATATTTTTTATATTTTGTTGGATCAATTGGTAGGTGGCAAGAAATAGCAATTTAATTATTAACTAAATCCAACTCAAAACGACAGATGCGCTACAATTGTTTTGTGTAAAGATATCAAGCAGTTGCTCAAAGGCGAACTCAACCACAGCTACGATATGTGTGATTTATACATATCAGTGCAAAATGGAGCAAAAAAACTTAATAAAATTAGTTTATATACACTTTGCAATTTAATGACACATAGTTTCTTTTTGGCACAAGTTGGCACAGAATTTGTTATAATCCACAACAAACGGGTGAGCAGGTTAGCTTTTTTCTACTTTTGGACAACACCAATAAACGCACACAAAGAACACATTATCAAACATGAACAAAGTCTTTTTTAATACAAATATTTTACATATCTTTGTCATTCTTTTCCATAATTTTAGTGAAAATTGCTTAAGCCTAGTACGCTTGACAACCGTAACGTAAAAACTTCATATAAAAAAAACGTTTCTGTACTGTTGACAGACGAAACGTAAAAACTTAACATTGATTTGGTACGCTTGACAAATAAGTTTTTAATACCCCGATTCCTGAGAATGCATGTTGCAATTGGAACTCGGGAATGCTGTATATTGAGTTTGAATCTGTTTCCAGAATGGGAATCTGTTTATTTTCTGTGTTTGTTGGTGGTTACCAACGGGAAAACACTGGAAAAGGCTACCAACTAAGTGTTATGTTAACGTTACGCCTTTACGAAGCGATATCAATTGTTATGATATTGGTTTTAGGTGTTTTGGTATTACAGCTGAAGATTTGTAAAAATAAAAATCCATAAACGTACCGACACTGTTAAAAAATATGCTGAAACCGTTGGTTGTGCTGAATCCCTGCATCCCGATTTGTTATGACAAATTTAATGTATAACAGTGAGTTGAAATTTTAACAGCTGTTAACTTTTCACCACGCAGCCGTAACATAAGTGTCAACAACTTAATTTACGGTTGTGACAAACGAAAATGACTTTGCGAAAAAGCTGGTTCGAGAATTTTGCAACTGCATTGCAAAAAATAGATTTAATTGCTGCTGTAAGGGGCAAACCCGTGTTGTGGGACCTTACTGACGCAAATCATTATAATGTAATGTAATTATTATTAATGTTGTTTTAAAATATCAAATCTTCCATTGCGCGATCTGGCCATTAAATATGGATTCACCCACGGACGCCTCTGATAACGTTTCCTTTTCTTTATTTTCTGAATACATGCTATTGTAATGACACTACTTAGCAAATAAATGCAAAGTTTAGATTTTTTAACATCCATATTACAGTTTATAACGTTTGCTTCCAATAAAAACACAAGTGTGACAGTTTTCTTTAACGCTAATAATAGATTTAAAAAAAAAACGCGAATAATTGATACTAACGATTATGTTATAATTACTAAAAAAAAAAAATACTTTTCGTTACTCCGGGCACACACTTTTACGGTCTGTTAACAATGTGCATTTACGTTACGGTTGTCTCTGGTTGACAAGCGTACTAGGCTTTAAACCACAACAATTTTGGCACGCTCGCAAGTAAACAAAATCTTTCCCACGCTTTTTAGTTTCGCACGCATGCAATCAAACAGCTGACTTTGAGGGCTGCCAAAATTTCAGGGATGCATCAAAACAATTAAAATCTTTTGAATTATTTTAGTCAAAGTATATACTATTCAAATTTTATTATTAAAGTAGGTACACTTTCTATGAAAAATTTGAATTTTCGTCGAAAAATCGGCTCGCTGCACAGTGGGTCCAATAGCTCTGCTAGCAGAATTAAACAAATAACTTTAGTAAATTAATAGATATTTTAATGAAACTTTGTACTTACAGTTTTTAATTCTTTTTACGTATATTCTCAAAATTTCAATGTCCTAAATTAGGTATTTCCCATAGCTCCCATACAAATGTTATAAAAACCATATTCAACAATATAAATGTTCACATTTTATTTTTTTTTAATTTTTAAGTGTTTTGTTTTTTAATTTACATTTTAACTAATGAGTTTGTTTTCTATTTATTATTCGCTGCTATTATTCGGAATCTGAAGATTCAGAATCATTATTTAAATGTGGGAAATTTATTAGATTGGATCCACTGTGCGCTGGCCCAATGTGCATTGGCCTGGTGGACAACAGCACGACCACAAGAAGACTGACAAGAAACCATCCGCTGGACCTCCTAAGAACGTAGTAGCTTTAATACAAATACCGGCTATATGAAATATGAACGTCAAATACCCCAACAAAAAACTTAATAATTGTCGGAGGAAGACTGATTTTAAATACAGTCAAACGACAGTTAAAAAAAATAATAATTTTGTATTAAAATGTAATTTCAACAAAATGTGTGTTAATAAAATAATGAGCCGATTCGCTAGGCAGATGTGTATTAACAAAGCTGAACGAGAAAGTGATTTAACATTATAACAATTCTTAAGAGCTTAATACAATATTTGACAACTTAAGTCACAGCTGCATGCGGCAAAGTCGTGGCCGGCAAGCCAACCAAGCTTAAGATTTCCGATTACCGCATTGCGCGATGCCGCCTTGCCCCAATGCCCATGATAAGCATGCTCTCCGCGCCAAAGAGTCTGGCTGTATTTCCAACTTATTCCTGAAATTCTGAAGGAGGGATGCTGCGATGCCTGGGACCCGGTTCTGGACGTTGCTGCTGTTAACGTATTTTGTCCCGTAGTCGTAGCCATTGAACTCGTTGACATTTCAGTGTCATAGTCCACGCACACTAGTACCGTTGCATCATTGATGATGATGATTCCGTCGTCAATCCATGTGAACAAATCTAGTTGACTTGGCTATATTTTTAAGGAAGCCACTCTGCCCATGTGGAGCTCTCTAACACATGATTTCGCCGTTGACAGTTCACTAAAGGTTGTTCTGGAAGTATGCTCAATGCTTTAACTTAGCAATCGCATTCGGCACTGGTGTTGCTATCCACAAATCATATTTGTGGACTGCAGGCCTTTCACGGACAACACAGACATGAGGACAGTAAGGGTGTACTTATGGGCATTGGCAATGACTATGGCGAGCATTATGTTTTGTAACTCCATTAAAACCATTCTATTCCTTACAAAGAGTGTTTCATATAAGTGCCTGAAATCAATTAAATAATTTTTTTAAGCTTTCAAAACTTGTTTGACGGTAAAACTTAATTGGTTGATTTGATTCTACATTTCATAATTGATAACGACCTGTCTATTGTTCAAGCTTTCAAGCTGTTCCTCAGTGATCCATAGCGAAAAACAGAACTTCAAAACAGAGCCTAAAAGTCAGATTCCTATCCAACCTGTGATGTACGCCGAGATCTTCTTTCTATCTGCACCCACGTTTAGGAGTTTTTCATGTGGGATTGTGGTAACATTTATGCAAAGCTCTGTTGTTTCTTTACCTATTCGCTCATACTCTGATACGTTAACCGCTTGTCTATCATACGCAACTTCATGCCATACGAAAACTTGACTATCTATTAACGGAATGTACTGAGCTTGAGAGCAATCTGTAACGTGCGCCGAGTTGAATGTGTCGAAAAACAATACCAGATGCCCATACCTATTGAAAACTGTTTTGTCTTTCTTAAACAAGTGAACATTTAACAGACAACACCAAACCTCATTACCTTAAATGACAAGTGGCTTAAAAGTTTGCAGTATCTTAACATAAGGCAAAACCTTTTAAAGGTTAATAAACTCCTTATTTAAGGCTACCCTTTGATCTCGTAGTACCCAGGTCAACTTTAACATTTCACTCCTTGCACAAGGGTGTGAAAATGTTTTCAAGCCTGCGATTATATTTTGCCAAAACTCTTACACCGACTTCGAAGACTATATTTTGACGCGACTGGTTTTGCCTAACTCTGTTACCGGTACGTGACTTGACAGCATCACCCGATCTTTTGCTAGTGAGCCAGTATACTGTCTTGTTGTATTCGGTTGCAGCTAAAAAAATTACCACATCTGGCAAGCATAAGCAGTGTTCTTTGAAAACGCTCGACCTGTCCGTAAGAAACACTTAGTGGAAGTGGTATATTTAAAATGTTGACACCATATTTGTTAATTAGGATCGAGATGGGAGTTTAAAGACAGCTTATTGTCGCAATGGATTGCCAGATAGAAATTCTTGAGCTCTAATATGGGTATTCTTAAATATCTATAGCGAACTTTAAAAATTTTTCCATGCATGGTAGTAAATTTTATTTGTCGATAAAATGTCCACTTGTAGTTTTCCCTGCGTGTGAATGAATCGGATGCCCATCATATTTTTCCCTTGCGCAAATCTTGAAGATCACCATGATTTCGTTAGCAAACCTAGGTACCTGTTGACATTTATGTTATAGAATGAAGCTACACTTCAACGAAAAGCTAACCCATTTGAGAACGATCTGGTTGTGCAAAGAGCTCAATGATTTTTCAGTAGATACAATGGTGTAAGTCAGGATAAGTTTACTATGAGCCGAATGATAAATTATCTTGGTGGCTCAAAGCGTTAAACTGTTACGACCAGATTTTCCTTTCCAGTTTTGTAGAATATGCGTTCATTAGATTCACCAATTTTAGCGCTGGGGCTATTATTATACCCTTAACCCATAAAATGGGTAAATAAGGGTATAATGGTTTTGTGCAAATGTATGTAACAGACAGAAGGAAGCATCTCCGAACATATAAAGTATATATATTCTTGATCAGGATCAACAGCCGAGTCGATATAGCCATGTCTGTCTGTCCGTCTTTCCTTCTGTCTGTCTGTATAAACGCGTAGATCTCAGAGACTATAAGAGCTAGAGACTAAAAACTTGAAACTTAAACTCTCCAATACCATAAGATCAAGTTTTTTTCGAATTATCGATAACACTTATGGTTTCCGATACACACATGTGATTGATAGTAAAAAAAGTTGAAATTTCAAAATTATGAAAATGAGGTTTGAAACTATAGAAGAAATAATGAACAATTTATTTATGAAAATCGGTTAAGAAGATATCGCAGTTTGAAGTTTGGTCATATTGGACACTGGGTAAATACACACAAATGACTGAACGCGTCAGATATCGGGTTAAGGGTATGTCCTAGTCGGGATTTCTCGACTAGAGCCTTTTTTCTTGTTTTTATTATAAATTACAATGTCTTACTTGAGATTCCCCCTTTTAAAAAAAAAACAAAAAAAAAACAATGAAATACCACGATTTGCCGATTTGCTCTCGCAATATATCGTCAATCGCTTTTTGAAGTATGCGGCCTGCATTTTTTATAACGAAAGAAAGTTGATAGAATTCGTTTTTTCCTCAATATACTGAGACCAAAGTTTTTTCTCTGTAACGTTGTTTAAGCACATTTTTATGGTAGCCGGATTTTAAGTCTTAAATCAAAAAATACTTGGCTTAACCTAGATTTCCCAAGTCATGGCAATACTGTGCGTAGGATATCTATTTGGTCTGGTTCTTTCGTAAAGTTATCAAAGTTGGGAAAGTTGCAACCCTTGTAGCGATCCCAAGAGTCTGCAGTGGTTCTTTGATATGAATATGAAAATAAATATGCATTTATCTATTTAGGGAACCTTTTAGGTACAAACGACCATGCGTTCGCAGTCCCTTTCTCTCTTTAGTATATTCCAAAAAGGAGTTTTGGTAATGTTTTGTTTGCAGCAATAGCAATTCGTTGTTAAAGGTAGTGATAGTGTGTTTAAACCACCGTTTAGTTTCTATTAAGCATTAAGAAAAGAGAGTAACTACATAAGGACGTTAATTGCGCTCTAAATGGTTGTGTATCTACAAACTTGTTTACAATGTTAAAACAACAGCAATAACGATAATATTGTATTGCCATATTCCAGATCGCTGTGCTAATATATTTTGCATTTTGCGGCATTATAATAGGTAAAAGTATAAATATATAATCTGCATACAGTTGCAAACATAAAGAACAACACACGCAACAATAATATATTTTTTGTTAAATCTTATTTTATTAATTTAGTTAGTCTTTTTCATTGTCCCTTCTTCTATGCTCTTGATTTTTTTTACTGTTGTTACTGTTGTGTTCTTGCATTGCATTGTATATTTAGTTTAACTTACTTAATAATGTAATAATACCACAAGCCAACAAAAACCACTATATTTTTCTATTTTTGTGAGATATCTTTCACTATATTAAAAAGTGTTTTCAGTTTGATTTTTACCCCAAACTAACAGGCCAAAATCACTTTGACCCTTTTCTCAATGTCCAGTCCAAGATTCTCTAAGCGGACCTTAAGATTATATAAATATTTCTGATAAGTCAGGTTGGGAAGGAAAATGCTACCGAAAACTCTGAAATTACCTTTTTGGGATATTTTACAATGTTTTTTCCCAAAAGCTTAAATTCCAATAGCGCTCCGTATTCAGCACGCAAAAGGACATTAGAACGACTTCGATATCACAAAAAAATCTTGTTGACCCATGTTATTATTAAAAGGCTTGTAAGTATAGCAAAAACGTGGCACACTTCATTATGTTTATATATATTTTTTTTATTGTAAGTTTAAGGTTTATTTTTTATACAAATTTCATTTGTTTTTGTTGTTTTAACTTCAAAACTACATTCACATGTACAATCATAATAATTTACTTTAAGAAATAAATTATTTCAGTAATGTACGTTTGGCTTTTTATACTTTGATACTGAAAGTAAAGAGTGTAAAGAGTGTCTGTATGCAAGCGCGTTAGTTGGAAACCTTAACGGACTTGAAATTTTGCATTATCCTGTTCTATTTCCGCGTCACAAAGTGGCATTATAAGGATAAACCGCCCTCTGGAAAAGGTCAGTGGACCATATTTATTAAACACACGTATTTCACATTTCATCAGCTCTATACATAAAATTTGATAGGAAGATAGCTAGTGACTTTTTGTCCCAAAACGTGCATCTAAAGTTTTGATACCACGCACACCTTTTAAAAATAGAGTCAACAATTTTAACAGCCGCAAATCTGGTGACGTTCCGCGAAGACATAGATCAAAGTTTTAATACCACGAACCCAATTACTAATACATGTAATACTCCCCGTATCAAGGTATACAGCTGTCGGTAACGTCCGACTGCATTGATTTAACTTGTTTATAACAAATGTGTAAAAATTTGAATTATGTTAAAGTGTTGTTTATTGCAACATTGTGTTTGCATTTAAATCTTAATATAATAAGTAACAGTGTGTGTGTAATAGGGTGAGTAGTACATACAAAACAAAACAAAAAGGTACAAAGATTTATATAAAACGTATCTGAATCAATTTTTTTCTTATATCTTTTTTAGACGGAGATACTTAAATAGTGACAGTGAATGATGTGTGATAACAACACAGTACACCATTAACTTTATTTAGTATATATTGATGTACTTTATGTCTTGCATTTAGTGTAAATTTATTGGATTATTCCTCCCTTGGATATACTAAGAACAGGTAATTTTATACATTAATTTAAATCCCGTTTATCAAATGATTCTTTACATGTAAGCTTAAAGGTAGCTTCTTCAATTTTAAACTTAATTATGGTTCCACAGAGTAAAGACAGAACAAAACGTTAAGCAATATTATATAAATACATAAATACTTAAAAAATATTTGAATATGCTTTACTTTCAACAAAACTTTTCAAAAATAATAAAAAACACAAACACTTTTATTTACGCGAGTACGTATGTATATGTTCGTATGTTTATCCCACTTCAACTGAATCTTATGTAAGTCAGTTGACTATACATTTTCAAACGTGTCTAACTACGTTAAATCAATGCTCAACCATAACGACAGTTTATTTTTGTTATACATATCTTTAACTCCACGTCATAAGCTTCTTGGTTTTTTTTACTTTCACTTTATTTTGTTCTTTTTCACACAGCCAATCAACAATACCTCTTCCCAGCTTTTCCGGTATACTATTATTTCATTCAAAACCTATTATATACCTATGTACAAAAGCAGAAACAATTTTATGAAATTTAGATTCAACGTGTTGATTTTATAGTTATTGTATTAAATGTAAATCGATTTCAAAGTATTGTGTGTGGGTGTATGTTGTATAGCCATTGTATATAAATTTTAGATATTATTTAAAAAGATTTGGATATAATGCGTTTTTTATACAAAATTCTGCTAGTCTTTAACTATAAGCTGTCGTTTTAGAATAATCATATTTTGTTCAAATGCTAGTTTTATGCTTTTTGTATTTGTATTAGTTCCTTTGGGCACTACTTATTACGGTTCAGGGTTTCTTGTATTTAGTAAATAGTTTAATATCTTAACTTTTGTGTTTGTATTATTACTTAACAATTTGTGGTTGTTGGTTGTAGGCTTATGCACGGGTACAGGGCGTTGCATTTTGTTTCATATTTTTTTATTATCCACGTTTGTTACTGTTAAGTGTACATGTATTTTTAATTTTGGTACAAATTTATGGTACTAGTCTCTTAATTCAAATTACAAGTATGAGCAGCAAAAATATTAATATGTGAATGGGTACTCATGTACATATGTAGAAAATTAATGGTTTTGTTTAATGTATCTATCATACAAACAATTATATATTTACAATTTAATTATACTTAAAAGTTTTTGTAATTTTTTTTTTAAATATATTTACCAAATGAGCACTGCATTATTCCATTTGGTTGTGTTTTTGTTTTCTGTATTATATGTACCTACCTAGCTTTAGTTTTTTATAAGTCGATGAAATAATGTTTGTTTGTTGTTAATTCTTGTAAATATGTATATATTTGGTAAATATATAGTATGTATAATTATTTTAAATTTTATTTATTTAATAATTAGTTTCTTTAAATGCTTAAATTCATTAATGCACTTTGTATGTACTTTTTGTCTTGCTGTGTGTGTGAAATTTGCTATAATCATTTGCCAAGTCACTTACCAAATATATACTTATACGTATATATATTCTTGTTTATATAAATTGTATAACATATATATGTACACCATATACTTGCTAATCTTTAAGTAACTTGTATTATTAAAACTATTCTAAATGCAGTATACTTGTGTATATTTATTTGTTGTTCTGTTTGAGGTTTTATTTAGTATAAAAAAAAGTCTATGTGATAACCAAGAAATAATACAAATTCTTCGTTTTGACAATATATATTGACTTGATTTTGCATGCGAAACCCTTACTATACTTTACAAGATGTGCAATCTTGGTGTCACCTATTTAAGCAGTAATGCATATGTTTCTTAATTTCAGAAAGCTGATGATTTTTACTTTTTTCAATTGCATAAACAATTTGTATAGCCTCTTAAAAAGTAATATTTAGCTAGTGGTGACCTAAAACTGACCTTTTTACTTTTCGAATTAAAGTATGCATGGGAAACATGTTACCAGCAAAAAAATTAAAGTAATGTGTACATACATAAATATATATGTGTGATGTGTGCCTTATCATATTGTGAATATTTGTATTTAATGTGGTAACTATTACTAATCTATTTTAAAGATTTTATACCATTTGTTTATTTAAGTTTATTATTTTGAACTTAACGAGAGGTATTTATATTTTCCCAAGTGCTAATATCGCCATTTGTAAACATTAACTTAATTTAGTATATTTTGTTCTGTTTTTCGTTGTTATATCTCAGCATCATAATTTGTCAAATCATGTAAAAGAAAATAAACAAAAGAAAGAAAAGGGAATTTATATTTTTTTATGTATTATATACATATGTAAGTTTTTATTAACCTTTAAAAACATATTTAAAATAACCTACAAATTATATTTAATTTTTAGGTGTGTATATATCATATTTTTATACCATTTTTAATTTGTATGTATATATAACGATAGAACCCAACTACAGATTAAAAATGCGTAAGCCAAATCGAAAAATTATGCAAGGTAAAATTATGATAAAAAAATATATATATATGTTAAAAAAAGTATTAACAAAAACCTGTAAAATAGCCTTCGCATTGATTTGCAACGCCACGTTTGTGTAGTGAATCGCTCTTTTTTTGCTTATTAAATATTACCAATTAAATAATTACAAATTAAAAAATATTTTAAATATGATAATAATTATAATAATGATAATAGTACGCATTAAATAATAAAAAGTATATGTACAATTACAGTTGAAGAGCTAGAGCAGGCTATTTTTATAAAGTAAATATATATTTTTGCAATTTATTGAATTGTTGAAATTGGTTTAGTTCGTCAAATATCTGTTGTTCTTGGATACGTCGTATCAAATGATTTTGATTTTATGTACAAAGGATAAAAACGTAAACGTTTTAAAACAAAGATCAATATCAAAGGACGCTCTACAGAAACAAATATGAAACAAAAATATATTACAAAATTTAACAAATTATCACACTGAAAAATTCAACCTAACTACACAATATGCTTATGTATGTCTGTGCTCTTGTATGCATGTGTTGTATACTAACATCGTCTGATCGAACTGTATACGTCTTTGAATTATTTTAAAGCCCACCAAACAGATGCTGATCTTATCCGCATTAATAACATGAAGTTATTTATATATATATATATAAGTTACATATATATAGAAATAAACACAAATGTGCACATACATTTGAATACGTCGCTTTTTTATATTTATATATGTATGTGTGTATGTATATATATAAAGCATCTTAGCCTAAGCTTTTGTGTATATCATAAAAATAATTTTGTTGGTTTTTTGTAAAGGTTTTAGCAACGTTTCAAAATAATTAGCTACACAGCGTGTATTATATATATTTATTTATCTATATATATATCTATATATATACACAAATATATATATATATATGTATTTTAGTTTCTTTTGAGACGAGTTTCACACATTCAATTCTTATCTATGCTCTTATTCAAGTGTGCTGTTAATTTAATTTAAGTTTTGCGTGTACTTTTTACGCATTTCTGGAGGTTCGATCGCTTTTTATTATGTGGATTTTGTTTTTTGTTAGCCAAAACGCTGCGACATCTATATTATTTCTAATTGGAAAACGTTTGAGAGCCTTAAATGCATTTGAATAACATAGTTTTGTTGTTTAGCAGATGTTTTTACCGCTTGAGGGACACTTCGACACGCCGCTTTTAAAGAATTCCTGGAGTTTATTGGAATGTCGCCTTATGGTCACCTCGTTGCGCTACTCGTAAAAAAGTCCGCTAAGGTAAAGAATACAATTCAGTTTTCAAAACTAATTTCTTTGACATGATTTACTCACGAGTCTCGAAGCTAAAGCCCAGCGTTGGATCAGGCGGTGTGTTGAGCATTGAATTGCTGTTACTGCTTGTGGGCGTAGCATTGCCTATGGAATTTGTACTATTACCAACACTAATCATTGGTCCCTGCTGCAGCGGACTTTGAGGAGTCTGACCTCGCTGAGCCACACTCGCGCCGCCAACGCCTACACCGCCTCCAGTTGCTGCTGCAGCCGCCTGTTGTGCACGAACGCTAACCACAGCCCGCAGCTCCTGTTTAACGAATTCCGAATTTGCATTGCCGCTGCTACCGCCGACATTGCCAGCTGTAAGAGTTGAAGATGATAAGATGTAGATTGGTGCTTGTGTTTGGACAACAGTATTAATTTAGCCCACAGCAAAGATTATGATTTTTAGTCACAAATATTGTTCGATTTGCTAGATAGACAACATTACTAAAATGCACAGCGACAACAGAATACAAAATATAAAACAAAGGCAAAAGTATTAAATTTATACATTGATTATCTAGTAAATATATGTGAAAAAAAAGACGAACAAGATTTTCTAACCAAAACCCAGACCAGACTTTTTTTTACAGATGTTAAGTTTTGTTGCTGAACCCAAATCTGATGCCCAAAAAGGACTAGCTCGATCAGTATTCGACATACTCTGATAACATACCTATCATGCAGAAAAACCTATTTTTGTATGCAATCCTTTTAACCTTAAAAAGAAAAGAAGGAAAAAAGATACCTCGTTTTATTTACGATTGAGTGTGAAACTTTTAATACGATTATCTCAAACAAATTTAGAAAATCGGCCAATTCAGCTCAAGTTTTGACACCGAAAACCCTCAAAAGTACAGTTTAAAGCAAAATTTTTCCTTGCAGGTATTTCATTTCATTAAGGCCTACTGTAGTTTTAAAGTTATTGAATTAAATGTAAAAAATACTTAACAATACTTTACACTTTAAAATAAAGTATTGGCTAAGTTTCTGATAAACAATTTGCATTGCAAGTGGTTGCATTGCATTTGCATTGAAAAGTGTATTGAATGATTCTGCCGTTAGTAGATACAAAATACTAATTTTAACAGAAATTTTCATTTTGAGAATACAAAAAATTTATGTTTTTCGCACTTTTGCATTGAAAAAGTTTGCCAATAGTAGAAGTCTGGATTTTGGATAGAAAAATTTGTTGAATTTTGCTGGCCAGTGTAATCATACGTACTTATTAAACTATAAAACACAAACTTAAATATTTTATCCAAGCGGTTTGATTGTGGCTAAATAATATAAATATTTTGCTTGCCTAAAAAAACGTATAAAATCAATAACCATAAAGTTTATTGTTTTAATTGGCTTATATGACCGCTTTACATATATACAAAAAGTGTTGCGATTTTGCTGACATGACACAGTAACAGGCCCATACCGTTCTTTTAAAATGAACTTTACGATTTCATTTGAATGTGCTTCGGCAAAAAAAATTTATTAAGGTCTAAGTGCAATAGGAAGTGTAAATTTTATTACGTTAAATTTAAAAATTTTATGAAGATGACGTTTAAAACATGTTATAAAATTGCTATATATGTATATATATGACTAACCAATTTAAATCGTACAGGTAACATGTTACTTTTTTTATTCAAAAATCCATTTAAATTTCAACAAATACGATATGTTTCGTTCTTTTGAAATGCTTTTAAGAATCTTTATTACACGTATGTTTTAAGTCTAAGTTAATAGTGTCAAGTGCCAGCTAACTAACCGCTTAATACTAATGTTTATGAAAATATACTTAAGTATATACAAATATATATTAATATACATTTATGTATGAATGTGGTATAATAATCTAATAATACATTAAAGGCAAATTTTGTAAGGCATTTAACATATTGACATGAAGAAGCGTGTGTATGGCTTTCATTATAGAGGCCTACAAATTTGGTTTAGTAATTATGTACAATAAGTGTCAATTGTTTCAGGGTTTTGTTTGATCATAATACTCTGATACCAAAGGTTGTTGTTTCAATTTTGAGTTCAATGTTTGTGACTATACTTTGTGTATTTAGTGCTCAAATAAAATGAAAGAAAGCGAATGCTTCGGTTTTAAGAAGGCTGAGAATGAATAATGTTGAATACTCAAGATCTAAAGCTCAATGTATAGCTATGAAATTTTGTAAAATTATAGCTAGTGACGTCCTTGAGAAATCTTCAAATATTTTAAGACCGCACTCCCACCCTTTCCACGCAAGCTCTCATTTATTTAATCGCGGAAACGCAAATTGGAACAACAAAATTTGGTTGCTAGCGATATCTTTTAACGTTTTTTTTTACTAGATTGAATTAATTGAATGGCAACTAACCAAATGCAGTCTGATTAAATCGAATTAAGAAAATGTATTTAAGGCATTAACCACCAAGCGGACTTTCTACAAAACATAACTATGCTGGTATCAGAGCAATCCACAGTCGGTTACGTCCGGCTTCAACGTTATCACATATAATTTCAAATATTAAAGCTCTTTTAATATGGATTATGTACAAATGCTTTTATGTAATTAGAGCGCATTATTGAGTATAGGGGCAAAGAAAGGGGTTTAGATATGCAGAGAGAGAGAGAGTGGAAGTGAAAAAGTGAGAGTTCAAGTATGAGCACACGGCTTACCGGTCTGCGATCGACCATAGAAATCATTTGCTTGCTGCGATTGATTGTATGCTGCTAGGGCTGTATAGCCGCCGCCGCCGCAGCCGCTGCCGCCGCCACCGCCCAGCCCTATGATGCCGTTGCCGCCACCACTGCTAATACCGCCTACGCCCATCATGGCCGGATGTGGGGCTATGCTCATTCCATTCATCAGCTGTTGCTGCTGTTGTTGTTGTTGTTGCTGGTGTTGGTGTTGCTGCTGTTGTTGCTGTTGACTTGCGGCGGCAGCTGCATTATCATTGTGATTGTTGTGGCTGTTGTTGTTGTTATTATTGTTTCCGCTACTGTTGTTATTGTTGTTGCCAGGCAACAAAGCGAAACGCGTTGAGCCTGTTTCGGTTAAGCGTTTGATTGGTTTGGCTTTGATTAAAATCTAGTCAAATAATAACAAAGTATTTTTGCGAAACAATGTTGGGATATATATGCTTATGTGTCGGTGTGTGTGTGAAACTGTTTATGCGATTCAACCTATTACATTAACTTTTAGTTTATGCAGAGTTTTTAATTTAATAGTAGTGAAATGTGTTGGTTTTTAATATATGTACAATTGAATACATTTTAAATAGAAAAATAAATGGGCTTTAAACTTTTTTAGTATAGCGTTACAAGCTATGTGGTTTAATTTTAATGCAGTATTGGGATTATTCGGAATTTGTAGTGTTATTTGGAATAAATGATGTGCCTTTTCCTTATTCATTCTGATATATAAAACTGGTCGACTTAAGTGTGTACGCTTTTTTTTAAAAATTTTTTCCAAAAAAAAACTTGTATTTAATTCTTGTCACGGAATGACACATAACGCCGATCCGACAAGAAATAAGTTTAACAAGTAAGAGGGCTCTAGTCGAGAAATCCCGACTAGGAAATACCCTTAACCCCATACGTACGTGTGTATTTTTCCAGTGACTAATATGACCGAATTTCAAACTGCAATATCTCCGGTGTTTCTCAACCGATTTGGATCAAATTTTTTCAAATGTTCATTATTTCATCAATTGTTTGAAACCTTACTTTCACAATTTTGAAGTTCAAGAATTTTTTGTTATCGATCACATGTGCATATCGGAAACCAGAAGTGTTATCGAAAATTGATCTTCTCATGGTATAGGAAAGCTTAAGTTTTAAGTTTCAAGTCTCTAGATCTTATAGTCTCTGAGATCGGCGCGTTCATACAGACGGACAGACAGACAGACAGACGGACAGACGGACATGGCTAGATCGACTCGGCTGTTGATGCTGATCAAGAATATATATACGTTACGGGGTCGGAGATGTTTCCTTCTGTCTGTTACATACATTTGCACAAAACCATTATACCCTTATTTACCCATTTTATGGGTTAAGGGTATAAAAAATACAACAAGTAAAGAAGTCTACATTCAGCAAGACAAATATTATATACACTTGAAAGGACTACTCTAACATATTTAGAGTAAAATATTGTTAAAGATCTTAAATCTGTATGACATTTAAGATAGTGGTTCAATTTGACTGATTTTGAAAAATGATCTAACTGCAACAAACAGAATAATTTGGCCAAAGTTTCAGCTCGATATTTCAAGAATTGCATAGAAACAGACGGACATGTCCCTATTGACTCAGCTTGCGAAGGGTATAATGGTTTTGTGCAAATGTATGTAACAAACAGAAGGAAGCATCTCCGACCCCATAAAGAATATATATTCTTGATCAGCATCAACAGCCGAGTCGATCTAGCCATGTCTGTCTGTCCGTCTGTATGAACGCGTAGATCTCAGAGACTATAAGAGCTAGAGACTTCAAACTTTAAACTTAAACTCTCCTATACCATGAGAAGATCAAGTTTTCTTTGAATTTTCGATAACATTTCTGGTTTTTGATATACACATGGGATCGATAACACAAAAATCTTGAATTTAAAAATTGTGAAAATTAGGTTTGAAACAACGGATAAAATAATGAACATTTAGAAAAATTTGATCTAAATCGGTTCAGAAACACCGGAGATATCGCAGTTTGAAGTTTGGTCATATTGGTCATATTAGTCACTCGAAAAATAGACACAAATGACTGTAAGCGTTACGTATCGGGTTAAGGGTATGTCCTAGTCGGGATTTCTCGACTAGAGCCTTCTTAATTGTTAGAGTTTGATTTTTATACTTTGATACCAAAGGTATCATTATAGTATATTGGGTTTGTGCAATGTCCGTCATGGTGTCTGTCCGTCCGTCAGTCCGTCCGTCCGTCTGTCTGTATGAACGCAACTTTTTTCGATACCCTTAAAGCTAGAACCTTTCAACTTTACAAATATCTTGGTACATGCCTTCGTCAGACAAAGTGTTAAATTTAGGACTCTACGACCTCAGGGAGCCTGGAAATTCGATAACAAGTCGATACACCTCGATGTGCAAATCAATAAAACACACATATATATCATATTTTAGCCTAGAGTCACCAAATTTGGGGGCAAGATAGCCGATGACATTCCCCAAAAAACTGCAAAAAAAGTTAAGATGCCTCGCCCACTTGTTAATATGTTTGTTATCATCAAGTTATGGTCTTTTGAAGTTAACTCAGGGAGATCGAGGAACAGCTAACCAATTAAAACGAAAGCGGTGTTTTACCATCATTTACTGTTTTGTTGCACTGCAAACCAACGAAAATTCGTTCATACCAAATATTTTATGTGCGAGGTTAATTTAAACTTCCTTTTTAAATAGGTTTTAAGCTTAATGTCTTGGCTGGCACCATCTCAAATATTGCAGCGTTTAAAAAAAGTATATTGCTATTATGTTTTCGCTTTCAAATACGTAATATGAACAAATCTACATAAGAAAGTAAATTTAATTGAGTAAATATGTATGCATTTATTACTTGTTTGGAGTTCGAAAACGTGAACACTTTTATTAATGTGAACTGGCTTGGCTTTAATTAGTTCACGTAATCCAACGTACAATGTACGTTTTTAATACAAATTAAAATACAATGAAAGTATTAATACCTTTTTGTTTCACTTATACATTTTTCAACTAGACCCACTCTTAGAGTAATAAGATCGGCAAATATAGGTGAATACTTAGCTCTCCGTTGACGATTAAAATGTCTTATAATTATCGTTTAATGTTACCAATCATAATTTTAATAAAAGTCATGAAGTTTCAAATATCTGTCAAATTAGAAAACTTCTATGTTAACAGTAAAAAAGAGTGGTATATACTGGTATATAAATATATGTACTTAGACTCTATAAAGCCTAAAGCATTCAAAACTAGTTACAGCACAGATTGTTTAATTGAATTCATATTCTTGGACTACATTAAAATGTTCGTACACAAGCTGTACTTGTTTATGATTATGTTTTTTAAACTATTTGACTGATTACCAGAAACGCAATTGGGAATAGGCTGGAGATGGGCGCTTTACTCACCTGGCAAATGCTGAGTCGCCTGGGGAACGCTGCCCTGCCGTTGAAGACGCTGCAATTGCTGCTGCTGCTGGAGCGAGCTGCTGGCCACACCACTGCCATAGGGTGACTGTGGACCACCAACAAAGCCAACGTTATGGCTAACGACACCTGGTCCACTACTTCCGTCGGGCGTTGTATTTCCATTTCCTCCCTGTGATTGCAAGGAGTTTTGACGCTGCAACACGGCGCCTGCATTGCTAACAGCGCCAACTGCGACGGGTGAGTTAAGGCCTCGTCGCTGCTGCTGTTGCTGCTGGTATTGTCGGGCATTGTAATTATTCTGGACGTCGTGGAAGGAGATTAGTGATTGTGCATCATTAGGAAGTCCAAATGCTTTGCCACTAACCTGCAGCTGCGCAATGAGCAAGGGATTATTGTGCTGCTGCAGTGAGCGTCCGGCATTACCGGATGGCAGCGATACACCTTGTACACCACCAACAGCTCCTGCGCTACCGGAAACGCCAATACCACCAGAAGACGCTGCGGGCCATTGCTGCGAACTATTCTGCATGCCCGGCGATTGAATTCCGGAACCACTTCCATACGGTGTATTGGACCTACCGCCATCGATAGCCTGTTGTTGTTGTTGTTGCAACTGCTGTTGCTGTTGGAGGTACGCCAACTGTTGCTGCTGAGGATTTTGTTGCTGTTGTTGCTGCGGGGACAAGCGTTGGGCACTTTGGGCGAATTGCGATGCGTAACCTACTTTTTTGTGTTCAAAGAACAATGTGAATGTCGTTTTTTGATACTCAAATTTTTATTCGTTAGTTACCTTGGTTCGGCTGAGGACTAAAAGGTGCACTGCGTCCAGGGCTAAGCTGCTGCTGCATCAATGATTGTGCAAAGTTTGGACTCAATTGTGAATCAGCCGGAAGATTAGTCCTCGAAAGTGACACATTCGGCGCCACTGTTGTGTTAAGTAGTGATCCAATATTATTAATAGCTGCATTGATGCCAGCTAAACGAGAAGGCAATTCAAGAAAAGTACGTTGGTATGAAATAATATGAAATGGAACACATAATGCTTCATGAGTTATACTTTTTAGCCATGTACGTATGTCCGATCATACGTTTTAACGCGTCAACCTAGACAACCTAGGTTTAAATCTACGAAGAAAGCTAAGATTGAAATATAAACATGCAAACAATTCAGCAAATAAACAACTAAAAACGTTGCAGTTGGCCGAAACGATATTTGTGTTAGAGCCATCGGATTGGATAGGAAGAAAGAAGGTGACATACGCCACAGATCTGCAATTTGTCACGCCCACCTCTTTTGCCTGCCTTGCAATTTGCACACAGAAACCCTTACACAGATTTGTATACTGGTAACAGAGTATATCACAGTTGGTTTTCGACTGCAACGTTTTCACTTGATTTGTTAAGCAGTTGTTGCTGTCAGACTTTATTCTACAGGGCCTTTAAATCATATGTATCGCAATAACAAATTTATCAGAAGCCTCGGTATAGAGGCTCTACCCCAATCCTACAGGCCGGCACAAAAGACCTAACATCTGGTCGCAATGCAATAAGGCCCTTGAAATAATTTTTTTTTTAACGAATTGGATATTTATGTACATAATTCGCATTTGCATGGAATTGTAATTAGGCGAATTTTGGTAGTGGCATGCGCTTGATTTTTTCGCATCATAACTTACTTGCATTCTCTGGCACCAGCAACTGTTGCTTTTGTTGCTGCTGCAGCAGTCTCTCCTTTTGCTGTTGCTGTTGTTGGCGCATGTTACGCATTTGCTGATTTGGCAGCACAACGCCGCCACCAGGCGTGGCCACGGCGTTCATTGGACCACGTCCACGTGCCGTATACATTGGTGGTGGCCGTTGGAACCCGCCATGGCTGCGCATTGCTTCCAGAAGCTGTTCTTGTTGGCGTTGTTGCTGGCGTATAAGATGTTGTTGCTGATGCTGATGTTGTTGCTGCTGCTGCTGTTGTTGTTGATGATGTTGCTGCAGTCCCAACATTCCTGGATACGCAGGTGGCTGCAAATGTTGCTGACGTTGCTGCTGCTGCTGTTGTTGTTGTTGTTGTTGTTGTTGCTGCTGCTGCTGCTGCTGCTGCTGTTGCTGCTGTTGTTGCTGCTGTTGTTGTTGTTGTAAGAGTAACTGTTGATGCTGCGGTGACATGATCATTTGCGGATTTAAAGGGTTCATTACGCTAAAGGAAGCAGTTTCCACATCGAGCATCAATGATTTTTGTATATCGCTAATGGCTGAAGCTTCCGAGGGTGCTGCGTTAACAATGGGTGTATCATCCGTGTAATAATCCATAACGCTATCAAGCAGCTTTGACAGCTCTGTATCTGCTGCTGCGGCTGATGCAGCCGCTGACGTTGAGGCCGCTATGGTAATTGAGGTAGATGCTGTTGTCGTCAGATGCTGCTGTTGTTGTTGCTGGTATGCCAGCTGCTGCTGACTGAGGTAGATATCGGTTTGCTGTGCCGGTTGGTGTTGCTGTTGCTGTTGTTGCTGTAAATGTTGCTGTTGCTTTCGGGTACGATTGTTGGTTGCTGCTGCTGCTGCACCTTTTGGACCGCTTTGGCTAGCAGCAATAATAAGATTGCCCGGCGCCGAAAGGGAACTGCTCACATTGTTGTTCACGGTGGAGCTGGTTATATCCGGCAGCGTTTTAACCTGAAGAGGCTGCTCAGGATTTGGTGCCTTGGGTAGCTTGATGGGGTTTTGCAGCAGCTTTGCTAGCATTTTGTTTTGCGAGCAGAGCTTGCTCGGCTTATCCTCGGATCGCTTAGCAGAAATGTCATCATCAGGCTCGTTAAGCGAACGCTTGCGACTCATTGCTGGATCACTCTGAATTTTGAGCATGCGTTTGAGATCCTCGTTGCTCATGTTGCCACTTGCACCACCACTACCACATAGCATACCATGTCCTCCAGGTCCATCGTCCTTTTGCAGTTGACGCATGAGTTCACTTTGACGCACATTGTTATGAGCTCCTGTTCCACTCGGACCGGTGCCCGGGTTTCCGTTTCCATCATCCTCTTCGCTTTTTTCGTTTAACAGCTACAGGTAAGATAATCAGATAGAATTTCATGATTAATTGTATTTAAAGTACATTTTTTAACTAACCTTAAGCAGCATAGGATTCTGTGAGTTGCCTGACTTTTGCAGCAAGGACGCGTTTGGTCCACTGCGTCCATACAGGCCGCCTATTTGATTTTGTTGGTTGGTTGTTTTAAAGCTACCAGCTGAGCCGGCAGCCGGTCCGACATTAAGTTTCTCATCTTCGCTGCACTCCTGCTTAAAGTACTGCATTAGATTAAAATTAAAGAAAATAAGTTTTAATTTTCAACCAAAAAATATTACTAGATATATATTTTGTATGCCCTTAAATATAAATAAATAAATGAGTTACAAAATTTAACAGACAGAAGAAAGTATCTAAAACTCTTTTAAGTATATGTATACAGTGGGGGGAGCAAAAGTGAGTACATGTTAAAGAAATTAACTTTCGTCGGCAATAAAAAATTAATCACACAAAGAAATTTATAGGTAAGATAGGTTATTTTAATTCCGTTTTAATGATACAATACTCTTCTTAACCCATTAAGTACCCATTGAAAGTTTTCAATTCTTGTAAAGGTCTATTTTTAAATCCTTTTTTCCGGACTTAAACAAAAAATGTGTTGATGCAAAAACGCACTTCAAACAATTCTAATAGTGACTGAAAAAAAAAACTTTGTTTAAAAATCTTATCGTATGTATTTTTTTTATGATTTTTTGAAAATTGCCTAATATGACTAAAAATTAAAACTTTTGATACCTATAAATTTGTTTGTGTGATTAATTTTTTATTGCCGACGAAAGTCATTTTCTTTAACATGTACTCACTTTTGCTCCGCACTGTATGTTTTTTGATCAGCATCAGCAGTCAAGAAAATATGGACATGTGCGTATCTCTGTCCATTTGTAAGAGCGGGTCGATATCAGGGACTATAAAACCGAGAGACTTCAGATTTGGAACATTAGTTCTCCTGTACCATGAGCAGAACACATTATATTTAAATTATTGATTACAATTTAGGTTTTTATAAGTAATGTAATAGATAACACAAAAAACTTAAATTTTGAAATTGTAAAAATGAGATTTGAAACAATGGATAAAATAATAAATATATTGTATAAGTCATTTTGCAGACATTTTTTATGTACGTGTAATCATACAGAAATGTTTGTACGCGATTCGTAACGGGTTAGGAATTATGTCCATTGAGTTTTTCGACTAGAGCCTTTTTACTTGCTTTATATACAGTATATACATTGAAATGTATAAGCGCTGTGGCTAAAGAATTATATTATTATTTACCTTTTCATCGTCACCCAGACTGGCATGAGATTTGGTTAGCAGGTGGCGCAGTCGTTCTGAAGATTCTTGCAATGGAGGCGCCTGTTGCTGCTGGGGGGTGAGCATTAAACCGCCGCCACCATTAGACATTCCACTTCGAATAAGAGGACTGTTGTTGTTATTACCACTGCTGCTGTTGTTGCTGTTAACATTGTTAGGGTTGTTGGTCGTCTGTTGCTGTTGTTGCTGCTGCTCCTTTTCTAGTTTGCTGTCAGGCGTTGAGTCGTACGAATGAAAGTTAAAGCCGTAGCTACTGTTACCACCGGCTCCAGCGCTGGCATTTGACTGCGGTGAAGGTAAACTGGCCGCCGAATGCGAGGAAAGCTGGTAGGGCGTCGCTGGCGAGGCACATACAGCCGGACTAAAGCCATGCCCAGATGGCGGACGTGGTGTACTTACCGGTGTTGCAACAGAGGCCCGCGAATTGGGCCTAGAATCGGTCCAGGCGCCAACGCCACTTCCGCTGGGATCCATGTCGAACGAGGAATGTGCGATATCAAACTCGAAAGCATCACTGCCATAAAATGAATGTTCCCCGGGAGCCGGTGATGCTGTAAAAGCATTCACCAGCGTTGCTGCCGACGAGGCATTTGCAGCTGACGACGAGGAATTGTTTCCTAGACGCTGCTGCATCCCACTGCCATTTAGAATGGCAGAACTCATCAGCGGCCCTCCTACATTTGTTGCTGTTTGTGTGCTGCAACTGCTACCCCCACCTCCCAAACCTACATTATTATTGTTGTTGTGCTGACCACCGCCGACAAGTCCGCCTAGGAGATGTGTTGGCAGCATTGCAGCAGAGGTGGTAGCTACGGAGCTATGGCCCAGTGCCTCCATAGAAAGCGTATTTACCAATGTGTTAGCCAACTGTGCACCCGGCGACATTTGGCTTAGGCCCAAACTAAGAGCGGCGGCTCCACTGCCTGCTCCGGTGTTACTGCTATTCATATCATTCTCTGAGTTGAGGAGCGTCTGCACGGACATTATAAAATCACTTTCACCGGGCGTTTGATTGAGGAATAGTCTCGAATTGGCCTTAACATGCACATACACATCGGGAGCACCAAGGCGTAAGCGGAACGGACGTGATATAACATTAGAAATAGTGCTGCCAGCAGGGCCGCAACTGCCGCCAACACCGCCACCCGCCGCTCCACTCGCAGAGCTGCCCGGTGAATGCACCGCTGCTGAATCTTGAATGTCACGCAGATGCGATTTAAGCATAGATAGATCGTGTGGATGACACAGATCCTGCCATAGACGACCCACCCACGTTTGTAGATTTTGCTTAAAGGGATCACGCAGCGCCGTCGTATCTAGAGTGAGTATTTTCCCGTGCACGTCCAGCTTAAAGGTCATCTGCTCAATCGGCTGCTGATGCACATGCTGCTGTATATTAATCTCCAGCGGCGACTCATCCTCCGGTCGTGTAATAAGACACAGCACAGAGCTGCTTGCATCTGCGTCATCTAAAATGATAAATTGATAATGAATAACAGAATATATTGCAGATTATAGTTTAGTTACTGGGTTAAGATACAGGTAATTTAATGGTATACATGTATGTGAGTTCAAAAATAAACTGTGCGTGTTACGTAGATGTTTCTCGACTAAAGCCTTCTTACTAGTTTTTAATTAAAAATTAGTTTTAAAGTACGATTTGGGCTTAGTCTTTGGTACCAAATAGGTACGAGAGTAAATTGAATATAAGCAAAGTTCCTTCTGCTCGCCTCTTAAAGAGACCTAAAACCATGCAAGTTTCTTTGTTCATGTCTATGTCATACAAAATACAAAGCTTGAAAGTGAAAATCCATTTGTGTGTTTTCAGATGGGATACAAATGGCCATTTCTAAAAATGTGCGTCAAATATTCTAAGGCCACTTTCAGATTAATGGATATCAACCTGTCAACCTATCTCGATTAAAGTTTTCACAAGGCCGATGAAAAAATCTTTTATTTGTTTGGCAAAACTAATTAGAGTGATTGACTTATTAAAGCCGGATTCATATCCATGTTAAAACTCAGCTCATAAATAAACAAGCGTTTTGTCAAAACAATTTGTGGACTCACCCTTCACTGGCGCCGCTATCAACACGACCTCTTCATACTTGTCTTGGTGTCCCGACTGCCTGTGAGGTTTCTGATCCATAGGATCGCAATTGGAGGAGGAGGAAGTTTGTGTCGCTGGTCGCAAATCCTTGACTAACATGCGAACTTTGGTGGAAATGCTGCGCTTTGATTTACCCGCAACCATTCCGCTGCCAGACCCTCCGCCCCCTACAGAGCCACTGCCTCCTCCAAGGCCTGCACTAGAGCTGGAATTTGAGCCTGCTGATTGTTGTGAGACATTGCCATTGTTTAACTCCTCGAGATCACCCCATCCGCCGCCAGCAGCAGATCCGGCGCCCGTTGAACTAGTTCCGCCTTCAGCTCTTTTTCCACCGCCTCCGCTATTGCTGTACATGTTGTTTATAATCGGCTCCAGTTTGGCGTGATCTGCCGCATAAAGGTACATGTAAAGCGGCTGATGATAGAGCTCGTGCTTCTCATAGCCGATTAATTCACGTATATTCTGCGTGCAGGACTCAATGATGCCGTTTGCGTTCACCTGCAGCAGGACCCAACCCACAGAGCTTATGTAGTGTTCAAGTGCTTCGAAGTATGCGGATATTTCGGGCACTTGACCGTTAAGCAGGGATGGCTCTGGCAATGGTGGCTCCGTTGATGAGACTTCACCTTGTTGCACAGGGTGTATCGAGCAGTTGTCTGTTGCACAGCGGGCGCACCGTGGAGAGGCAGCTTGTGGTTTATTGTGGCTATTATTATTATTATTATTGTTGTTATTATTATTATTATTGTTGTTGTTGTTGTTATTGTTGTTGGTCGTTGTTGTTGAGTTGTTGTTGTTATTGGTTGATAAAGAGGATATATCACGGTTTTGGCCTTTGTCACAAATATCACGATACTGCAAGTAGAAAAGAACATTTGAAATTAATAAATAAAATACACATATAAAATAAGTAAAAATAGTTCTATCTTTTGTTTTAAACACAAAACTATTGTCTTTATATTTTAAAGCCGTTGACAATACTTAAATTAATCTTTAAAAAAACAGTTTAAAAAAAATGGATACTGGTTGTATGGTGGTCACTTGCTTATCCATATACACATTAATTTATTTCAACTGAAAGAAAATAATTTTACAATGATTTCAAGCCGAAATGAATGAATTTATCATATTTATTTCATTTAAACATTCATGCTTTTGTATGGTGGATAATTTAAATAAAATTGAGTTTTTAACACACCACGAGCATGTGCTTTTATGAAAAGTTACAAAGATAATTCAAAATGTATAAAAGTAAAACCGAATAATGCGGAAGAATACACAACATTTTGTCCTCATTTAGTGTACAATAAAAAATATAAAAACAAACAGACCAGAAAAAAACACTCATAATAATTATTCGTTCTCTCATCGTGATCGACATTTTGTTTTTTTTTTTTTTAAAAGCTTTTTGCTGGCCGACCCACCAAGTGCGCGTTTGCGTTTGAGTGTAAAAAAATAAAGAGTAAAGCTCCAGCTGGTTATCATGCGTCGCGTTTTCGCTCATTTTGTTTACACAATGAAGTGCAATAAACCGCATTATATCTCTTTTCTTTACAGTCGTGTTATATTTCTACTTCATCACTAAAATTTTACGCGCATTTTGAGTCATTAGCAGAAGCAAAATTTACATGAACTTACACACATACACATGCCTAAACGCAATGCAGAAGCAAAAGACAACTGTGTAACAGCACTTCCATAAAGGTGACTTATAACACAGAATTAATTTTTTTTTATTTTGTTCGTTAAGTAAACGCTATTAGTTTCGAAAATTTGCACAATATTCTCAAGGTCAATCAACTTGAGGGCGCGTGTTTTGATCATGTCATTGTCTCTGTTACTGTTATTTGTGCCTTGAATTGTCAAAATTAGACGTGTTCTTTGTGTTATTTAAATCTTATACACATGATAATATACATTCATATACCGATGTAGTCTTCTGATTGAACTGTTGAGTTTTTTGGGATTACTCACTTTTAAATTATGGCAAAAATTAAATCACAGAAATTTTGCGCACACTCAGCGCTGTCACAATGTTGCCGAAATACTAAACAGACATTTTTTGATGCAATTGTATTATGGTGTAAAAAAAACCCAAAATACAACGAAAAATGCGAAGACAACAACAAAGAAGGCGCAAGCTGACGAATCGTTGCTCTCTGTAAAGCGATTCGAGTTGCGCTCTAATTTGTTGCTCTCCTGATGTTTGTTTACCGGCTCACGTGTGATACCCGTTTATGTTTTTCAACATTGTTGTTTGGGTGAGTGTGTGATTTGTTATCACCCATCGCCTTGGCACCTTGTGTGAAAAGCGTCAAAGAAGCTGCCGTTGCCATTGTATTTACTGTTGCTGCAATCAAAATTATAGCAAAAAATGAAATTTAAAATTGCGACGTCATCGACAAAAAGCTAACTCAGATCGTTGATCTGCCAGTGCAGTTGCGAGAGTGTTGAGCGAGCTTTTACTTCATTTTTGTTTGCCGAGAAGCTCGCATCATAGGAACATGACTGTTTACGTGTATGTGCGCCACCCGACCAGAAAAAGTTGCCCAATCAGCGGGTACAACAAAAATGTTTTTTGGGGTGAAGGCACTCCGAAAATATCAGTCAAATGATAAAATGAACAGTAACGCGAACCTGAGCTCTCAAAGACGAATATGTATTCCAAAAACGAGTCTGGCTTTTTTGTTCTTAAGAAATACAAATGCATATATGTACATAGTTACGTAGGTACATCTGTTGTTTTTTGCGGGGCTTGCCTTTTGTTGTACCCTTATTTCATAAAGTGGGTTAACAAGGGTATAATAGTTTTGTACCCTAGATAGAGAATTTAAATTTAGAATTTAAGCTCTTCTGTACCATGAAAAAAAAATTATCGATAGGATTTCTGGTTTTTGATATACATATGTGACCGCTACCAAATAAAACTTAAATTTCAATATTGTGAAAAAGAGGTTTAAAAACTATGGTTAATAATGAACGTTTAAAAAAAATTAATCAAAATCAGTTTAAAAACACCGGAGTTTTATTATTTAGGTCATTGGACAAATGCTCTCAAATGGCTGACTAAGGGTATGTCCTTGTTGTTTTTAATAGGTAATGTGCAAATTTCAAGAGAGAGTTTTGAATAAAAGCAGATGCAAAGATACAAAACACACATTAACAAGTTTTAAAACAAATAGATGCTGGCAAAAAACAAGATGGTTTCGATGTCAGGTAAAAATATACAGAGGTTGGAGTTGTATGAAATAAAAATATTATTAACAACAAGTAAGAGGGCTCTTTTCGATATTGTTCAGATTAATGTTTTTACTGTAGTTTGTACACACTTGTATTTTTTTATGATTATGCATTAAACACATTAAATGGGCGAATTAATGTAACATTCATATGTACATGTAAAATGCGATATCTTCCGTTTTTCTTAGCCGAGATACGCTTTCATATATCATTCATTACATATAGACATGGCAATATCGACTTGGCTGTTAATACTGATTAATAAAATATGTTTACACACAAAAAAAAAAAATCAACGGTTGAATTAAACCGACGCAACAGTTACAGTAACAGTTAAGCTACTGCTGCCCACAGTAAATTAACAATTGCAATTTTCGCTCTAACGTTATAGATTAGGTGATATTTTTTGGTTGGAATCTATAGCCATTCCTCCTATCCGACAAATTACATTTAAAATTTAATGTAATTTGTTGTTTTATAGGACAACCGTTAATCACTGTAAATTTACTATAAAATTGTTACTTTAATACTGTAATACTGTATACTGTATACTGTAATATAACACAAAACTTGTAAAATTAAATGTATGTGTTTTGTTGCTGCAGTCATGAATTCTTGATTCAAGTACGAGTTGCGGGTTCATAGTGACTGAAAAAAGTTTTGTTCAAAAATCTTTTCGCATGTATTTTTTATGATATTTTGAAAATGCTAAAAATGGCTATTTTCACCCTCTTTTCATTAAGGGGGACAAAAAAACTTCCTTATAGTGTTTTGGAAATGAACTCGTTACATAGAAAGCTTCGTTATTCGAAAGCTTGTTTCATGGAAGTTTGATTGTATTTAAAATGATTATAATTACTTACCGTTCGAACCACTTGATTTAATATTGCCGCCTTATCCGGTTTTGTCGAAGTCATATCTCCACGCTTATTGAGTTGAAGAAACTCGGAGAGTTGCTCAATATAATTATTTTCCATTTCACGTCGTCGTTTTTCATTGTTGCATTTGTTTATTTGTGATTGGGGCTGCAAAAGTTTAAAACAAATTTTTAAATTCAGCAAAATTTCTAAAAGGTTACTTTATTTATAAAAATACCAGTATGACCCCCGTGCGGTTTGCTAAGAAAGTGTTTTCCCCAGCCAACTTCCAACTATGCCTGTATCTTTACCGCTTTTAGCCACCAAAATTGGATTAGGAAGTTAGATGGTGATATCAGAACAAAAACAACTCAGAACCCCTCCAATGTAAAATAAAGGCAGATGGTGATCCCATACCTATAAGATCAGCATAAAAGGGAAAAAAGTGGATAGCACCTTTAACTTAAATTCTCCATATTTTTATACCTTTAACCCATAAAATGGGTAAATTGGGTATAATGCTTTTGTAGAAGGAATCATCTTCGATCCCATAAAGTATATATATTCTTGATCAGCATCAACAGCCAAGTCGATCTAGCCATGTCTGTCTGTATGAAGGCGCCGATCTCAGAGACTATATGAGCTAGAGGGTTCAAAGTTGAAACTTAAACTCTCCTAAGTCATGCGCAGTACAAGTTTGCTTCAAATTTTCGATAACACTTCTGGTTTCCGATATACACATGTTATCGATATATCTGAGTTTGAAATTTGGTCATTTTGGTCATATTGGTCACTGGGTAAATACACACAAATGACTGTATGTTACGTGTGGCGTTACGTATGGGGTTAAGGGTATGTCCTAGTCGGGATTTCTCGACAAGAGCTTTCTTACTTGTTTTTTTTTAGCTTGTGTGCTTAGGATAAGGAAAATTGTGATAGTCATTGTGGGTGCCATACTCAGCAGTACCGCCAATTTTTTTAAATTCGGTTTTTGCCAAATCTTTATTAATTTCTTGTGCTAGAGCAATGCAATTTATGCTGGCAGCATAGTAACTAACATCCATCTATCTTTTTATACTGAAAATACCAATATCTTACTCGCGAATAAATACTTTCCTCAATCATATTTTTATATTTTATTTAACTCTTTCTTCTTGCCACAATTTATTCATTTACATTGAAAATGCGACTAGAAGCAAAATGAGATCCATCTTTAAATTACTGAGGCCAGTCCTAATTGTCGACTTCGAGTAAATTGCTTGAAATTGTTTCGATCATCGTTTATCAGAAGAGCTTTCAAGTTTAACCAAAGAATATGATTTGTTTTTCTTGTGTACCTATAACCAAAAGATATTTGTAAAAATAACTATTAAAACAAGATTCCCCTTTGGAAAAAAAGTTTAACTTAAGTAAAAACAAAAATAATAGGGTCTTTTACCATTCAGTAATTCTCAGTTATTACCATTTGATTTATTTTAAATGTATTACTGCTGTAAGCAGTCACTAAATTTTAACTAAGAATAACTGGCAATCGACTATCCTACTTTTTCGATGAACATCGCTTAAATATCTGTTAATCTGTACATTTTTATTTTGTTGCTGCATTAAAACAAAAAAGATTGCAGTCATTGCAGATATGCCACAAAAATTTGGCTTTTGAAACTTATAAAGTTAAGTTTTGCAAAACTTATCTTACTTTAAATCATCAAACTCAAATCAAACAGCAGATATATTTACTGAGCTTTCAGTAACTGAATGGAGGAAACAGCATTGGTAACTGACCGATTAATTTTACTGAGTGGTGGAAAGACCCTACAAGTAAATTAAAAAGGTCTGTTGTAAAATTGGTGCCAGCAGTATTAGTAGCCTGCTAAATTTATCAACTGTTTCTTTTCACTATTTTTACACTTGAGCGCAAATTCTCTTTCGTTTAGATAAGCATTTATTTGTTGGTCGATCCACACGGAAGATAATTTTGCTTTGCTCAATACCAAAACAACCTTTTATCGTTAATTTACTGTCGCCTTAACAGTGTTGCCATATATTGCCAGACATAGCGACGGCTCATCTGATAATAATACCCTTAACCCATAGAACGGGTAAATAAGGATATACAGTGGATGCTCACGAATTAGAACGCTCGAAAATTATAGTGCTACAAAGTAGAGCCCTTTTTCGCATGAATTTTAAAGCGTTTCATGCGAATGCTCGAAAAATAGAGCTTCCAGAAAGTTAGACTGATTACCGATACACACTTGTGTTCGATAACAAAAAAGATTAAATTTTAAAATTGTGAAATCGTGAAGATTGAAACTATGGATCAAAATCGGGTAAGAAACACCGGAGATATCGCAGTTTGAAGTTTGGTCATATTGGTCATTGGGTTAATATACACAAATGACTGTGCGCATTACGTATCGGGTTAAGGGAGTATATCCACATCTTAAAACTTTCTAGCTGGTTAATCTGAGCTACTTTCAAGGTCCAAGTTTCTACCCCATACATCAAGACAGACCAAATATAACATTTTACCAAGCGTAGCCTCAGTTGAAAATTCAGTTGTTAGTGAACAGCTGTCTGAATTTTTGGTAATGACTACGAGCTATTTCAATGCGGCTTCTGATCTCTTGATCAGAGTTTCAATCAGTGTTTAACCACGCGCCAAGATATTTGAAATTGTGAACTCGTTCAATTGGTGCGTTTTCAACTGTTATGATCATTGTCATATCCGATCCTTCTCCTGCTCACTATAAACTTCGTTTTTGAGCTATTGACATTTAGATTATACTTTTTACTGGCATCAACAACTCGATTTACTAACTCTTGGAGGTCTTGTATGTTATCCGCTATCATGGTTGTTTCATCCGCGTATCGTATGTTGTTTATGAACTCTCCATTTACTTTTATCCCTTTTTCTATAGAAACGCGAGCTTCCGAAAAAATGGCTTCAGCATTAATAATTCATAATTTTGATGTCTTTCGAAGTTCCGTCTTTGTTACCTATGTGTTCTGACTGATTCCAGTACAAGTTCTTGATGCAAATGATGATGTTCTTGTCCGTATCCATAGTACTTAGAGCCTGAAAAAGCGTGTCATGATTTACTTTGTCGAAAGCTTTCTCGAAGTCGATGAAACACAATAAGACATCCTTATAAACATCGCGACGGTTTTGTATGAGAACTTGCAATCCAAATTATTGTATATTCTGATGTGTATGATTTTCAGAAATATTTTCAATGCATGGCTCATCAGACTTATCAATCTATAATCACTGCAAGTTTTGGCATTTGGTTTCTTTGGCAAAGTGATAAAGGTTGAAGTGAGCCATTCTTGAGGGTATATTCTAGTTCTGTAGATTTTGTTAAAAATTATTTCTAGGAACTTTAGATTTTCCTCGTCGATGAGCTTTAAGGCAAGTTATCTGGCCCTGAGGCTTTATTGTTTTTCGACATAATAACTACAAGGTCTTGATCATCTACTGTGTCTTCTTGCGTAGGAATTATACTTCTTCTTGAGCCACCAAATAATTCAGATATATAGTTCTTCCATGTTTCTTTCCTTTTCTCAGGATCAACTATAATTTCATTTCGTTAATCGACCAGATATGAGGGGTTGGATTTTCAGAAAGTTCCTGACAATTCTTTAACCCTTCTCTAAAGATTGAAATCGTCATGTTGTTGTTGTAGGAGCTCTAGTTGATTGCATTGAACGTTTATCCAATCTTCTTTAGCTTTTCGACATTTCGATCGGATTTGTTGTTGTATTCTGTTGTATTCATTTTGATTTTAGTGTCGATGCTCTCTTCTTTTGTCCATCAAATCAAGGATTTCTTGAGTCATCCATTTTTGTTTAGGATTAGATGTTCTTTCTCCAAGCATGCTCATAGAAATTTTACTTAAGACGTTCTTTGTTTTATTTATAGATCTCATTTTGTTGTTCAATTCCCGGGAGACAGCTAGCTTGGAGTCATCATCTTTGAGCTTTGCTAGATTGATTTTGGCAGTTCTTTTTGTTTTTTTGATAGAGGTCAATCTCAACCTCCTCCTTAGCACATAACAGGTTGTGGTCAGATGGTACGTCTGCTTCAGGATACGTTGAAACTTTGTTGATTGAGTTCCCGAAACGGCTATTAACAAGAATATAGTCAATTTCATTTCTTACTACATTTTCGGGGCTATCCTGAGGAGATTTCCATGTGTAGAGTCTTCTTGATGGTAATTTAAACCAGGTGTTGGTGATTCTTAGATTATATTCTTGGCAGAATTGAAGTAATCTGTCTCCTCTATCATTCCTCACGCCTAGACCAAATTCACCAAATATTTTTGGGACTTTTCCACAACCTATTTTGGCGTTAAAGTCACCCATTATGATGTTGATATCGTGTGGTTTGGTTAGTTTGTGGATGCTCTTTAGTTCATCGTAAAAAGCTTCAATTTCATCGTCTGTGGAATCCGCCGTTGGAGCGTGGAGTGGTTTGGCATTGAGCTTCAATAGTAATGCTCTGTCCGAGAAAGGGATGAATTCACTCACGTATTGCCTCATGCGATTTGGCATTAAGAACATTGAGAAACTCTAATTTGACTAACCTAGTTACCCAGCTGGACATTGAGAAATCGGGCCAGAATCAGCTCTTTGTTTTTTTCGGTACAAAGTTGGTATCAAAATGAAGTATAACAAGAATATAAGTCGATCGAAATCTGGGAATGCAAGCATTGAAATCCAAATCCATTTCGATTCCCTTTCGACTGGGAAATTAAAAGAGGCCAATTTGACTTTAGATTCAGACAAAGAGATCTGCTTTGGGGGACTTTTTGCAAAAAGCTTATTTTGTCAATTGCTTACCAAATTAGTTTTCGTATCTGTTTTGCGTCGTATTTTTCGTGCCGACGTCGCAGAGTTGGCGGCGATCGGCGATGCCACTGCATTCATGGCGGTCGATCTATGCAGCGCAACTGGAATCCGTGCCGAGTTCAACTGTTGATGCAGTGGTTGATTTTGTTGGTGATGCTGTTGTTGATAAAGAATCTGTTGCTGCAATGTGAGAATATTGGTGGCAGCACTTCCTGACACGGGTACAGCAGCTCCCTGTGCTGTTACAGAGGATGTTAATGATGATGAGGCTGCTGTCAGACCAATAGTGACAGCACCAACAGCGCCTCCGCACGCTACCGTCGCGCGTTGAAGCTGCGTGCTGGGCGCCAATCCGTGTTGCAACTGAGCCACCGGTACCGGAAGAGGGACCGGGCCAGTTACCACGCTACCGCCAGGGGCTGGTATCGTAACGACTGCGGTCGCAGCGGTCGGCGAAAGGCGCGGATTGCAAAGTGAGTTATTTCTTGTATTGCTGTTGTGCTTATTGCTTGTGGCAGCTGCTGTTGCTGTTGCTGCTGCTTTGGTTGCTGCTGTACTAGAGGCCCAATGATCTGGTAAGTCACCTGGGCTAAGCCTGCAAAAGAAATGTACAGCAAAAATTAAATTCAAATTCGGTGAACGCTGGTAGTACGTGTGCACATACGACCATACGTAAAACTAATGACTACACGTGTAAATGAGTATTCTTTCTAGTTTCTAGTAGGAAAGTTCCAATTTTGCCTACCTCTGGTCAAAATTTCGGAGACTATACATTCGCGGATACCAATTTTATATTTCAATGCGAATAATTTTTATAAGGCATCCCGAATAATAGAACAATAGCTCAGCAAAATTTCATAAAAAACGGTTCAACGGTTTTAGAGCCTATAATCCTCAATCCAACATACATACATGGCCTTTAATATATATGTGTATATACAGGTAACGAAAAAGAGGTGGATCATTAGCATTAAGAAAGATGATAATTAAATGTTCTCCGATTATCAGGTCTTTACGATGTGCCCACAAAACTATATAAAATACATATATGTAAACTTAAGCTTAAAAAAATATATTTTTACTAAAACCAACTTTCAACTAGTAAGAAGGCTACAATTAAGAAACCCCGACTAGAACATTCACTTTTATTCACTGCCGTTCAACTGAAGAGGTACTCGATCGCCAAGGTAGCAATTTATAAGCCAATATTCCGATTTACATACAGTTTACTTTGTATAATAAGTTATCTGATTTTATATTAATTTTATGCAAACCCCATGTTTTTCAAACATTTTATTATTTATTGATTGTTCTTTTTTACACTCTAATATCGAAGGTTTCGTAAAATATTGGTTTTGTGCAGTTTCCGTCGTGTTGTCTGTCCGTTTGATCGCAAATTTTTCCGACACTCTTATATATAGAGCCTTGCAACTTTGCAAATATTTTCGTACATGTGTTCGTCGACAAAGTGTAAAATGTAAGTCATTACAAATGCGGGGCTGGTAAATCGATAACAAGTTTATATACCTCGCGGCCTAAAAATCCGCATCAAAAGTTTTGATGCCATTCTCACTCTGACAATCCCAGCCCCTTTCCAATTATAAACAAAAATGCCTTTATCTTACACAGTTTCAAAACTTTAGCCATCATATAGATGGTAATATCCACCATCAAAACTTTGCCAAGCCCTCAAACTAAGCCCCACCGCCTTCAAAACACGGGAATGGCAGTATTTGCGACCTATAAAACGGTTAAAAAGGGTATAATGGTTATGTTCAAAAGAATGCAACAGACAAAAGGAAGCATAGGAGATATTAAGTTATAAATCTGGAGTCTCTGGCTCTTATAGTCTCTGAGATCAGCGACTCGACTTTAGATTCCACTTCCATCGATATGACAAGAGAGAGTTCTCTTTGCAGGTACTATTTTTTAATCCAAATATGCAAGTGGTTATTCATTTAATTTCATAACGGATATGTAAAGAAAAGAAAAAGAAAAATTTGATATGGTGACCCAATTCGGACAAATGATCAAACTGCAATAAACAGAAGACCGTGGCAAACAGAGGTGCAGACGGCCTTGTCTATATCAACTTAGCAAGCTGTATATGTTCGTAGATGGTTTTTCTATCCGCTACATATTCCATTCCAAAGCTGTTTTATACTTTTAGCACACAAAATAAAATAAACAAAAAAAAATAGGTTTTTTTAAGCCTCAATCCGATAGACGTTTATTTCCTTAATTATACCCTTAACCCATAAAATGGGTAAATAAGGGTATAATGTTTTTGTGCAAATGTATGTAACAGACAAAAGGAAGCATCTCCGACCCTGTAAAGTATATATATTCTTGATCTGCATCAACAGCCGAGTCGATTTAGCCATGTCTGTCTGCCTGTATGTCTGTATGTCTGTATGTATGTATGTATGTATGTCTGTCTGTCTGTCTGTCTGTCTGTCTGTCTGTCTGTCTGTCTGTCTGTCTGTCTGTCTGTCTGTCTGTCTGTCTGTCTGTCTGTCTGTCTGTCTGTCTGTCTGTATGAACGCGTAGATCTCAAAGACTATAAAAGCTAGAGACTTAAAACTTGAAACCTAAACTCTCATATACCATAAGCAGAACAAGTTTATTTCAAATTATCGATAACATTTCTGGTTCTCGATATACACATGGGATCGATAACAAAAAAAGTTTGAATTTCAAAATTGTGAAAATGAAGTTTGAGATCTTAGATAAAATATTGAGAGAAACACCGGAGATATCGCAGTTTGAAGTTCGATCATATTGGTCACGGTAAATACAAACAAATGACAGTACTGGTTACATATGGGGTTAAGGGTATGTCCTAGTCGGGATTTCTTGACTAGAGCCTTCTTACTTGTTAGCTAGTCACTTTTGGAAAATAAAATATGATTGGCATTTTCTATTATGTATGTACTTGGCTTTACCTAAAAAGGTTTATTCGCCTTAAATACAGCATTTGCTTAAAATAAGCTGGCTTAAGCTATAGCTTGTTTTTTATTCACACCACCCATTTTAAGAGTTTTCCAGAATACCCCAACATTCAAAGGCATTTACAGTTATAGCTAGAAAAACTTTGCAGTCATGGTTATATTAAAAAACAAATTGGTAATAGTTCATAAAATATGACTATGTTTGAATAATGTTTATTGTGCTTAAACCTTCACGACACATAATTTTGCACTTGTTTGTAATGCATATAATTCAGTTGTGCGGGTTTTCAAGTATTGTTGTGCTGTCTGCCACTCCAAATGACTGACTGACATAAATAAACACACAAACGGCACTTGACTCAAATATACTGAAAGACCGATTGAGAAATACTCTAGGAAACGCGTGATTAAATTTTGGGTAGCTTTAGGCTATAGATTTAAGAGATGCATATTCTTTGATAGGTTTATTCATTTTTTGGGCTTATATCACTAAGCTTTGAGGGTGATGAGAAAATTTTCGTTGAAACTGAACAACATTATTGCACAAAACAAATATACTACTCTTAACTTTAAGCATACAAGCATAATTACTTAACTTAGTTGTCTCTCTTTTTCTTAGCTCTCAGAGTAGGGGGTTTTTAGCCACTCCCCCACCCACAACCGCATCTAGTGGCTCGCCTCATACGCTGAGCCGTTTGGTTGCTGAAAACCTGCATTGAGGCAACTAATTTTCTCAATTTAAAACATATGCTTTAGCGCAAAATCGCATGCTTCCTTCTCTCTCCGGTTTTGCTTTGCTTGTTCGCTCAATTGTTGCCTCAAATAATAAAGTGGGTCATGGTTGAAAGAAAAAACGTTTTAATAAGTGGGTCATGAATTTTGTTTCACTCACGTTCAAGTGTATTTCGATTGCCGCTTGTTGCTGCGGCTATTGTGTATGATTGCTGTTTTTTATTTTTTTGTCACCTTTTAGATGTATTTTTATTTTTTTCAGAGAGATTTTTTCATTACCTTTTTTTCGCCATGCAAAATAAATCGACGATGTAATTTTGTGTTTCATGTGTGTTTGGTTTTTGTTGTTGTTTATATTTTGGCATTAGTCTTTTTATACCCTAAGGCCCATTCCCAGCAAAAAAATTGCATTTATGGAAAGTGCTTATAATTTCGTTACGTTCCATATAAAGTTAGGGTGACCAGGTTAACATTTGTGTGGAAAATGTAAATATTTGTTAGTCACCTTACTTGATTACTTACAAATTAAATCGGTCATTGTGACAAGAAATTGTGAAACATTAAATAAAAACAAATGGAAAACAGTGAATTCTTGATGGCAATAGCTGCTTTTATGATTCTGAGGAGAAGGAGGAAGGCCAATAAGCTGAAAAGCATCTTGCCGCGCCGTACGTTGGGTCAACCCATATTTAAAAAAAAAAAAACGGGTTGAAAAGGGACGCTTCAAAAACGAGTTTCAAAATAATATTTACACCCCAACGGTGTTTTACCATTACTGCTTTAATTAATGCAATTTTGTTTACGCGAAAGAAACTTTCAAATCGCTTGCGTTTTAAATTTTTTTTTCCATCCATTCTCGTTGCTGCCCGTAATAATAGTAAAGCTAGAATTCCATTTTTAAGAACATCTGGTTATGCAATCAACACTGGTTCCACTATCGGAACTATCAATTAGCTTTGCTGATGCTCGCTGGGAATTGAAAAAAAAAAAACACAGGCTGGAAAATTTCTGACAACTGTTTTGTTTATATAGAGTTGCACATAAAAATTCCTGCTGGGAATGGGTCTTTAACCCATGGGTAAATAAGGGTATAATGGTTTTGTGCAAATGTATGTAACAGACAGAAGGAAGCATCTCCGACCATATAAAGCATATATATTCTTGATCTGCATCAACAGCCGATCTAGCCATGTCCATCTGTCTGTATGAACGCACCGATCTTCTAGTTTCCGATATACACATGCGATCGATAACAAAAAATCTAGAATTTCAAAATTGTGAGCCATGGACAAAATAATGGACATTAAAAAAAATTTGATCAAAATTGGTTAAGAAACACCGGAGATATCGCAGTTTGAAGTTTGGTCATTTTGGTCTCTGAAAGAATACACACAAATGACTAAACGCGTTACGTATCGAGTAAAGGGTATGTCGCATGTCGTATGTATTTCTCGACATGTTTTAATTGTTCAATTATTTCTTGACTCGTATTGAATTTAAGTTTAAAGTGTAGTCAATTATACCAATCAAATGAAAAGGATGTGTGGTATACTCTGTTAGCACTATATCCATCTAAAAAATGTCAGTGACGTTGGTACTAGGACATTCAGCTATTAAAATGATAGTAACCATTCTTTTTAAAACGTTCATAAATCAATATGAAAGAATTAAAAAAACAAAAACATAAGCGTTAAACAAGAGCAAAAAAATTAATCTCGGCTGTGCTAGAAAACTGCTGTGGTTTTGGCTTGAGCAAATTTTAAAATCTTTGAGGCCAAGCCCTCCCTGTTCCGCATGTTCGGCAGATTCCATTTTTCAGTATTTTTTTTTTTTTTTTTTTTTTTTTTTGAAGTAAATAAGTGTTGCTACCATAAAATAGAATTGACTAAAATTTATTTTATATTTTTTTCATTGTTTTCAAGGGTAACCGCTGGGCATTTGTCTGCTATTTCATAGATAAGAAAATAAAAATATGCTTAGTCTTGTCTTTTGTAGTTTTTATACACAATAAATATTTTATATTTTGCCGCAAAGTAACTCGTGCTGCTTGACAACTCTGACATGGCTTCTTCTTTGAACAGCTATTGTTAAAGATTTTTATCATTGAAAATTTATGCTATGCAAAACACTGGTGCAACAACTTGGATTTTTCAAAGCGTCTCAAACTGCGCTCTGGCACACCTAAACCCAGCATCAGATTGGTGTTTGGTTGGCTTTCAGTTGGTTTTCGGTTGGTTTTCATTCGTAGCACACCCTTGAATATACATGTTTTAAGCGCTACCATCTCATCTATTTTAAGTCGGTGCTAGTCAGTCAATCAAAGCCAAAAGCGTTTGGCAATTGCAAATGCAGGAGTTGACAAAACTAATAATAATTGACTGAATCTTAGTTTCCTAAAAGTCTAACCGAGTCTAACCGCCCGTCTCTATAGCTAGAGATCCATTCAATGGTTTAGGGGATAACAAAACAAGATGTTCGTTGATGATTTTCCTTAGTTTTATTCATTGAAAAACTGAGCTCTCTCAGAATCTATTTTTTTGCACTGACAAAAAATAATGTAACCATCTGGCGTGCAAACATACTACGCAAACATAGGCCAGAATTCGAGCTGTACTGCTTGTTGCAAAAAACTTAGAGGTCTCAGCAATACTTATTAGACATGGTATATCCTACACCGAACTTGACCCTATTCAGCACTTAAGGGCTCAGGTTGTAGTACATAGTCAAGGTGAGTTGAAGTAAATTTCATCCTCGCAAGGCATACCATAGCGCAATGAATGTTTGAAACAGTAGAAAATGGATTGGAAACCAAATTTTTCGCCGGTGGTGTGTAAATGCTAAAAACACTGGGTGGGAAACTAGGCTTACGAACACCAAAGATACCTCCTATTTGAAATGCATTGGGTATTAAAACCTAAGCTAAACACCCTAATACTTTACACCACAAAGGGATCTTATGAGAACACTACGAAATAAAAACAACCTCTGTAACTCCACAAGGTCACCAATGGCAAAAAAGGCCAACACCTCGAAAGTTCTTTTACTCTTTTTTATTTTAGCGACAGGAAATCTCAAATTTCCATGAAATCCCATGTCAAAATATTCTAAAAATTAGACTGCATGTGCTGCCATGATTTTGATACACAAGCCCGACAAGCCTGCACATCTTACCAGCTCCTTACGATCTATCAGCCTCCTGTTGATCATTTCAAAGGTATTTGAAAGAATATTTCTGCGAAGTCTTTTGCCCATACTGGAAGAGAAACGCATAATGCTGGATGCTTTAAGAAGGCTTGTCATTAAGTGGTCCGCTACATAGTCAACTCCTTTAAGAACAAGAAATATTGCCCAGCAGCGTTTTTGAACGGCAGACGAGCTTTCGACTGGGTTAAGCAACATGGTCTACTGTTCAAAATCAAGGAAACTCTCCCTAGTCAGAAGCTAAATTGACGAGTCCTACCTGAATATACCCTCTACATTCTTTTTGCTATTCGATAGCACCCTCACCGCCCCATAAGCAAACCCCAATTAGGGGCCCGGTTTAAATGGTTTTACTGGTTACTTAGACCGGGATTGCGGCTAAGTCTCAAAAGTAAGGTTCTAACTTACAAATTAATCAAAACACTCAGCTAGACTTTCGGGATTCAGAGTTGAGTAGGCGCTGCAATCGTCAACACCTAGCACACTTGCAGTCCAACTCTTGGACAATAGAAGTCAACTCCGCAGGTTCAAACCATATACATAAACAAAAGATAAATAAAAAATCCACTGACGGATAGAAGATCAGTATTTTAAAATGTACAGTAGTGGGTAAAGTTTTGGTTAGGTTGAAACGGTTGACCCTGCTAGGTGTCACACAAAGCCCGCTTAGGGGTGGAGACGGTTAAGAATATTTAGTTTGTGTGCTTCGGTCAAAGGCTAGCAGTCTAGCGTTTCCTTGACAGCTGCATCCTTTGAATTCCTTGTTGTCTTTAATGCCAAGCATATTCGCGTGTACTGCTCCTAGGCAGTGTCCTGTCAGGAGACCCACAGGTCTTCGGCGTCATGCCTCTTAAGCATGTATTGCGTTAGTTTGTGGTCGAAGAATCTGAATTTTTTTTTAAATTTGCCTGTCAGAGTTCTTTGTCCACCTTAATGCTGCTAAATTTTGTGCCTGTGTTTCCTTCTTAATAATTTTCATCAATTTTTGAGATTGCATTATCAGATTTTTACTTGATATTGGATGAGCCTTTCGAACTTAAATTTTATTACTTGTAAAATCGGTTTGAACTTGTCGAACACACTGATAAGGTTAGTAAAAATAATTCGGATGATTTGAAATGCCATAAAGATTTCGGTATTGAAGCGTAACACACATTTGATTGATTTGAAAAATATTGCATACCTGAAAGAAAGTTAAAAAAATTGTATTAAAATTAAGATTGAAACTAAATAAAATTCGGTTAGTTTATTTTATTATCACATATTTTAATTATGTTTTACTTAACTAATAGTTGCCTTAATACAAAACTAAATTGATATGTAACGCGTTTTGTTTTTAATAGTTTCTTAATTTTTTTAGCCCTCTGTTTATATTTTTATACCCTTAACCCATACATTGGGTAAATAAGGGTATTATGGTTTTGTGCTTGACTGTCTGTATGAACTCGCCGAACTCAGACACTGCAAGAGCCAGAGACGTCAAATTTGAAACTTAATCTCCCCTATACCATGAGAAATCAAGTTTGCATTCAAGCTATCGATAACACTTCTGGTTTCCGATACACACAGAAAATTTAAAAATGAAAACGAGGTTTGAAACTATGGTTAAAATTATGAGCATTTGGTCTGTTTTCTGACTGCATCCTTGACCTTTGTCAGACGGTACACGTTTCTCGGCGATTTAATTACAGTATCTAACAGCAGGAAGCAGTTGAACGTACTGTGTTGAGTTGGATAATTTACTAATTAGGCAACAACGTTAAAGAAAATATAACGACAAGCCAGAGCTTCATTACTAAGAAAATTAATATCAAGAAAACAAGTGGGTTCGTTATGTTCTGTTGAATACAAAAAAACCGGATACTAGTTGGATACAAGTGTAGTTAAGGATGGGCTTGCGAAGGAGAAAATAACATCAATAATGACTTTAAAATTTTCGTGATTGTCTTTGTGGTGGCAGAAGTTATTTTGTCACCCAATTTTCGATTTGCGACTCTTTTTCAGTCAAAACGTGGCAAAAATATGGTTTTGCCTGATTAAAAACCACTTGAAGCTTTCAGGATATCAAGTACAATGTTTTCTAACAGAAATATACACAAAACAAAGCTCCCAACAAGCTAATCTGAAGCACTTATTGAGGGAACAAAATACGCAATTAAGGCAAGATATAAAGTTGTCCGAACAAATTTGAGAGGTCAATTGACTGCTTTTAGGCTACTGTTAGACAAACTCCATAAAATTGAAGAGCGATCGTTATCATTTGTTCAATGCGGTCAATAAACTTTTGTCCTTGGCTGTTTTCATTTTCGACAGATTTGGCGTTAGCGTTGTTATTCTTATATTGTTTGTATTATTATTAACCCACTTCAGCATCGAATACGCATTTTATTTGCATACATTTTTCACAATCACGCATTCACAAGCATTAAAAGAAAGAGCACCAACAACCTCTCAAGTCACCATCGAGCTCCTTCGTACCCATTTGCTGCTTCTTTGAGCTCTCTCTCTGATTCGCTTTCTTGTGCTCTCTTTTGAGCTCGCGTGCTTGGTTCACATTTGTTCAATTTTTATAAACTAATCCTATAAAATGGGTATAACGGGTATAATGGGTATATAATATAAAGATACAGAAAGAAACATCTCTGACCTCATAAAGTATAAATATTTTTCATCAGCATCAACAGCCAAGCAGATAAAGCCTTGTCCGTCTGTCCGTCTTCATGAACGCATTGATCACAGAGACTATAAGAACTAGACTATGCATGTTTTAAGCTTAGAAATTATGTATACGCGTGCACACAGAACTATATGTACGCTTACGTTACGTTAGCGTAGCATCCAAACTTTTTATGTCTTGTTTGTTTTGCCCAGCCTTGGTGTCACCAGTTTTCGACTTAATAATTTATTTATTTATTAATTTATTTACTTATTTACGCCAAAGAGCAACAAAAAGTTCTCCGAACTGGCTATACTTTATAGCATAGCTTATAAAAAAGGTACTGACAGCCCGCAGAGACCTTGATGGGGTTAAAAAATTTACTTTGCAAAGGAGATCTGGACAATCAATTCTACCAACTATGATATCATTTAAGAAGGCAAGTGCCGTAATTTTACGCCTACCCTCTAAGGATGATTATTGAACAAGGCGACATCTGTCTACATAATTGGGAAATGGCTCAGTAAACCCAAGGGGCAATAAAGCAAATTTTAAAAATTTTTCTGAAGACGCCCAAGTCTTTTGATATAAATTGAAGCGAAAGGACTCCGGATAAAAGAACAGTATTCAAGCCTTGAACGCACGAATGCCGAATATAAACATAACCTTGTATAAGGATCCGAAAACTGGGCAGCATTACGTCTAACAAATCCAAACATAGCATATGCTTTGGGTAACATACAGTCAAGATGCTAAGTTTATAATCAAAAATAACTCCAAGGTCTAGAGATTCATTTCTGATAGGCAAATTCGATCCATCAATCGAATAAGTAAAGCAAATTGGGCTTCGAGCTCAAGAAAATCTCACAAAAAAGCACTTAGATAAATTGAGTGGGAGAAGGTTCTGACGACACCATGTGCAGATTCTAAGTAAATCCTCCTGGAGATCAATGCAGTCAGATGCTGTCTTAATCACTTTAAATAGTTTAAGGCATTAAAGCATACAAAAGATGATTGGCACTACATAAACTGTACGAGATGTCATTTATAAAAAAAATAAACAATATAGGTCCAAGGACACTACCTTGCGGAAGCCCAGAAGGTGCAATGTAAGGCGATGAAAGCTTACCGTTTACTACCACTCGATAGGATCGCTGGTCAAGGTATGATCTAAACCAACGGTCAGCAACAGGCGGACCTTGGTCCGTTTGCGGACCGCGAAAGGTTGAACCTCGGACCGCCAAATATTGTAATGTAGGTATTGTAGGTATGTCAAGTATAAACAAATACGTAATATTTTTGAACCAATTTTAGGTAATAAATAGCTGTACTTAATTATTATCAGTTGTTTTTTTTTCTGGACCGTTTAAAAATTTTCGAGCAATATCCGGACCCTAGTTAAAACTACTTGCCGACCCCTGATCTTAACCAATCTAGGAGGGAAGAGTGAAACCCAAACTGTGCAAGTTTTGCCAAAAGCGCATTGTGACAGACATTGTCAAATGCCTTAGCCAAATCAGTATAGATTGTGTCAACCTGAAACCGATTTTCAAGTGCATTAATGCAGAAATTAGTAAATACTGCAAGATTGGTCACAGTAGATCTGCCATTCATAAAGCCATGCTGGCTAAAACTTATATACGATTTAAAAAAAACGTTAGACGCTTTGCAACAACACGTTTAAACAACTTGGAGACATTGCTCAGTTTAGCAATAGGTCTGTAGTTAATTATTAAGCTTTTGGATACATTTTTATGGACAGGTGTCACAAGTCCAGACTTCCATGCTTTGATAAATGTCCCTGTCAAGAGGGACTTAGAAAATAGTAATTTAAGTGGCTCACAAAGCTCAATAATACAAGATTTCAGAATGAGTGAAGAAATACCATCACTGTCAGGTATAGCTGAGGAGTTGAAGTCGGTCACAGCACCAATTATGTCACTACTCGAAACTTCCAAGTGACTCAAGCTTGAAAACTTAAAGACATTCGCGTTTTTAAACTTAAGTTTTCCAGCAACCAAATTTGCTGAATCTTACCATAATTCAAAGCCGTGGAGATATTTAAATTCCCGTTTTATACATGGTGCAAAGCTTGATATCCAAACATTTAATGCAGATCTGCGGAAATATTAAAGCTCTCGCGTTAAAAAAATGTAAAGGATCCAGTCATTCACGTATTACAGAATCGGGTAGCGGCAGAATAGCGTAGCATCCAAGCTTTTTATGTCTTGAAACAAACTTTTTCCTCTCATGGTATAGGAGAGCTTAAGTTTTACGTTCGAAGTCTCTAGCTCTTTTACAGTCTCTCAGATCGGCGCGTTCATACAGACAGACGGACGGACAGACAGACAGCCAGACAGACAACCAGACAGACAGACAGACAGACAGACGGACAGACTTGCTAGATCGACTCGGCTGTTGATGCTGATCAAGAATATATAGACTTTACAGGGTCGGAGATGCTTCCTTCTGTCTGTTACATACATTTGCACAAAACCATTATTCCCCTTTTTACCCATTTTATGGGTTAAGGTTAAATGTCTCAATTTGCTGACTGCTCTATAAATTTGTGCATTTGTTGAGGTCCGTATTGCTGTGCCTTTCAATATTTTCAGGTTGTTTCTTATTACAGCATGCGTATATTAAATTTATAATAATTAATACAGAAAATTAAATTTTCACTGCATTGTATTGATCTTTCAGGTGTTCCCCAAGGTAATCACCATGGACCTTTATTATTTAATCTCTTTATAAATGATCTTCCTAGGTATTATCTAACTCGCATGTGTACATGTTTGCTGATGACGTAAAATTATGTTTATCCTATAATGAACCTTCTTTCAGTTACTTGCTACAGTCTGACTTTAGTGCACTATCTGATTTGTGCAGCTTAATTTAAATTGTTCTAAATGTTATGTCGTTCTGTAGAAGTGCCCCTCATACTGCTCACTACTTTATTGATTGCTCACAACTCGATCACGTATTAGAAAGGAAGGATTTGTGCATTATTCTTGACCCAAAATTAAAGTTTGATTTTCATATATCGTGGTTAATTTTATATTGGTTTAATAAGCCATCAATGTCTTTCGTTTTATCAAGTGGTGGTCGAAAGAGTTTAACGATCCCTACACAAGTAAAACACTTTATACATCCCTAGTGCGACCCATTCTTGAATATAGATCTTGTGTGTGGTCTCCGTAATACAGGTTTCTTCTTTTTCTCTCTTAGTGCCGGGCAATATATGGCGACACTGTTATCGCGATAGCTAGTTATCGTTGAAAGGTTATTCCGTTTAGTTCGAACAGCAAAAAATTACTGCATTTAGCTTATCTGGACATTGAGAAATTAGGCCTTCCTCAATAAACTGAACAAATATCAAACAGGCTACATATGTACATGCCAACACCATTTGCCTAATGCATGATGACTGATCTTAACAAGTAAAAACGTTGCAGTCGGACGCATAGCTGTGTTCAGGGTGTAATGTATGGGGTTTTGGGTTATAAATATCAGACAGAAGGGGTAGGCGTGACATTCAAATTTGTGATGAATATCTGCGGCGGATGGCACCTTCTATCCCCCTATCAAGTTTGGAGACTCTAGCGCAAAAGCTGATAAATATATAAAGGTGGGCGGTATAAGTGGGCGTATTATCCAAAATTTTAATAAACACCTGATACGGATTTCACTAACAAAATGCTCACCAAATTAGGTGACTCTAGCGCTAAAACTGCCGAAGATACATGTATTCCGTTTTTTATTAGGGAGGTGGGGCATGGCCCGTTGTTTATGTGCATGGCATCCAAAATTTTGATGCATATCTGATGTCAGCATCTACCTCCCTACCGAATTTGTTGGCTATAGCTTAAAAACTGTAGAAGATACAGGCATTTTTGTTTATAATTGGAGGGGCTGGGGGCGAAAGAGGTGGCCGTGGCATCCAAACTTTTGATGCACTTTTTTGGAGAATGTCATCGGCTATCTTGCACCCAAATTTGGTGACTATAGCTGCTCAAATGTGGGATATATATGTGTTGTATAGTTTTGCACATTGAGGTGTATCGATTTGTTATCGATTTCCCCTGAGGTCCCCTGAGGTCGTAGAGTCCTAAATTTAATACTTTGTCTGACGAAGACATGTACCAAGATATTTGCAAAGTTGCAAGGCTCTAGCTTTAAGGGTGTGGAAAAAAAATGCGTTCATACAGACAGACACCATGATACCTTTGGTATCAAAGTATAAAAATCATTATCAATCAGGTGTAATTTCGAAAAACTTTTGCTAGTATAGTTTCTGTGTTTATCATAAACGTGTGGAGAAGTCGATAATTTGCACCATTCTACCTTGCTAAGCGTTTCCCTTGAATCCCTGATAGCTTGGAAACCAATGATGAAGTAGCCTTTTTTTCCGCTTGCTAGGACATTCCGTGAGCGTACAGACGAACGGGCAGGGCTTAATCGACTTAATTGACTTTGCCGCTGAAGAACACATATACTTTATGGGAAGTGTGTGCAGTTTCCTTCTGTTTGTTACAGACGTTTGCATAAAACAATTATACCCGTTGTGCCCATTTTCTGGGTTTATGGTATAAAAAGAAAAGATGAAGTTGGAGCCATTTCATTCACCCTTATGTATATAAATACGTACATACTATATACATATGTATGTATGAGTAACTTGCCGTTTGAAACTCAACAATAAAACTGCAAAAACAAGTAAGAAGGCTCTAGTCGAGAAATCCCGACTAGGACATACCCTTAACCCCATACGTAACGCGTACAGTCATTTGTGTGTATTAACCCAGTGGCCAATATGACCAAACTTCAAACTGCGATTTCTCCGGTACCATAAGTGTTATCGATAATTTGAAACAAACTTGTTCTGCTTGTGGTATAGGAGAGTTTAAATTTCAAGTTTAAAGTCTCTAGCTCTTATAGTATCTCAGACCGGCGTTTTCATACAAACAGACGGACGGACGGACAGACAGACGGACAGACAAACACGGCTAGATCGACTCGGCTGTTCATGCTGAACAATAATATATATACTTTATGGGGTCGGAGATGTTTCATTCTGTCTGTTACATACACAAGTCGGCAAACGTATTTCGACAACATTTAAAGTTAAGTCTACGCATAATTTATACTTACTATATAAAAAGTTTGGTATCAATGGATAGGTAACTTAAATTCCGTTTTAATGATACAGTCCTTTTCTCAACGCATTAAGTACCCATTAAAAGTTTTCAATTTTTCCAAAGGTCTGTTTAAAAAAATTTTTCCCGGGCTTAAACAAAAAATGTTTTAAAGCAAAAAGTTGCCGGGTACTTTTTATAAAGTAAGTATAAATTATAAATACTTTTGCCGACTTGTGTACATTTGCACAAAACCATTATACCCTTATTTACCCATTTTATGCGTTAAGGGTATACAAATTTGCTTTAGCCAATTGGGCGCGACTCAACATTTGTTGCTATTGTTTGCCTGCTGCAAAAACACAGCAACGGCAACTTTTTGTTACATTTCTGACCTACTCAGCAACTTGAGCAAGATAACAGAGTGGATTGCATATATGGGTGCTGATGGGAGGTTTAAAACAGCAGGTAGCGGCTCCATACGTACACAACAAGTTAAGACTGACCGTCATTGGCTAAAGGATATGGCAAGTGCAGCAGCAGCTTCAAAGACACATGACGTTATTTAAAAATACATGTACATACATATGTCCATATATACGTTTGCATGTGCGCAATAAACAAGTAGGAAAGGCTAAGCTTATAACAGTTTTGCATTTGTATGGCAGCTGTATGATATAGTGTTCCGAATTGGTCGAGTTTGACAAATGATTTAACTACATCAAAAAGACGACCTTGATCATTGTTTCAGCTTAATAGTTCAACAAAAGTGGGACTAGTTTGCTTCGAAACAGGCGAATAGACGAACATGGCTATATTGACTTATTTCGCGATCAAGGATGGATAAGTTTCCTTGAAAGTGTAACACAGTTTTTTTTTTTTTTTTTTTTTTCAAAATTGCAATACACTTTTTTAAAGTGCTTACAAAATACTGTGGCTAAAATCATATCTCACAACTAGTTAAGCTTCGAAGCCGACGAACGACTAAAAAGAAAATTAACAACTTTTAGCGAAGCATGTTAAAAACCGGTTTTTACTACTAATTTGTATGCTTTGATACCAAAGGTATCAAAGTATATTGGGTTTGTGCAATGTCCGTCATGGTGTCTGTCCGTCTGTCTGTATGAGTGCAACTTTTTTCGACACCCTTAAAGCTAGAGCCTTGCAACTTTGCAAGTATCTTGGTACATGCCTTCGTCACAAAGTCACAAAGACAAAGTATTAAATTTAGGACTCTACGACCTCAGAGGGCCTGTGAAATCGATAACAAGTCGATGTGCAAAACGATACAACACATATATGTAAATATATCCCACATTTTAGCAGCTAGAGTCAACAAATTTGGCGGCAAGATAGCTGGTGACATTTCTGAAAAACTGCATCAAAAGTTTGAATGCCACGCCAAATCTCTTCCGCCCCCAGCCCCCCGCCAATTATAAACAAAAATGCTGCCACCAAAGAAACGTAGATGATGACATCTGACACAGATGTGCATCAAAACTTTGGATGCCATGCTTTGCAAGATACTGGAAAGTAACGGAGGAGCAATGACGGGCATTATTTTTTTTGAAATCAAAGTATGTAATGAAGAAGAGACAACAATCAAACGTTGTTGAGCTTCATTTCTCTTGTTGTTGTCAATGAACTTGAGTTTGCTTGAGTTTGGCAATTTAAGACTTTTGCTTCAATCGACTGGCTACTGACCTATATGGTAGGGTAATATCGACTACATAAGAACTTTGCATTATTGAATGGGCAATCGTAAAACACATATATTTTGTTATTTCCATATTATAAGAATTAATATACATTTTATCAATTATGTAGGGAAAGTATGATTAATAAAACAAGTTATACATGACTTAATAAACTGACCCAAAAATAAACGTACTTTGTTTTGAAATGCTTATTATAAATTATATTTGTGTTTTAAGAGGCCATAATTAAATTTGGGACAAAGGGTATTTCTTATTTGTGCAGCAACAGACTGCGCGTGCTTTATTTATTTCTTGTTGCGTTTTGCCGTTTCGCATAGACACGCACTAACACGAATACCCACATATGTATGAATGTATTTTGCTTTCAGATGCAACAGCGTTGCCGTCAGCAACAAAAAAATTTTATTATTATAAATTAAATTACAAATTAAATTGTTGTATAAAATAAACAATTTTGATTAATTTAATAAAACAAAAAATAATATAAATTTTATTTAGGGGGTGGTGGGTTTGAACTATGGTTTTCCAAGACAAAAGCAAGCGCATCTACAACTGGACCTACCACGCACTTCGTGCAGGTGAATGATGTTGTTGTTATGTTTTTATATTATTTGAGGCCGTTTCTTGTTGAATGCATTTTATGAAAAGAAAACTCATACGCTTTAAATGTATTTGACATAGCAAAAAAAAAAAGCATTGAAGTAAAATAATTTGTATAATAATAGTTCTCCATTTCATGGCAATGGCACTGACTCATATGTATGTATGTACAATGTATGTTACAATGACAAAAAACCAAAACAAACCAAAGCAAAAATGGCGACACGGAAAGTAAACAGTAGTTTTTTTAGTTTTTGCTTATATTACTATTTGCACACAGAATCCTTAACACAGCCATGTAAACTGGTATCAAAGTATATCGCAGTCGGTTGCGTCCGACTGCAACGTTTTTACTTGTTCCTACTTGACAACAATAACTGCAGTGGTAGAAAAACGTGCCAATAACAAAACATCACTACAACGTACATAAATGATGATAAAGCAGTCAAAAGCATAACAACAACAGAAACTATGTTGCATATAATACGGTACGTTTGTTGTTGCGCATTGCGCGTCTGCGATGCGTTTGATGACGTGCGCACAGGGGATCTTAAGGTAATATTTAATTTTTGAATTTTTTTAGATAAAGTATGTAATTTGAAAAGATGTAAATGTGAACCAAAATTAAAAAAAAAGGTTATAATTATATGTTATTATGTCTCCGCCCCATAAAGTATATAATAGCAACCTCAGAGACTGTAAGAGCTAGTGACTCCAGGGTGGTTTCAACTAAAAGCCCTATGCCATAGGAAGCTCAAGTTTATATTAAATTATCGTAAACTTTTCTAGTTTCAAGAAAGGTATTTTCTAGTCGATATTGTTCAATTTGAGCTGTTTTTTTGTAGTTGTTTCTACATAATTTGCTCGTGGTATTTTATTTTATGTATTTTATGTATAAGACCTTCTATAGTATAAACTCTACACCAAGACTAAAGTCAAGTTTTTAATACACAATACATGTTATCCATGGCAATACAAATTTTCCGTTTAAACATTTGCATTGTTTCCAAAACTTTTTTAATATTTTTTAGCACATCTTCTTGCCGAGCAAACTGACTTGATCCATAAATTTTTTACCCAACGCCCATATTTTCTACCTCTTTTACGCTTACGATTGGTTGCATGTAACATAAAACTAGTTTACACCTAGTTGGCAACGAAAGAGTTTCAACACGTTACAAGTGCAAAGGCAACGTCGATGGTCACGTTGCAACGTTAGACTTTTTTAAAGTCATAAAATCAACTTTTTTTCCCCTTATTTGGTTAAACAATGCTCTGATACCGAAGGTAAAGCCAGTTTACACCGAAATAAGACTATTTCGCCGTCAGTTGCTCAGTTGTCGTGCAACTTGTTCCATACATTTTTTAACACAGTTAGCTTTGGTTTGCAAGGTATTACATTGCCGTTAGTAAGACTAATGCTTGTCGTGAATTTGATTGGTTGTGAATAGTGCTTGCGTGTGTATTTTGTATCCGTGCTATTCAATGGAGGTTTTAATGAAGTTTCTTGTCTTTAAAACTAAACTTTAAAGCTGGCCACATGTGCGTTCTGTTCTACACGCAAAGTTTAAGGTAAGCATTAATGGCTTTTTGGGCCGGTGATTGGCCTAGAAACCATGGAATCTGAAAAAGGGTTGATTGGTTTTGTCATAGTACATACATATTTCCATAATAAGTATCTGTCCATATTTATCCGTTTGCGCACTTCGATTGCGTCTAGTATACCTTAATACTAAACTAAAGCCAAAGATGGCTTGAGATTTAAACCATTCTTTATCTTTTGCACACAGAACTTCATATGTTTACTTTTGATAAGACAGGGTATATCTCAGTCGAGCTATGTATGTATGCCCACTTGAGAATTTATATGCGTTGCAGTTGTTATTGTCATTCTACGCAATTTGCATTGTTACATAAATGGGTAACAGGCCATGACATTAAAACAGAAGCAAACGTTTACTCATTTATACACGAAAAAAATATATATTTAGTTTAAATCAGTCGCTGAACAGTACAGGTGTGAATAAGAATGAGTCTGGCTCTCAACAGTTCATAGCTTAAATAATGCTGTTCACACTAAAAATGTTGTCTGGTAGTAAAACTACTAAAAGCTCAGAGCCAAAGCTTTAAAAATATTAAATGAAGGAATGGAAAATTTGCTTAGTTGGTCAAATAAGATTAGCCTGTGTACCGATCAAAAGGTATTGCTAAAAATTTTCATTTTGGTTGGCTTGCTCCGATTATTGTATTGTATTGGGTATTTCGAGTACATACTATCTTTATCAATGGCTCATATCGGAAGACACTATATACCTACATACTACATGGTAACACATGAAGTTATTGCAAAAAGCCTTAAAGCAAAGATGCTTTAAACAGGATTTCATACATGCATTTTAATCTCGATTATAAAGTCAAATTCCCATATTTGTTTTGTATGTTGTTTTAATATAATTCTTTTAAGTACTGCATAATATTTGTTAAGAACGCGAAGAAAAAAGACGAATTCAAATTTACTCAATCCATTAAATCTTACTAAATGACCTGTGATGTGATTTGTTGTTTAGTTTCCTAAAATAAAAGGTTTAGCGATCTTAGTTAATCCATTTTGTGAGTATTTTTCTTTTTAAATTAACTGATAAAATTAATCAAAAGCATTATTAACAATTGTTAAAAACATTTTTACAAGTAAAGTAAGGCAAGCAGCAAGAAATCCGACGTACATATGGAAGTTGCAAAAGCAACACAGCAGCGGATGCAGATACATACATATGCAATAGCAAAATGGTAAGAGAAACTTAAAAAGAACAATGCACTCGTGTTTAACTGACCTTTGATCTAGTGATCAATATTTACAGGAAAAGTAAACTATGATTTAATGTGCCGTTGGTTAGGGAAAGCTTAGCTGTTTATACTGCTTTTGAAGTTGTAACAAGATCAGAATGATATGTAACATTGCCAGACTTAAGAAGAGCAGAGCACGCGCTCGAATGAGATAAAGGCTAGTTATGCGAATGACAAAAAAAAAAAAAATAATAATAATAATAATAATAATAATAATAATAATAAGAAAGAAAACGAGTAAAAACAAAAATGCTATCGAAAAGAACATACATTATTAACCCTGGTTGTTTGACGCGTTTTTTTTGCGTTTTTTTTTTTGTTTTTTTGTTTTTGTTGATGTTGCTGTTGTGTTGTTGCTGGCGGTTGGTTTGGCTTGTCGATCGTGTAGTTATTTTTAAACTTGCGTGTGAACTCCGATGACTTTGTGTGTTTTTTTAAGGCATATACCATTTTCTTTTACTTTTTTGGGTTTGTGAGTGAATAAAGTAAAAATTCCGACGGAATTGATTTTTGCTGTATGACGATTCGCCGACGTGTTTGATTTGGCTGACGACATCGAGTGAATCTGTAGAGATCGAACTGAGGCGCGTTCGGGGATACCTCGTGAAGATGGGATACATCTTTACATCTTTAAGCCAGTCGGCTTATCATTATAAACATTTTCGGCAACATGTGGTCCGCAAAGGCGTTCCGTTGTTAAATTGTCTGCTCGGGGACCGCGCCTGAAATTACACCCCTGGTGCTTAATTTTATCACCGGATATGGAAATCGTTCTGGACAACGTTGTTGTAGCGTTCTTTAACTTGTGAGCCCAAGCAACTTTTCGGCGCTGCGATCAATATTAATTTAATTGTCTGTGGAACGCTGGGTAATCGTTTGTAAAAACGTCTTGTTTCCTTTGCCGTAACTCCTGAATGTTTGGGACATTTGTTTGTTTGTAAATGATTTGTTTAAACTTTTTTTTTGTTTAAGTTATATTAAAAATACTTTATGTATGTTGTTTATTTTGTTTTTTTTGATTTTTTTATGTTTGTAAAGATGGTGTAATTTGTTTTATAACAAGACTGGTTAAATTTTTTAAAATAATTTATTATATTTGTTTTTTAATTTTTAAATTGTGATTTTTTAAATTGTTAAATCCTTACACATTACATTTAGTGTTGTGTCAGGACACGTAGCATGACAAAGAAATCAACATTGGCTTTCATCCCCACGCGCCAACGACCTACTATACAGATAAACAGCAAGAAGAGAGGAGCGCGCGGTTGTTTCGTTTCTATGTACGTCAATATTAAAACGGTGTGGGATTGGAACACAATGTTGACCCATTGCCATTTGTTTGTGTTTGTTTTGCTCCAATAAGCATGACAGCTGCGAGAGAAACACTGCAATTGTTGCGCTCTTGCTCTCGGGTGTTGCCGCGCTCACAGCACGCCTTGTGGCGGAGTCGCTTGCGTCATTGTGTGTTTGCAAATACAAAAGACAATCATTGTTGAAGCAGTGCAACTTTTGCTTTTGGCCTGTGCTAGGGCGGCGGTGAAAGCTTATGTATTTCTCTCCAGCACTTGGGAATCCAAACAGCTGCTTGTTGCTTTGTCGCCGTGTCGTATTGCTCTCTTCATAGTGTGCTCTTGTTGTGTGGATGTGTCTCATTGTTAGACGCCCCATTCATGACAAAGCAGACAACGCTGACGCTGTTGTCAAAACGCCGGTTGGGATAGGATTCCAAACGATCACAAGTCAAAAATGATTTAAACAAAAATAAAAATATATACTATGAACACATACATATATTCGTTTTAAAAATGTAATTTTTCGCTTTTTCTTGTATCGCTCTAGCTCCAAGTTTGTTATGATTATTTTCTTGAAAAAAAAAACCACAAAAAAAGAAAGCATTTTAGTGCATTATTGTGTAAGAAGTTTTCAAGAAATATCTATCCATGAAATGATGAAATCGACCAACAATATACATACATATGTACATCTATGTACATAGGAACATATGTATGTGTATACATAAGCATAAACATATTTTACACTTTATAGGGCCTAAGGTACTTTTTTTGTCTATTACAATATTTTGCAGAAAATATATGTTCAGGATATAAAAAAAAAACAAGCATATGAAAAATTCTATGGCTAAAGAGAATTCTGTACTATATTTTATTTTCAACGTATTGTTCTGGCTGTGTCGCTCTTTTCTTTGGTTGTGGCAAACCGAACGAAAAATGCTAACGAAACAAAAATGCAAAATGTCAATGTCCTCCACTGTACAGTTCAGCGCCACAATTGCGTCGCAGCTTTCGTACCAGCTTCAAAAGCGCCAAGAAATGTTCTCGCGGAACATTCTGGCAATTGGAACAGCTTCGCTTGCTTGCTCTTTTCTGAATTACTTTTTGCTCACAAAACGTTTGTACAGAACGTAAGCAAAACGTGACGAATTGAGTGAACTGTCAGCCATTGGAGTTTAAGTATGTGTGCGTAAATGCGCGAGTGTGCTTAGTTTTTGAACTACTACATACGTATATACCACTCATATATTTAACAAACGTCTTGAAATCACAACTGTCATAAATCCGTACAATAATACAAATCATTTTAATTGTCGCTTCGCTGTTGTTGCTTTTCTTTGCATCGTGGCTTTTGCATTAAAAAATTATTGTTTTTTTACAAGAAAAAAAGACAAGACGGAAAGAGGTAGAGGACAGATCTTTGGGGGAAGCAGAAGAAATGTTTTTGGTTGAAAACAGTCGACTACGAAATAAAAACAGAAAAATTAGGCGTGGCCGTTTAAAATGGTTTTATGCGTATTTTGTCATGCCAACTTTTTCGGTAAGTATAGCTCATGAGATGTGCGAAAAGTGTTGTTTTTTGCCTATTGAATTATATTTAAAGGAGTGCATAAATTGTTGTTGTGAAATAATAATAAAATAATACCGTTCCTCTGTCAAATTTATTCACATCTAGCATGAAATAAATATATGTAAGTTCAACTTCCTATTGTTAAGGAAACCCTTGCAGATAAAACCAAGTGAGAAAGCTTAAAGTTTTGTCATTCGACTAAAAAATACTCTATGACACTAAATATTATTATGTCTGGCTTGAGACCTTATTTTTTTTTAAACCTGAATAGTGTTTTTTTTTTGTTAAGCAAACCTGTGCTGCACATGATATTCGATAACTCCCAAATAACGCAAGTCTTCAGTCAAATCAAAAAATTGGATTTAAGTTCGAGAATCGCAGACAAAGGTGCTTAACTTTGCTCGTTACAAACATTTGCACAAAAGCGTGTAACGATGTTTTTAACATATCATGCGTTTATTGCATACAAAGCACAACACAGAAAAGAAAAAAAAAAACCAATTAGAAACCAAGACCAAACTGGGGTGTTCGTTTTGTTGTTGATGATTTGGTCTCGCAGTTGTACACGTGGTATCGAACAGACAAGCCATAAATGTAACCTCAATAAGAGATTGAAAACAATTTCAAATGAAAAGGCTATTACAGAAATCCCGACTAGAACATACACTTAACCTGATACGTAACTCGTACAGTCATTTGTGTGTATTTCCCCATTGACCAATATGACCAAACTTATAAATGCGGTGTTTCTAACCGATTTTGATAAGTTTACACAATTTTGAAATACAAGCTTTTTTTTGTTATCGATGTCGGAAACCAGAAGTGCTATCGATATTTATAAGCAAACTGTTTCTGCTAAAGGTATAGGAGACCTAAAGTTTCAAGTTTGAAGTCTGTTGCTCTTATAGTCTCTGAGATCGGCGCGTTCATACCGACGGACAAAAGGGCAAACAGACAGACGGACAGACAGACGGACATACAGACATGGCTAGATCGACTCGGTTGTTAATGCTGATCAAAAATATATGTATGGGGTCGGAAAAGCTTCCTTCTGTCTGTTACATACTTTTAAACAAAACCATTATTCCCTTATTTACCCATTTTATGGGTTAAGGGTATAATAATGTGACAGTGAAAGAACGTAACAAACAAACACAAGGCGTTAAGGTGGGACCCGAAATCAGACGAAAATCACAGACGAGGACAAGGTCAAGGAGAAGGACGACGACAACAGGCGACATAAAATGGAATAAATTTAAGCTCATGTTTTGTACAGAAACGATATAGAAAACAAAATAGAATCGACAACAAAAGTAGTGACAATAACAAAATTTTAAAGTTTCGGTCGCACAGTGCATCATTATCAGAAGAGGTTTTGGAAAGTTTTTATGTGTATTAATCAAAAAAGTATATATTAAAATTTGAAAAATTCGTAGCAAAGGTTCGGTTTTTACTTAGTGTCCTAGCAAAGATTGTATATGTATTTTGTTTTTTATAAGAAAAGAAATTTTGTGTTTAAGAGGTATCCGTTTTATGTATAAGTGTTCAGGTTGATTTAATGAAGATTTAAAACTAAACAGAGCCAAGCACGTTAGTACGTAATAAGGGGAGTCTGAATCTCCTCTTTGTCATAATCGAAAAGAAAGTAAGAGCTATTTGTGAGTGATAATATGAAAACGGTTTAAAAGAGTTCAAGGGTATGCGGAATATGCGTTTTACATTAACGCTTGATCACTTTATCACTTATATTATTCATTATTATTTTTCTTCACCAAAAGCGGTACAATGGTAAGTTAACTAGTAGTTTTAGAGCCACTGTGTCGACCACTTAGTGCCAATTTAATGATGTGATTGCTTTAGCTTTAAACTTGTGGCACTTATTTCTATTCATCAATGTAGCCAAGAGATGGCCCCCACCGGACCATTGCATGGGTTTTGCGACTCGTAAGTAAACAACAAGCAACAGCAGGAGATGCCTTCTAGTTAGCATATTTAACAGTGCGTGCCGTTTGCACTGAAACATGATGTTTTGCTAATGCGACAGATTTATACAACGCCTTTCATGTTATTCGCAAAACCCTGCTTTTTGCATTCTTAATGTTAAGTCATTATGAATAGTTATTACATTGCCAGCCAAACAATAAAGTTTACTGATCTTAAGTAGTCTGTGTTTAGCATATGTCTATTTTTGGGGTCCTCGAATACAAGTCTTTTTTTACACCCTTAACCCATAAAATGGGTAAATAAGGGCCTTCTTACTGTTTTTTTTATGATAAAATAAGACAACAAGGGCCTCCTTTATGCGTTACACCATTTCATTTAAGTCAAATTAGACATCAATGTGTTTAAAAACCCGTTTGTAAGATTGACTTGACCAAATAGGTTTGGGTTTTATAATTTTTTCAGATATTTTGGTTTTTTACTAACAAGCCGTTATTTATCTTTCGAAACTTTAACTGTTTCCGAATGTTTAAAATTTAAGTGTCATCGATTACGGTTACGAAAGGGCGTTTGTATAATTTGAAATATAGGATGGGGAATATGTTTTCTTCTGCCTGTTTCATATCATAGCACAAAACCTTTTTATAAAATTTATAGGTTTGAAGTATAAAACGTTATATACAATAACAATTAAACTAATGCCAAACTTTCTTTACTTCGAAATAATATAAACTAACAATTTAAGAGCTTCGTATAACAAATCCTTTTTAAAACCATTCACTATAATTTTTATTCTATATTTTTGTCCACTTATGTAGGTTGATAAGTCGTCCCAGTGATTATCATTTAGCGCCTGATGGATTCGTATTGAAACAAAAAATTTAATAAATGTAGCTTAACGAAGAAAAATAACAATGTCCAGTCGTTTTTCACTTTCAAAACTGAAGGGAACAGGAAGTATTAGACTAAGCATCTGCGTGTATCATGTTGTTTGAAAAGATGCATATCATATTTAAGTATTCGTTTTAAGTATATACATACATTTATTTTAATTTAGCTGCAATACATTGTAAAAAGTTTTTTATTTATTATTATTATTATTACACTCTTTTTACAGATGCTTTAAAACATCAGAACATTAGAACATCATGAAACAAATAAAAAAAATCTAGCCCCGAAATCAGATAAAATCGATAAGCTTGTCAATATTAATTTTGTAAAACATTTTTCTGATTTGATAACTTCAAATTGGGGCTACTAAAAATTTGTTCAGTTAAGCTTTAAGTTAAAATTTTTAATTGGTGACTTATTTAACCAAAAACAAACTGCACACATTAAACAAAATACAATGCAAAGGAACGAAACAATCGAATTTATCTTATTTTAAACTTTGGGTAAGGTTCTTTTGTTAAATTCAAAAAGATTTTACTACGAAAAACAGCAAGCTAGCTTTTCAAGAGCATGGTATATGTGACATGTCGAATAAAGCCTTTCTTACATTTCGGGTTTCAATACCGTCAGATATCCATCAGTATAAATAATTATCAGACCGTGTCTAATGCTCTACAAACATGACTATAAGCCACAGAAGCAAACTGTGAGCTGTTTGCCGGTGAACCTAAAAAGACAATTGCTATGCATTGTGTCGAGCTTATCAAGCCGTCTCACCTCAATAAGAAAACTAACTAACTAAAGCCTACCTTCCGTGCGAAACTTTGAATAATCTGATATGGGTGTTTGGGTATACATGAAGGAAGGATTTGTCCGATCTTGTAAATGTTATATGTTACGTATTTAATGCTTTGCTTTGTATTTTGACTAAGTTTTATTACGATTGGCTAAAATGGCGTCGGAAACTTACAGTTTATTAAGACGACAAGGTACAATGCCATTTTGGATACAAATATCAGAAAAACCAAAAATAAGTTTTAATTTTATAGCATTAAATTTTTAGATATATTATACAAATATTAAAAAAATAATTGAAGTCATATTAGATATTTTAAAATGTCAGACTAACAACATACACATCATTTTGGTATCCCTTTTTGTTTCGATTTTATTTAATTATTTTTTTATTGTCAACTAATAGCAGTGGACATAGTATTTTTGATTGTGCTGGTAATTTTGGGGTAAAATGTGTAAAGAAAGACCAGTATTTCATATAGCTGCCATACATATGCCGGATACATCTTAAACACGATTTTACTGTAAAAATTGTCAGTAGCCTTTTCAAGTGCATGTATGTATATACAATACAGCGTATGCTAAATATGGACTTTTTACTTGTTTTATTATAAATATTTAAGTTTGCGAAAAATTGATTTCATTAATAGGAATAGAAATATTTTTAAAGATGTTGTGGATGACAACAAAAAAAAAACGTATTTTTGTTTTGCCTTGTTTATGGCTTAACCAACGCTCTGGTTTTATTAATGTGGGAAGTTCAGCACATGTTGGCTCTTAGATAAGCATAAACATTCGAAGAAGTTCAATTTAGTTACCAAACTATGCAGTCCGAAAGTCTAGATCGACAGGGAATCGACAGGTTGCCATGCTGTGGGTAATTAAGAGACGTCCTGTGTTCTTCTTTGTGTCGTGTCTGACCAATGTCTGTGTGTATATTAGCTGGCTGGGTTCACATTACATACATATATTTCAATGATTGATTAACACAGATGTTAAATAAACAAAAATGAGTTTGATACAGGAACGTCGGCTTGACTAGCAGGCATTCAGTACGGACTTAATTTTGTTAACTACGTTTTAACCCTAGTGGTTTTTAAAATAAAGGTTATAAATCTTAATAAGATAAGAAATAAAGCAAAGCTTTAATATTTACTTTCTGTGCTATACTGTTAACATTTATCGATAAATATTGGTTCGCTTAACACTTGCATTGCGCAAAGGGTATTTTTGGTTGGAAATGTTAGGTTTGATGACATGTACGTATCGTATATCACATTTTATTTGTAATAAAGAACATTCGCCGGTGTTAATCGTCATCTTGTTGTTGTTTTTGTAGCTTATTGACCCGTTACGGAATGTGTCAAGTTGTACATACGATTGGGACGGGGGCCCGTACATCAATGCGTACACATACATGTACAGTTTTTGCATGCGTAGGCCGTTAAGCCTGATAGACAAACTGGGAATAAAACAATACATATATGTATAAAGGGCAACATGTGGGTCGAGTATGTGTGGTTCACGTTAACAAATAAATTGAAAGTATTTATATAAAAAATATTGTTATCTGACTCAGACTTATTATTCGTTTCATTTACAAACGCACCTTCTGTGCAGGCTTTCGACTATGTGTCTTGTGTCGAATACTAATAGAGTCTTTTCAATGCTTCGGCGCCCACAGTATTCCGAAAATTTTTAGAAGCTAACGATTTGTTAAATTTTATTTTCCTATAGGAAAGACGCTAAAGTAAACTGACAGTCATTATTTACTATTTACCCACCGACTAGTTTTCAGCGAACGATAGTTGGTTCATTTAGGCATTTTCGATAAAATATCGCTGTTAATAGGCTCTGTTATGTTTAAGTCGCAAAAAAAAAACTTGTTTGCAACATCAGTTTTACCACCGCAAGTATGCAAGAATCTGCATGCTATGAACGAATGGTTTTCTTTTTTGTCGCTAGCAGGCTTCTTATCTTTATACCTACATAGGAAGAGATGCAATGGGAATGTATAAATAAATGCGTGTATGTAAGCCACTACTTATAGTCCGAATGTAGTTGATAACACAATAAATCCAAGTTTGTGTATAAATGCATTTTGGTTTAACATTGTTAATTGACAGTTGGCAGATATACTATATACATATATACATATACTACAACGTGAAACTCTGACAAAAACATGATGCATATTCTAAAAACTTCATTCAAATACGAACATGCATTCTGCTTGTAGTGAAATCGGGATATAACTCTATTATATTCTGCAAAATGGCGTCAGACTGACGCACAGGCTGATGGTCTGATCGCTAAATTTCTTCGACACCAAACCGCAAGAGCAGATTACTACAAAAACGAAGTACACACTGTGTGCGCCTGGCATGCAGCTCGAAACTCTGCCCACAACTCGTGCGCATTCGATCTTTAATCTTCTCGGGATTCGATATATGGAAGTTCGAAGTTCGATTGATTCGGGCAAGCGACAATACTATATACCCATATATGTACTCTGATCCTAGTTTACATATCTGCGTGCCTAACTATTAATAAGCTTAATATGGGAATTTTGCTGTGATAAAAAGGCAGGCAGAAGGGGTAAGCGTAACATCAAAATTTGATACAGATCTGTGGCGGATGTCATTTTCTATCCCCCAATCAAATTTGGTAAATCAAGCGAGAAAACTGAGGAAGATTTCAGATTCTGGGAGGTGGGCGTGGCATCCAATTCTTTGGATTTAATGCAGATCTTTGAAGAATAGCGACTTCTGCCTCCCTACTAAATTTGGTGACTAACTTAAAAACATTGATGGAGATTTTTGGAAAATATCACCACCTATCTTGGCACCGAATTCGGTGACTCTAGCTGCTATAATGTGGGATATATATATGTTTTTTTCGATTTGCACATCGAGGTGTATCGACTACCGCAAGCTTTAAAACTTTTGTTAATAAAAAAAAAAAATCAACAAAACTTACATGCAAATAAATATTTACAACTGCGATTAAAATAATAGCACCACCTACACTTTCTTTCAACGAGGTCAAAAATTAAACATCTTGCTACCAAATATTTTCAAATATTTATTTTTCACAAAAAGCCGAATAAAAGCCCCTAACGAAAAGTATCGGGTTGTCCCGATAATCGAATTGATATATTTTCTTCTTTTTTTTGGTTCTTTCAGAAAAGAGACAAAAATCAATTGATCAAAATAATAGCACCACTAACGCTAATTTACCTTCAAAAAGCATGTTTTAAATTACAGTAGAATCCGGCTATAACGACTCTGCTTATAGCGTCCGTCCGGTTATTGCGACAAAAACTCGATGCCTTGGTTGGTCCCCATACAAACATATATGAAAGGGCCTCCGCTAAGAACGTTTCCGCTTTTAGCGACAAACCGCTTATACCGAGGAGATTTTTCACAATTCAACCGGATATTGCGACGTGCCAAAAAAAAAATACGGCGAAATAATGCCAACATTTCGGAAAAATCTCGTACTTAAAATAATCAGCAATATGGATGAAAACAAAGATAAAAATTATCCGAAAATTTCCATCCTTGATGCCATTTTAATGATTAATTAATCATGGCAACAACTTTCGCCATTGACAATTGTGAACTGTTTTAAGCATTCTGGGCTTGCCGAAGAAAATTTAGTTCGTCCCAGCAGCTCATTCTCAAATGATATTGAAATCGGTTTGGGCAAGAGCTCTAGAGAGATCAAAATAAAGCTGTGTCAGCACCTAGCGTTTTGAAGGCATTCTAGGCTGCAAAAGTTCTGAATGGAACATGTTCATTCAAATTTTACTGACGAGAGTTTAACGCACAGCATGTCTCGTTTAAACATGCTGTGCGCGACTGTTTTTATTTGTCAAAACTACTGCTAAATAATCAAAAATCACTGAATATTTAAATTAAAAATAAAACCCACATATAGAAATTAATTATGGTATACATTATATGTATATAACTTATTATGAAAAACCCATGTTATTGAATTAAATTTATTAAAATTTTTGTTTTGATTAAAAAATTAATTTGTTTGATTTTAAAACCTATTACGAAAATAGCAACCATAAAATTAAAAAAATAATAATTTTTTTGCTCCTTTCGGTTAGTGCGTCTTCCGGGTATAAGAACGTAAAATGGTCGGTCCCTTGAAAGTCGCTTTAACCGGATTCTACTGTAACTTTATTTTTCAGTAAAGCTCCATAATTAGAGCTTGCCGAATACAATCGAATAATAATGCTGTTTGCCCTAATTTATTGATGAAAAGGCGTTCTGTTCATGAAGCTGTGACATTTTCAGGACTGCAATAAATCAAAGCAATGTCCTAGCTTTATAGGCGAAAGCTCAAAATGTTGCTTATATTTCAAACACCATAACTTATAAGCTGGTAGTTTTTGGAAATACACATTTTTCAGGGTTTGACACGGTTAATATAAATTTTGGAACACTTAAAAAAAAAATGTCGGTTGTGCTTTAGTGTTGATCGCAGTTTTATATAAAGCAATAATCAAATGTATTTCGTTCAATTAACAGCGTACACATACGAACTTATTGCCACTTTCCCAGTGCAGACACAACATTTAATGACTAACCAACAGCTGTTGAATATTTTCACTGCATAATTTTCACTTTTCTTTCATGCGGGATCAGAAAACGAAAGTAACGTAAAACAAAGCCGCAAAACTTCCACTTTAACAAAGTAAAATAAATATACTAAAAGAGATAGAGAGGGGAACAAAGAGGTGAGGTAGGCGAAAATTTTGAGAAGTATAGATTAAAACTGGGACAGCATTGAAGAGTTGCGAGTACAACCGATTTTGAAATTAGGCTTACACACAAAGCAAAGCATTCAGTGTTAAGACTTTTGGTTACGCTGATAAGTTTGGCCTACTTTCACTTTCGTTTGCTTTCGTTACAAATTTTTGTATTTTTCATTTTTTAGCTCGCAATATTTTTTCGGGGTCTGGTCGGGCCACAGCCGGTTTGCCAACTACAAACTCCATGACAATGAAATAACGAAGTTTCATATTACATGGCAAGTTAAAAATATAAAACTATTGCATTACTCCGTCTGCCAGAGTGAAAAATAAAAAAAGTTGGCTTGGAAAACTGCCCGTAAATTACTAACCAACTTTAGACAAACCAGCGGCTTTGTGTGGAGTTGCAAAAAAATAAAAACAATATACAGCATAAATAGATAGAATTGTAATTTTTCTGACAAACCAGCGGCTTTGTGTGGAGTTGCAAAAAAATAAAAACAATATACAGCATAAATAGATAGAATTGTAATTTTTCTGACAACGGTAAAATAAGGCGCTGTTTTTGCACCTACATAATAACGGGCATTACCTAGTACTCTTTAGCGAAACAAAAAAGGGTTTAATTAGAGCCAAAAAAAAATCAATTTTAATTTTTTAATGTTTCGCCCGCTTTGCTTTCACACTTTCACTTTTCTTCAATAGCAATTAGTGTAGCTAACATAAATAACAGCAACAGCAACAACAACAACAGCATTAGCAACAAATTAAAAATAGTTTCTCAATTTAATTGAGCTCGTCACTAAATGAGCCTACCACAAAAGCAAAAAAGCAATTTAATTGTTATTGCAACAATTCGTTGTCAAAGCATGCTGGGTATATAACAATATCAACAACAACAACGAACAGTGCCTTAGGGGCTATGGGATTTTTTTTTTTTTTGAGACTTCATTGTATCTTGACTATTTGCAACTATTTTGACTTACAAGCGTATGAACGATTGCGTAATGGATGTTATACAACAAGTCCAAAACATGGAAAATAAAATAAAAATGTTCGATTTATGTAAACGATTTATCTATATTAATTCTAATTAAATCTTCTCCTTGCTTTGTACCCCTAGCCGTGATTGTTGCTCGAAAAACTACTTACTTCATGAACTCGTTTTGTTTGACTAACCCATTTGTTTCTTGGAGACTTTAAATTCATTGATAAAAAGACCTATCCTTATTTTTATGTAGCTGGGTTTGCTGGGATTTTCCCAATCCTCACAACAATCGATTTATTTATTTTTTTTTTTGAAGAACCCAGAATAGTTAACTTATACATTTTATTCCTTCGTTTTACAGTTAACTTTTATACACTGCTACTAATGGTATAAGTACTACATTGGTTTTGTGCAATGTCCGACATCTGTCCGTCTGTGTGAGCGCACCCTTGATTTCACCCTTAAAGAAAAAGACTTGAAACTTTGCAAATACCTTTATCTATGGACGGATCGATCAAATACATAAATAGCTGAAAATCGGTAGTTCAACATATACAGTGGGGAGCAAAAGTGAGTACATGTTAAAGAACTTGACTTTTGTCGACAATAAAAAATAAATCACACAAGCAAATTTATAGGTTGGATAGGTAATTCAAATTCCGTTTTAATGATGCAATACTCTTCTTAACCCATTAAGTACCCATTGAAAGTTTTCAATTCTTGCAAAGGTCTATTTTTAACACTTTTTTCCTGGGGCTTAAACAAAAAATGTTTGGATGCAAAAACATGCTTCAAACAATTCTAATAGTGACTGAAAAAAATTTTGTTCAAAAATCTTTTCGCATGTATTTTTTATAATATTTTGAAAATGCTATTTTTAATGAAAAGAGGGTGAAAATGGCCATTTTTAGCATTTTCAAAATATCATAAAAAATACATGCGAAAAGATTTTTGAACAAAATTTTTTTCAGTCACTATTAGAATTGTTTGAAGCATGTTTTTGCATCCAAACATTTTTTGTTTAAGCCCCAGGAAAAAAGAGTTAAAAATAGACCTTTGCAAGAATTGAAAACTTTCAATGGGTACTTAATGGGTTAAGAAGAGTATTGCATCATTAAAACGGAATTTAAATTACCTATCCAACCTATAAATTTGCTTGTGTGATTTATTTTTTATTGTCGACAAAAGTCAAGTTCTTTAACATGTACTCACTTTTGCTCCCCACTGTATACCCTTGATCCTTACAGCTACTAAGGCCCAATTTCTTAATATCTTCTTAGGTAATCTATCCGACGTTAAGTCAAATTGGAGTTTCTCAATGTTCGGTTAGGAGTGTGAGAAAACCAACTTAACGGAAGGCTGGGTCTCGTTCGAAATTTATTACACTTTTAAGACATGATGTATCTTTTAGAATTATACATAAGGCAAAACCAACATGCCTAATCATTCTTGCAAGGAATGTACATATATCTATTGGCTTTGCACAGTAATACCCCGATTCCATTAATCAGAATTTGTCATTAACAGCAAGTCGGGAATGTAGGTGATTCCACTACACAACCAACTGGTTTCAGCATATTTTTTTAACAGGGTCTGGTACGTTTGGATGGATTTTTATTTTTACACATGCTTGTCAGCTGTAATACTCAAAATGGCACTGTTAAAACCAATATCGATCAACAATTTGTTGATATCGCTTCTGTTAAAGTGCTCTGTAACGTTAACATTAACATACATGCATTTTGCTTGCATTGGAATCGGGGTATAAGAGGTAAATATTTAAGTTCTTTTGTGCTCATATTAATTAAAAATAATTAAACATGTTAACACAGGAATCATCATATGTTCCCAGGGACGCAACTTTTATTGGCTTTGGGTTTTTATGCAAGTGGCAAGTTGCTCATCAATGTGGGTGATTTTTGTGGAGTCGGCGTTCCTTTGGCAAGCCGTACAGTAAAAAAAAGGTTTGCAAATAGGCATGCTCATTTTAATTTTATGTTCTATAATTATATTTTATACAAGATATATGAGAAATTGCGAGTCACCAACCAAAACAATAACAAAATACCGATTTGTCTGGCAATATATGGCAGCACTGTTAATGCGATAGTTAGTTATCGATGAAAGATACTTTTGGCTTTAAGAAAACCAAATTGATTTTCTTTCGTTTAGCTCGACTTGCAAATAAAAAGCTCGATATGCCAAACGAAAGGTTTACCCAACTATGAAAATTTGAGCTTGATTTTGGTAAGTGAATAGCTGCTGGCGATGTCCAAAAAACAGCGTAAGTAATTTGTAAGCAAGGACAACCCCTTTTGCCCCCAGAAGCCTATCATTTTAAAATGAGAAAAGCGCATACCTTTTATAGTTAATGCTTACGCCACAAAATTCAATGTCAGGATTTTCAATCACGTGTCCTTTAAACTTCCACAAAAGTTTTTAAGCTTTGCCCACTATTTCCAGCCTCAGCTCCCAGGTAGAATTTTATTAAAAATTTAGAAGGCACGCCCACGCCTTTGCCAACAGCCTTTATATAAATTGAAATCACTATAACTTTTTCAGTTTTGAGCAAGACTCACAATGTTTTAAAGAAATGTAGCTTGCAGCATATCCCAAATATCTGCATCAACAACTTTGCCCTCGTTTTTCCTGCCTTTTGGCATTCCCTACCATTGAAAGCAGGATCCTTAACTCCCGTTATTATAATACTATATACAGATTATAATTGTAACGTGTATACCTTTATTTTTAACCTAAGCCCTTAGGGTGTAATGGTTTTATTAAAGATATTGACACACATCCAACATTTATGGTGTTGTATTCCCCTTTTTCTGTAATTAAGTTTCTGTTGAACTTACCCTGCATTTTCGGCTGCAGCAATTGACATCTGTTGTTGGGGCTCATCTGTTAGCTGCAGCTTTAAATGTGCCTAACGTTGTAGGTTTTGATGTTGTTGTTAATATAGTTTTGTAGCTTGATATAATTCTCTATTGTACACGAAAAATGGTTCTTTCCAAAACGTTAACACTACAAAGACAAAAAAAATATATAAGAATATTATAGATGCAAATTTTTACAAACCTTTGTTAAAGCTATTAAGACATATGTATTATAATTATTTGAACTTAGCAAAAAAAAAGCGCATCAATTCTTTAAAGCTTGACAGAAGTTTTCACTATGCAATGTTCAAAATAGCTGGAATTGAAACAAACACCGTGAATTCTAGGCATTAATAATTGCTTAACTGTTTGATGTTTTTCCGTTAAAGTAAAATATTTTTACTATTAGTTGTTTTGTTTTCCATAGTTTTTGAAGCTTCAATTTATATATCAAATGCTTATTGCTAGTGGCTGCACATCCAAAATTGGAAATGTAGCTATTAATAGAAGAAAGCTAGAAACGCTCATGTTACACCGGCAGACGGTCATGAACAGATTAAGTTGCCTTTGACATCATCTATTCTAACCCTGTAGAGCTAAAACTTGTACATACGATGTTTATTTGCAGAACCAGTCAGTGTCCCATAAAATGGGTGAAAGAGTATAATGCTTTTGTACAAATGCTTGTATGACAGAAGGAAGCATCTTTGACGCCATAAAGTATATTCGTGATCAGCAAGATAAGCATCATGTTAAATCGAGTCAAAAAAGTTAGTAGGATCCAGTTTAGAAATACCGACAAGGACCGATTTGGATAATGACCAAGTCATTTATTATTTAATCCAAAGGTGGGCAAGCACACATACTATGAAAATTTTTACACGCATACTATAACAATTTGCGCGAGAAGCAGCGAATGATTATAGTGTACGTGTATTTTGTGCTGCTTGCCGCGGCAGAGGGCCAATGCACGCGTGTATACAAAATCCCATATTCCAAATGTTCCAATGCAAACATGTTTGTTATTCATTGCATGTGTATATCGGAAGCCAGAAAAATGATCGATAGTTTGAAAGAAACTTAAACTACCTTAAGCTCAAGCTAGCTTATGTTTCATAGTCTTAAGTTCCTGAAGATTTTAAGATCCCACGTTTATGAAGACAGACGAACAGAGCTTTACGACATGGCTGTTGATGTGGTCCTAGTCGGGATCTCTCGACTAGATCCTTCTCTTTTGTTTTGTAAATTTTCCTTAACGTTTTGAGCGTAAAGAAGCAGGCAAACAGCACAATCAAACCCTTTCAATAAAGTATATGAGCTTCCTACGGAATTAAGGAAACAATAGTACAAAGGAAGGTACGTAAGCAATCAATGAGCCTCCAAAGCAACACAAAGACGTGCGTTATTCCCCGATTCCATAAGAGCACGAGTTCTGGAATGCAACTGAAACTCTGTTAGGCTACATTAATTTGTATTTGTTTCTAGTCTACTAAATGGTTATCCTGTTTAAATTTTCCACAGTGATTATAACACTGATATTTTGAGTTGAATTGCTAGTCAATATGCAAAAGTAGCTGTCGGCTGTCACTCAACAGTTTCTGTAACATCAAAATAATGAAACCACTTGGACTGCTAGTGGAATCACCTACATTCCCGAGCCTATGTAGCCTCATGGAATCGGGGTATTAGAATTTGAATCGCATCGATACCAACGTGTAGCTTTAAATGCGATGAAAGCAAGATTGGCTCGTGCTAGCAACATAGATTCAATTATAACATAAACCTGAGTAAGACATTTTTTTTTTGGCAAAGCACGTCGTTTATAATACTTTCCGGTTATCTCTTTTAACTTTCCTTGGTATTAGCAAAAAAAAAAAAAAATTCAGTTTAGGTACATATATTTAACTGACCTCTTTACGTGCTTGTGTTTAAGCAGCTGAGTGTGATACACAAATAAGAGATTTGGTTATCATTTTAAGTTGTTTTTAAACAAAGATTACACTAGAGAAACACTTTTAAGTAACTCCTGGGCATCTTAACATTTATCTGCAAAAAAAAAAAGACCCATCCTTAGGCTTAATGGTATAGGAACCGAAAGGAACCGAACTCTAAGCTTTTTTTTTTCATTGTCATAATTCAATTCTATCAACGTTGCAAATAAATGGAACGAAGATCTTTCGACATCTTAAACAAGCTTGATCCGGAAGAGTTAATCAAATGTTTGCATTGACACATAGACTTGTCTATAATGACTCCACTTAGTTTGGCCATAGTCATAGATCTTTTTTTTGACAAGTTTATTAGTTCATAGTATTAAAGTTGTTCTTGTAAAGAGATTTATTAGACTTTTAAGTCTTTTATTTTATATTAATGAGAGAATAAAATATTTTATTATTTTAATACATTTTTCCTCTTGCCTGGTTAATTGTAAAACTGTTTATGGAGATAATTTCTTATTAAAATTAAGTATTTTATTGAGACCATAAAAATAAAATGTCACGGAAATTTTAATTAAATTCAACTCTATTTATCTTATTATAACATTTCACTAGGCGCAACAATACCACTAATTGATTGGGTTTGTTTCCACCCAATTCTTGTAACAAATGTTGGATCACTGAATCTTTTTGTGAGATTTTTTCAAAACAAAATTGGGAAACTGTGGAAGTGTTCACAAGTACATAGAAAATGCCCGCACTTTTGCATTATGACTAAGTTTCTATTTCCGATATGTCTGGTGTTTCATAGTTTTAAACTCCATTCTCAGAGTTTTCCAATCAAAGGTATTTTTTACTATGATATGAAATTGATTTTTAAATGAAAAAAGGGTTCAAAGGGAGGCGCATGTTTTGCTTATCAGTTACTTTTAGCTTAAACAAAAAAAAACACGCGTAACTTCTGTCTGTAATATTATACACTATTGAAACATTCCATGGGCTCTCAGGGTAAAAAAGGGAGGGGTGATCGGGTTTGCGTGTCCGAAATGCTGAAAGAAGTACAAAATATAAAAAAGTATTCGTCCAACTAAACAATAAAAGTAAAGCAAAAGCAGTACAGCACATGTCAAAGCATTTGAATTTCATTTTGCTCAACTGTTTAAGTGCGTTTAGCAGCTGTTTCAACTTTGTTACTGATAAGCCAAACTGAACAAAAACAAACAAGTTTGAACGTGCCTGTCGAACGACGCTAACGACTTAGGCACACTCTGATACCAGTTTGGTAGTGTTTGTTTGGTATGACAAAAAACCAGTAATAGGTTATTTCCGTTGCTCTGTTTCTTGTTGTTTTTGATCCGAATAAAATATGTAGCAAAATTATACATCACAAATAGTTTATGTACTGATGGCAATTGTACACCAATCAGTTAACTGATGGTTAATTTCTTGATAATATATGTAGAACCTTACTGAAAATGGCTTTCAGTAAGTTCAACTGAGCAATGGAAAGACCCTATAAGTAGACTTTAGTAAAGAAATCCCGAAAAAAGTGCAGGTGGGTTAAGGCGGGTTTAAGTTCTAAGTTAGTTACTTAGATTAACCGTAATTAGATAGATAGACGGACATGGCAATTTCAACTTGATCGTTGAAGCTTATCTAGAGTTTGTATAAATTGCCACGATACTCTGTTTTACCCATTTAAAGATTTTCAGCTTATTTGACATGACATTAAGGGGTTATATACCTTTTTGAGCGAAAAAATTTAGGGAACTTTGGATTTTTTTTTTCAGGTGTGTAGCAATTATTTTATGACACTGAAGTTATTATTTATTGATAGTACATGTTTTTATCGAAACAACAAGCATTTGTTCTTGAAAAAATATAAATAATTTACGAAGTTATGGCAATTCTCTCAGAACTCTTTTTTTTGACCACGATAGAAGTCCAGCAGGTCAACAGAAATCAAAAAGCCAAAAAATTTTCATTAGTATAGTATTATATCCAGTTCGTGAACGATTAGTTTCAAGAATATTTGGTTTTTTCTGCATACAGTAACAATTTTTCCAAAAAGTTGATTTTTTCGAGCTCTAAAAATTTTATTAAAAATTTCTGATCTGCAAAATCAAAATTGGTGCATAAAAACCGAATCGGTCACGAACTCGGCACAATCATTACGAATAATTCAAAAAAAAATTTGAAGAAGATCGATCAAATAGTTCTTGTGAAATCGCGGTCACAGCAAAGGCACTTTTGGAAAAACACGAATTTGAGATAATCGTATTCAAAGTTTTACGTTGCTGTCCGCAGCCGTGACGAACCGCGCCTCAAAACGCTGTTTTCCTATCGAACTATAATAGAGCCTTTCCACAATTCAGTTATTCTCCGTTATCACCATTTAAAGTAACTGAGGTTCATTTTGCGTGTATTTTCCTAAAAGGAATTTACTGTAGTAAACTGTCTGTGAATGGTAACTGGGAATAACTGGTAATCGGCTATCGTACTTTTTTGATGATCATCGCTGCTAATGGAAAACATAGCGTTAACATAGCTAAAACAGCTGATTGAGTTGTGCAAAGGTAAGCTAAATATTTCAATTTTTATTTATTTTTTTTTTCAAGCATTACAAGCATCGAAGATTGCATGCATAGCAGGTATGCCAGTAAAATTTGTCAAAAAGCGTTTTTAAAATTCAAAAGTTTTTCTGATTTACTTACTGAACTTTCAGTAACTGAATAGTGGATACAGGATTGGAAAATGACTGCTAAATTTTACTGTAACTAAATAGTAGAAAGACCCTATTGTGGTAGGGTACGTCGAAAACGTATCCGTTTTCAGTTTTGTTCTTTTGATAATCATGTGAAAGACTCAAAAGTTAAACAAGAAAACTTAAGTAGCATAGTATTAGCTGTTAAGGAAAAAAATGTTTTTTGTGCAAAGCATTAAGCATTGGAATACGAAGCAGACCAAAGCAATTGTCGAATAATAAAAAAAACACAAAAAAAACTTGTTTTAATGGATTCTTTATTTTAAGCAAAAGCGACGACGACATTAACAGAAAGCAGTCACAAGTTCAACACAGAAGCTCATTACATAAAATTTAAAATAAATGCGCGCGTCACTCTTATTATGAGCGCAAAGTATAGTCGTGTAGTCTGTGGAAGCAGCAGAATTGAAACAGCTGTGAATAGTGGTCAAGCGATTAGGAGCAGCGGCGGACTGTAGGCGTTACCAAAATTTAGAGGCAAGAGCGGCTCATATTTTAGCACGTCGAGCAAAGAGCGCACCAACAAGCTTCCACTTCTCTTCTCAGTCTTCTTTTTCTCTATCTCTATTTGTCTCTTTCTTTCTCTTGATTGTATACGACGTTGTTAGAAGCTGCGACTAAGCAAGCAGTAAGCGCTTTGCTGTTTTCGGATAGCTTGTCGTTTGTTCGTTGATGACCTTGAAAAATCTGTATCTAAAAATTGAGTGCAATCAACTTTTTGAACATTCACACAGACTGGCAAACAAACCGCTGAGAGTCTTTGCCTTATACATTCTCACTACTATTTTCCTCATACACATGCGCATTTAACACACACACACACACACACATTAGAAACATCAGGAATGTTAGGTAAACGCTTGAAACCTTAACATATTGTTTCTCTCATGCTCTTTAGATATAGGCTTATAGGGAAGAGTATATTGGTTCTGTGCTTCGTCTCTGTCCATATGAATACAACTTTTTTCTAAGCCTTTTTGGCGAAAAATTGAAACTTAGCAAATATCTTGGTATATGTGTTCGTTATGCAGATACTACTTAAAGTGTAAATCGATTGAAATTACGCATATATTTTAGAAAGAGTCACAAAACTGAATCAATTACCACCAAAACGCTGAAACTGCGCCCTTAGCTCTCTACACCCTACCGAAGACGGCAATGTTTTTCCACAGTTATTAAAATTTGGCTGACACACTCCTGCTGCCTGTCGTCTCCCTAAACAAGAAATGACAATAAAATCTTTACACCCGTTTTTGTACTGGTATCGGAGTATTCCGCAGTCGTCTGCTTCTGATTTTAACGTTTTCACTAACTTTTGATTTTTACTGAACGTATATACATACATATAAGTTATTCTAGATGTTGTTCGCAGTTGCTGTTGCTCTTGTGTTAAAAATGCTTTGACTCTTTCAAAGGTGGTCGCACTGATTTACCTCACTGGTCATTCAGTCTCTGCTTTTTGAGGTAAATTTTTGGTTTGGCTTAGCTTTTTTTGTGCTGATTTTAAAATTTTAATGGAGTAGAATGGCGTTTGTTTTTAGCATGAAGTTGTTTGAGACGAGCGCTCAAGTAACAGGTAGACAAAGCAGTGTGTGTTTGTGCAGAAAAATCAAAATGGTCGTCTACTTACCGTTTGAACTGCGATCACCAAAATTATTTGGCTCGCCGTGAGAGAGCTTTGCTATTACGCAATTCAACAGGCAATCAAGCTTTTTGACGTGCCAGAAGTTTGAAGTTTATAAAATTCAAAGCACAAAAATACTAATGTATGCATGTATGCATATGTAATACGTTATGTTCTGCACATATTTCTGAGTAATAAATAAACTAAATTGAATTATGCACCAACGCTACTTTTGTCTTTGTGAACAACCAACCTTCTGTTGTTGCTGAGTATTAAAAAAAGTTAACAAAGATGGGCTAACCTATGCTTCGAAAATTTGTACAAGTATCTTGATGCGTTTTCTGAACATTTTCATGTCTTGGACATTTTTTAACTTTTTTGTTTGCAATACTTACTAGCGCCAAGTTTGCGTTTATTTTGCACTAAGTAAGTTCTTTTTAAAGTTTTTACGTTACAGAATCTTTGCGTATGGAGCTTTAATCAAAACTTTTGAAGTGTTAAATGAATAATGCGTTCTTCGATATAAGTTGACATTTATTTTTTTCGAGTATTTTTATTGCTTTACTTTGAAGTTAATACATAAAGTCTAGTCTACGAAATGTAAAACCGTTTTAAAACTATTATTCTTAGTGCCGGCATACCAACACTTTTAACGATTTTTTTTATTCAACAGTCAACTTTAACATGAGACTTTAAATGAAGATACATATTTGCAATAAGCAACAAAAAAATCCAAGCGTCAATAATTATCTAGCGAACAACCATAACCATCTTAAGTTAATTAATAAGTATATTACATTTTACATTAATATAGATTAAACAGCAGATTAACTTGTGTGCTATAATTTTTTTTAAATACTTGGTGTGTTCAGGATGTGTTGTATCATTGTCGAATTGTAAAAGTGTGGACGGTTTATAATTTAGTGCTTTGGGTGCTGAATCCAATCAAACAGCTGTCAATAGATTTTTCTCCATCAAATCGTACATTTGGTACATTAACAATGTCGCCTCTGCGGCTCGCATAAATGCCAATTGCATTATAGACATATATACATATGTATCATCGATAACATTAAGTAAATAAAGTGCTTGGAATGCTTTTAAAAGTCAATTTTCAATTTATTTGTTATTTATCAAACAAATTACTCTCACATAACAAACTCAGAAATGTAGATTTACTAGACTCGTGTCGTGCTATAGAGTTTTCACGATAGCAGTGCAGCAAAGATACAATAGGTTGTGAACGTTGTAGTACTGTCTTAAGTAAAAGAAACAAGTAAGAAGGCTCTAGTCGAGAAATCCCGACCAGGACATACCCTTAACCTCATATGTAGCCCCATTTGTTAGTATTTACACAGTGACCAATATGATTAAACTTCAAACTGCGATATCTCCGGTGTTTCTTAGCTGATTTTGGTCAAATTTTTTTAAATGCTTATTATTTTATTCATAGTTTCAAACCTCATTCAATTTTGAAACTCAAGCTTTTTATACCCTTAACCCATAAAATGGGTAAATAAGGGTATAATGGTTTTGTGCAAATGTATGTAACAGACAGAAGGAAGCATCTCCGACCCTATAAAGTATATATATTCTTGATCAGCATCAACAGCCGAGTCGATCTAGCCATGTCTGTCTGTCCGTCTGTCTGTCCGTCTGTCCGTCTGTCCGTCTGTATGAACGCGCCGATCTCAGAGACCATAAGAGCTAGAGACTTCAAACTTAAAACTTAAACTCTCCTATACCATAAGCAGATCAAGTTTGCTTTAAATTTTCGATAACACTTCTGGTTTCCGATATACACATGTTATCGATAACAAAAAATTCTTGAATTTCAAAATTGTAAAAACAAGGTTTATAACTATGGATAAAATAATGAACATTTAAAAAAATTTGATCAAAATCGGTTTAGGAACACCGGAGATATCGCAGTTTGAAATTTGGTCATTTTGGTCATATTAGTCACTCGAAAAATAGATACAAATGACTGTACGCGTTACGTATGGGGTTAAGGGTATGTCCTAGTCGGGATTTCTCGACTAGAGCCTTCTTACTTGTTCTGTTATCGATCACATGTGTATATCGAGAACCAGAAATGTTATCGATAATTTCAAACAAACTTGATCTTCTCACGGTATAGGAGAGCTTAAGTTTCAAGTTTGAAGAGTCTAGCTCTTATAGTCTCTGAGATCTACGCGTTCATACAGACGGACAGACGGACAGACAGACATGGCTAGATCGACTCGGCTGTTGATGCTGATCAAGAATATATATACTTTATAGGGTTGGAGATGCTTCCTTCTGTCTGTTACACACATTTGCACAAAAACATTATACCCTTATTTACCCATTTTATGGGTTAAGGGTATAAAAAGTTTAGCGGTTTTTGAGAGCAGACAAAAAAAAACGCAAGTCCACAGGCATTATATTTGTGGACATAGTAAAAAAGCTTGATTTGACCGCGAACGAAATTCCTGGAGCTTAACTAAACACCGATCAAAAAAGTTTGATTCTTTACACACAGCAATTGTTAATGCGGAATCAAGTTTTCGTTTTTCTGAATTCTCCAACAAAATATTTCCAATGAAAACTGGTTGTTTGAAAGAACAATACAATAAACAGTGGCAATAAAAAACTTTGCGAAAATAATAACGAAACCACTCTGTAGAACGCCATTGCCATGGAATTAGAATTATCGTATGGAAAAAGTTATAGATTAGCCAGATCTATACTATGCCGGCTTTATGTTTCAGATTCGCGTCTCGAAACTGTAAACTGCACCGGCTTTCCGCCTAACGCCAGCTCCAACAAAAACGATCTTAATTTTGCTCTGCTAAGCGAGTGGGGCGAATCTAGCGTGAAAACAAACCGCTGGTATCTGGATGCTGGTTTCTTCTATAAATGTTAGGTTATATTGGTAATTAAGGCCGAGGAAAACAATTCTAGTTTCAAGACACCGCATCAAATGAACTCTAAGTCTCTGTATATCTTAAAATGAATTTTAAATGCTACAACGCCTATAAGAAATTTCCTGAAATTTGTTGCTACGCAAATGTTATAACAGAAGAGTGTCAGCAAAGTATCATTAAAAGAGGAAATTTAAATACAAATTAGAAAACTCTTAACGATTAAAAGACGTTTATAATATTACTATTATCTTCAATTACAATTTATTTTTGTAATAAAATGCTTTGAGACGTAAGCACTGCACTGTTAAACCTTAAGTATGTGGTTGCAAAAAGTCAATGTTACTAGAATAACAAGCACAGAAACGACACTCTTGCACTTTTTGTAAATACTGCAATCTCTCTCTTTTTCTCCCTGCCCACACCCTCATTCATTCTCTTTCAATGTTGCCCTCTTCAGTGCCTTATCAGTAGAGCTTTCGTTGTCTTTTGCAGTTTTAAAACAAAGTCCATTTATTACTGTTCCTTTATATTTTTGGCGTACAGTATAAACAAATGCTATTATCTAATCGGCAGTGCATATATGTGTGTGTATATGTGTAAGCGTGTGTGCAAGAATCTGTGTGTGTGTTATGAGAAAAAGATGGTGAGAAATCGAAATAAAAAACTATTAGCTTTAATATTATTCTTAAACGCGGTGTTAAGTAACATTTTTTTTTAACTTAATTTATTTATGATTAAAATCAAAAACCTTTCGAGACCCAAACATAAAATAGAAAGAAACACAATTTAACGAATTTAACTAATGAACATCATTTTTTTTTCAAAGAAAATGTTTTTGCGGCTCAATTCCGGTTAGACCTGTTTGCAAATGCTGTTGGCAAAAACGAAAACAAATACCATATAACACACCAAACCAATTTTATCAAATGAAAGTACGTAGCAAGTAGGAGAGAGAGAGATAGAAAGAGCGAAACAATAAGAGAGAAATAAAGAGAAAGAGAGAGAGAGAGAGAGAGAGAGAGGGGGGGGAGTTGAGAGATAAGACTGCATACAAAAATAGAAGCAGAAAATGTTCTTTTAAAATTCTAAATAAAACGCTCACAAACTTATACAAATTCTTAAATTTTAATAATTTAGGTTTTTTTTCCCAATAATAATAACAAATTTTGCGTGTTTATTTTTCGTAACTAACGCCCGCGCAACAAAAGCTCAGAACCACAATGCAGTTTTAAGCCGTTTTTTAGTTTGTCATTTCAATTATATTTGTACATACATATGTATGTACATATGTATCATCTAAGTTTTCTGTTTTTGTGCATACGTATGTATGTATATACATACGCATTTGTATGCCTATGTTTGCCAAAGCCCAATGCATTTTGCCGTTTGTTATTGTATTAGGTAGGTATAATACGCTGATGAAAACAGTCCGTGCTTAAGTCTAGTGTTCCTATGCTAATTTTTTAAGTGTTTTGTTACAAACTTTATAAATACGAAAAGTTATCATGTACTGTACCTTTTGACAATGCTTTTAATTTAAAAAGCTTATAGAAAAGCTTTTTTAATCAACAATCAAAGCCGTTAAATTCCAAGTTGGTATTAAGTTGAACTCGTTGCATTTATAAATTGGGTTTTCTGACTTATCGATTTATAATATTTGCACTTATACTATGATGGGCTGCTCTTGCCCACCAATAGATGTGGTTGATTGTAAATTTTTTTATTTATTTTTTTTGTTGCAACCAATTTGCAAAGTGAAACCGTTGCGTATATAAGCACATCTACATTTGTAAGCAATACATATGCATGTATGTATATATTTATACAAATAAGCTTTCTATTTTTATTTTTTTCATATATGCCAAAGCGCACTTGTTATTTTTTGTTTTTACTTTTTATTTGTTTGTTCTCGATTTTATAATAGTAATAATTTTATATTTATTGTTATGTTAACATTTTAAGAATATATGTATGTACATATATTGCATTTGTAGATTTTTTTTAAGAAATTAAATATGTATGTATGTATGTCAGAGTATTCAAAACTATAGTCCGATAGGCTAAAAATAACATAAAAAAAACATAAGAGAATTGAATATTATAACTGTAGATAGATGGAGGATGTGTTGGCCGGGGGGAAGGTGTTCGACAACAATTTATTAAACGTCATTACGAAACGCAACGAAATGAAAACGAAACAAAATATAAATAAAGATACGCGCTGACGACGACGGCAAAAATGAGACACTTGCGATATGCGAACGCGACCACAAAGCGATTGACGACAATTTAATTATGAAACGCGGCTAAGCGACAAAAGAGAGAGGGCGAGAGCGATTAAGAGAGGCGCGGCAAGAGCCAGAGAGCAAAAGCGGTTATGAGAACGTGCGCGCCCAGAGACCCGCTGGCAATGAAACGCGACACAAAAAATTCCGTAACCGAGTTCAAATTGTATGTAATTTTATAAAAAAAAAAAAACGAAGTCAATGCAGTTTTGATTTTTATGGTTTTAATATTTTATAAATTATGTTGCCAACAAACTTAAACAATTAGTTGTAAATTGGTTGCAGCTTGCGTTATCATCACTTAACACGCACGGTGACACATTCACACACACACACACACACACACACGCACAAATACACACACTTTGCTTTTTTAAAGATATTTTGTTGGGCTACGCCAAACATTTTGATATTTGTGCACTTTCTGATACATATATAGCTTTAATCCACTATTCTTAGACCAGTTAGCTGCAAATTGCAATTGCGATTTTATTTTAGAAACACACGGCGAGACACGTCGACAGTGGGGACAGCAAAAACTGCTACTCTTTTTTTCACGCTGCCCACTGTTCGGGACCAGCTAAGCAACCTCACCAAACGAAATAGAAACTCGAACTGAAACGCATCCGAGAGATACACCAGCTGTGTGCTTGTGATGTCTTTTAGTTTATTTCTTTCTCTCGCTTCATGCGTCAAGTGTCGCGAGAGCGAACAATCTTGCTAACTGTTGGCAACGCTTTGCATTAGCCGCACATAGTGCGCCTCTGCTTGTACTAGTGTCGGACTGTCATAAAAACAGAACGAGATGTAGCAACTACTGTTCAATGGTATTTTTAAAATTGCTCTCGCTTGATCTCACACTCAAGCTTTTTCGGGAGGCCACTGCCGGCTTTTTTATTTTGCGTAGTAGATCCACATAAGAGTACTCGAAATTAATGCCGAGCTTAAAGAAACAGACCCAACGGCAGAAATGCGATTTGGCGTTTGCTGTGTTTTTGTCAACATGTTAACAAATAAAAAGATAAAATTTAAAAAAAAAATAATCTACAACAATAATTTCCCAAAGCGAATACAACAAAAGCATATACGCATGTATGTATGTATGTATATTTTTTGATGACGAAACACATACATACATATGTACATACATATTGTGTTTGCGTTGTCTGACCATAGCATAGAGAGCATACGGAAACGACGAGAGCGCTGCAATCGGCCTTTGCCTAGACGCTCTCATTTGCAGCTTTGTCGCGCAGCACAATGGCAAATAAATAGTACAAAAAAGACTACGTGTTGGCCGTCGTCACCGTCGCCTTTAATTCCAATAGTACTTATAGCGACTAGCAGACAACAGATATGTATAAACATACATGTATATATGTATGTTAAAGCGACGCATACATACATACGTATGTATGTTTATAAACAGTCTAGCTGTAACTACTCCGAAAAAACAAATACAAATGTAAAAGTTTCTGTGCGTTTTGTGTTTATATACCCTGAACCAATGATATGGGTAAAAAGGCATAATGGTTTTGTGCAAAATGACGATATAACAGACATGAGGAAGATTTTCATTTCCTTTTTTGACCTTGATCAGCTTGCTTAAACAGCCAAGTCGATCGTAGGTTTTCGAAACTCCAATACTGTAAATCTTAAGAACGGCTTAACCTATTTGGCTGAAAATGTATGGGATAGACGGCAACGGAATCATTTTTACCCCGTTTCCGTGGGACTTGACCTATGCAATGGTTTCCGAACTCCTTTTTTTGGAGCTTTGCTATTAAACCAATAAATCTAAACAAAGCTTGGTGAAGAAAGAAGGGCGTCTAAAAAATTTTACGCAAACCATACAATGACCGATTGGGCTACAAAGATCAATCCTTAAAAATTTGTGCTCAGATTTTTTTTTATTATATTTTTCGTTAGAATTAATAATTTAACTTAATAAAATTTTTTAAATTGTTATTAAACTTAATTAACATTTGTTTTTCGCAATTTCGGGCAACGCAAAACAAACAACTTTTAACATTTATCTTAATATTAAAATAATTAAAAATTTGTTACATAAATAAGATAATGGTCTTTTAAACAAGTCCTTGCAAATCAAGAGTTATAATTTAAAAAAATTATTTTCAAATACATATAAACAATTGACTCGTTATTAATAAATGTTAGCTTCAGATTTGTGTAAACTGCCTATAATTGATAAGCAATATCGCTAGTATAACAAAAAAGAGTTTGGTTAGTAGTCAAAGATGAGATAAGCAATCTTCCTATTCCAAGTGGGTCAAGTACAGTCATCTTTTGAACAATTATAAAATTATTTGTCTGCGTAAATATGACTTATGTATATACATTTTTAAGCTATGATCTAGTAAATGTACTGTGCAGAACACTGCATTTCTGATCGTTAAAAGGTTTCATCTGTGAGACCATCCTCCTCTTGGTAACAAAAGAGCATCTTTCGTTTCTTTTAAAATTAAGAAAATTTCTGCAGAGAAAGAGTTTTTAATCTTATTTTAAATCTATACATTCCTTAGGCCACTTCTATGAAATTTGTAGCGATTTTTGTAAGAGAACTTGGGTTAGAATCGTTATATTCTTCATTTATTTGCACTTAGGAGTTTTAACTGAGTTGATTCGCCTTCGCATTCAAGACGACTTTTATTAATTAACCTTCCTTCTCTTTTAAACCGTAGAACTATGCATGGAGTGTTATTTGTAACTAATCTGCTCAATGGTGAAATCGACTCACCCATTCTATTAAGTCTATTAAACCAAACTGTCTGATGTTTTCACTTGTTTCCCTTGAGGCCTCCATTTCTTTACTAAAAAGATCAATACTGCTTTACTTATCTAGTCATAGTTACTAATCACTAATCTTATGATCTGATTGAGTTTTTTAAGGGTTTTCCCAATCCTTGCAACGATTGTTGGTTCACAACATTTTGTTGAACTTCCCAAAATATTTTAATTTTTTCAACTTTTTTATTTCACTCATTTTGCATACATATTTATATTTAAATATTGTTCTTTAATACATTTTTATAGCTTAAGCTCTATTTTCATACTTTGATACCAAAGGTACCAAAGTTTGGATGCCACGCCAAAATCTTCCGCTCCCAGCCCCCCTCCAATTATAAACAAAAATGTCTGTATCTTCTACAGTTTTGAAGCTATAGCTACCAAATTTGGTATAAAGGTAAATGCTGACATCTGACACAAATGTGCATCAAAACTTTGGTGACCATGCCCCCAAACAACGGAACATACCCCACCGCCCTAATAAAACCGGAATGCATGTATCTTCGGCAGTTTTTGCGCTAGAGTCACCAAATTTGGTAGGCAAATTGTTAGTGAGATCCGTAACAGGGGTTCATCAATACCGCCCACCTCTATATCTTTGTCAGCTTTTGCGCTAGAGTCTTCAAACTTGGTAGGCGTATAGAGGGTGCCATCCGCCAGAGATGTGCATCTCAAATTTGGATGTCACGCCTACCCCTTCTGCCTGATATTTATACCCAAAACCCCCAAATAATACTATTTGCACACTGGTATCAAAGTATAATACATTCGGTTGCGTCGGACTGCAACGTTTTTACTTGTTTAATTTGACTTAATTTTAATGTTTTGTCGACTGCTATCATATAACTATTCCACTTATATAGAACTAAGTTATGCAGCTTAGTTCTATATAAGTGGAATAGTTATAATAGTTATAATTACCTTTAAAAAAATAAACTTATTACTTTCAAACAACTTATGTTCAAATGCGATTTTTTAATGAAATATTTTTCTTGCATTTAGCAATTTTAGGTGAGTGTAAGTTGCAGTCGGACGCAACCGACTGCGATATGCTTTGATCCCAGTTTACATAGCTGTGTTAAGGATTCTGCATGCAAATAGTAATATATGGGGGTTTTGGAGTGGGCGGTATAGGTGGGCGTGGCAGATGCAGATCTGTACGGATGTCATTAACAATGTTCCCACCAAATTTGATGACTAGCGCAAAAACTGAGAGAAATATACAGTTTACAAATTTTAGAAGGTAGGCGGTGAAGGTGGACGTGGCATCCAATTCCCTTCTTTTCATGCAGATCTTTGGGAAATGGCGACTTCCGCCTCCCTACTATATTTGGAGACTCTAGCTTAAAAACTGGCGAAGATACATGCATTTCGGTTTTTTTTTAGGGCAGTATGGCATGGCCCGTTGTTTGGGGGCGTGGCATCAAAACTGATGTATATCTTAGTCAGATGTCAGCATCTGCCTTTATACCAGGCATTTTCGTTTATAATTGGAGTGGGGCTGGGGACGGAAGAGGTGGGAGTGGCATGGAATGTCACTAGCTATCTTTCCATCATATTTGGTAATTCTAACTGTTAAAATGTGGGATATATATGTGTTTTATCGATTTGCACATCGAGGTGTATCGACTTGTTATCGATTTCCAAGGCCCCCTGAGGTCGTAGAGCCCTAAATTTAACACTTTTTCTGACGATATTCGCCAAGTTGCAAGGCTCTAGCTTTAAGTGTGTCGAAAAAAAATTGCGTTCATATGTACGGACGGACGGAAGGACAGACACCATGACGGACATTGCACAAACTTTGCTGCCTTTGGTATCACAGTATAAAAACAATCCGCATCTTTCTCAGTTTTTGTGATAATACCAGAAAATTTGCTAGGAAGTTAGCTATAATAGTAAAACTCTCCGAAATCATAGAGTAAATACGAGTATATTATTGATTAGCATTAATAGCTGAGAGTTAATTGAATGTGTGATCTCGGAGATCTTTTTATATACACTGCGCAGTACAAGCTTGTTTTGATAATCGAAATAAACGAAATTTTGTTTAGGAAGGTGGGCTTGAAAAGGATAACATAATCAAGGGTGTGCTACGAATGATAACCAACCGAATTTCAACCCGAAACCAACCTGATGGTGATTTTAGGTGTGCCGCTGTTTGAGACGCTTTTAAAACTCCAAGCTGTTGAGCCAGTGTTTTGCCTTGTTTAAGCAAAATAAAACGTCTAATGCATATTAAGTATATCATTTTAGAAAGGTAATTTTTAGCTTCAATGCATATTGTAAATACATTTGATATTAATAAATGTTTTAATTCATCAACTTTTATTGATATAAATCTCCAACAATTGTCTAAGAGATTTTGCCATTCGGTGTGCAACATCTGTTCAAGCAGAGTTGTCAAGCAGCACGAGTTACTTGGCGGCAAAATATTAAATATTTATTTTGTATAAAAACTACAAGAGACAACACTTTGCATATTTTAATTTTCTTATTAATGAAATAGCACATAAATGTCCAGCGGTTACCCTTGAAAACAATAAAACAAAATTTAATTCATAAAGGGAAATTTTTTTATTTAATTGTGTCAACTCTTATTTACTCCGAACAAAAATACCGAAAAATGAAATCTGCCAAACATGCGGAACAGGGAGGGCTTGTTCTCAGAGATTTTAAAATTTGCTCGAGCCGAAAACTCTAGAGTTTTTTAGCACAGCCCAGAATATAATTCTTTAAAATTCTCGACAAAATCGGTTGAGTAACATGGAAGATATCGAATATTGAATAATAATATACCGAATAGAACATACTCAGAACACGTTACTATTATTAGTGCCATTATACTCTTTTTGACCCATAGCACGGATTAATGGTATACAAATAAACGGTAGGCATTTAATAACAAGTTCAGGGTATATTCTAGTCAGGATTTCACGACTAGAGACATTTAGTTTTTTTTAATCGTTTGTTCGTACATAAACATTAGTTTATATACAATGTCTTCAAATTACCCTGCTTCTCATTCAAGGAATTTTTTAAGAAACAAACAGCAAATAAAAATAAAAACAAAATCTTACATATTAAAATATATCAAATTTCTCCAAAGTAAATAAACGAAAGCAAAGCCTAGTCGATGCCCATTTATCCAACTTTTTCGTAAGCTGATGTATAGATTGAATGCTTGGCTTGATAATAATAGCTTCAGCACGAACAGCAAATTTTAAGAGCCAAATTCTTGGTAAAGCTTAAATCCTGTTTATTAACTCTAAACAACCTTAGTTTTCCGATACATATGTATGTGTAAGTTTGTGTGATTTTGTGACTGCTGTTTTTATATACCGTTAGTTTGCTGATTTATTATTTACTTTATAATGGGCTTTGCTCGCTGTGTTATGAAGCTGAAGAGTGTAGAATTATTTTGACATGAATTGCGTAACGCATAAAAGAAAAAGATCTAAACATATTAAGTTCATATGTTATTGATGAGCATCGCGAGCTAAGACGATTCTTTTAAAGTTTGCTAAATCGATTATTTTAAAGTGTGCAATCAATTTTTCGAAGGCTTATAAAATGTTAATATTTATTTAAAAAGAGTTTGAGAGAGAGAGGCGAGCTTCGAACGCCGATTACACATTAAAATGACATTTTTATTATATTGCATGCATTTTGAATGGGAATAGTGGTTTCACTTAACAAACGTGTCGCTACCAACAGGATGCCGGAACCAATTGTGTTCGTTAACCTAAGGTTCACTGTATTTACATTCTTCATCATATAGCTATGTATGTCCTTCTGTTTGTGTCTTTCTATTAAAACAAGGCCCACACAGTGTTGCCAATTCAGCTATTTCCTTGCCAGATTTGGCTATTTTCAGACGATGTCAGCCGGAGACTCTTGAAATTTGCAGGTGCCTGCGACTCTGGATATTTTTAAACTTATTTAGCTATTTTTTTAACTATTTCGAAAAATACTATTTAATACCTAATTCCTACTGTAAGTTTATTTAGACGCTTGCATTTGGTCACATTCAATGTACTTTTTTTTTTTAACTATTTGGCATCTCGATAGCGAATACCAGCAACCCTGTTTATTGCATAACGATTGCAAAATTTTTCGCGCTTGCCGTCACTATTTTTTTTTTTTTTTTTTTACTATTTTTAAGCTAGTTTTAAAATAAATTTAGCTATTTTCAGCTATTTTTAACATTGGCTTCAGCTACTTTTTTGAAGTGAGAGTTGGCAACACTGGTCCCACAGTTTCTAAGCTATGAAGCGAAACCTCTGGCCAAGAAAGTCTCTTTGTGGCAGTTAGATCATCGATAGATCGGCATTTTACCAATTTTTTTTGTACCTGTAAGCTTCGTACACTGCACCTAGAAAATTACTTCAGACTCATTTTATAAAAAAAGGTTGAAATAAAATAAAAAATATTAATAATAATAATAATAATAATAATATAATAATAATAATAATAATAATAATAATAACAATAATAATAATAACAATAATTTTTAGCCACATTTTCAAAGTGTGTACTCTTCATCTTGAAAATTAACTTAATAATGTTGAGAAATGGTTTGAGTCAACAGCTGATTTTCTAATAGAAATAACGTGCAGCACATTGTTTCCAGGCTGTCAAAGGAAAAATAAAGGGAACTGTGAGCGGGGAAAAATAAAAGCCGTGTGTAATAATTTTTGATCGGATATATGATAAATTTAGTAGTACCACTGTGCCCACTTTACTTTTTACCCTTTTCCTTTTAAAATGTTTGTTATTTAGGAATTTTGTTCAGTATATTTTTTTGAAGGCCTACTGTTCTTAAAATACACTTATATACAAAGTTTAAATTTTTTTAAGAATTATTTCTGGATGCTGTGTTCTAGGCGGCTATAACTATTTTTATTTTGTGCACATTTATGAAACAAAAAGAAGGAAGTATGTCCGACCCCATAAAGTACATATTACATATACATCAACAGCCGAATCGATATAGCCATGTCCGTTAGTATATACAAATTTCTAGATCTCAGAGACTATAGCTAGCGACTCCGATTTAGAATTAAAGTTTGTTTCAAATATTCAATAACTTTCCTGGTTTCATACATAAACATTCGATCGATAGCAAAAAACCTATAAATTAAGTTATTAACATATTTAAAAATGTTATCCAAATCGGTTAAGGAACACGAAAAACATCGATGATTAAAGTTCAGCCGGTATGCAAAAATGCATGCATTTTCTGTGCGTTACCACTCACAAATGACTGTGCATGTTATGAAACGTGTTAAGGGAACTTTCGACTAGAGCCTTCTTAAGTGTTTTAAGAGAAAAGGGTATGAAAATTCATGCAAAAGGGGCACCTTCTTTCCCCCTTATCAAGTTTTAGTGACTCTAGCGCAAGAACTGAGAAAGATATACAGTTTTCAGATTTTAGGAGGTGAATGGTAAAGGTGGGCGTGGCATCCAAAATTTTCAAAATTATATTTAATGGAGATCTTTGGGGGATGGCGACTTCTGCCTACCTACTAGAATTTGCGACTCTAGCGAAAAAACTGGCTAAGATACATGCATTCCCGTTATTTTAATTCAGTGGGTCGTGGCCCGTTGTTTGGGGGTGTGGCATCCAAAGTTTTGATGTAAATCTAAACTTTTTATGCAGTTTTTTGAAAAATGTCACCAGCTATCGCGAGCAATTTTGGCAATTCTAGCTCCTAAAATGTGGGAAATATATTTGTTTTATCGTTTTGCACATTAAGGTGTATCGACTTGATATCGACAAAGCTAATATACTACTGAAAACTTTGTGATCAATGTATAATATATATAATATAAAAAGGTTCCAATAAGGTGCATGCATTTCTGGTCAGCTTATAATATAATAGCCCAATTATATTTTTATTGTTTCTTTTGATTTTGATAAAATATATGATGTTTGGTTGGACTTTATGTAGACTGCCCAAAGTACGGATACGGAAACCTAGACTATGACAACACTTCGAGGAGAGTTTTTGAATATATAAAGGCTGTAACTAAAATCACTGGAATAAACAATCAATTTGTAACTGCAACGAAAATTATTACTTATTTGAAAGTTCGACTGTAATACGATTATTATTTTTTACTTTTTATGGCATTTTAAAAAGAGAATACGTGTTCAGGAGGTACTCGAGGGTGTTGTACAATATAAAAATCCTTTCTTAGTGCTCACTTTCAACCTGAATGGAATATTTGGTGAAAATTTCAACATTCTAGCTCTTTTCGTTTAGGCTGTGCGTGTCTCAACAATCAGTCAGTCAGTTAGAACAAACTATTTTATATATATACATAAGCACGCTCCAGGACATAAGTGTATGGGAGGTGCCCCAAGGAGTCCGAATTTGCATCCATTACTTTTTTTTACACGCCCCCATGTCTTGATCAGATTGATTAATTTTAAAGCATAGCTCTAGTACAAAAGTTGGGAAAAAAGTACTTAAGTGTTCACTAAGGTACTCGAAGGAGTTTTCCAAAATAAAATTTCTTTCTTAGTGCTCATTTTCAACCTGAATGGAATATTTGGTGAAAATTTCAGCCTTCTAGATCTTTTCGTTTAGGCTGTGACTCTCTTAATAATCAGTCAGTTAGGACAAACTATTTTATATATACATACATATACATATAGAAGAAGATGGTAGCTGAGTTGGCAAAGGATTATCCTGTTTTTTGAGCGGTTTACATGTGAGCCAATTAGCTGACTAGATGCAAACGCGTGCTAGAAGTATACTAAAGAAATCTTGAGAATTGCATGAAACTCACAGCATGTCAGCTTTCAGGGTGGAGGCAACACAGTTGCTCGTACAACATGCGATGTTGCCCTCTTATGCCATCATGATACCCGAGCCTGTGAAGGGCTAAGAAAATTCGCAAAAGCATGGACTGGCCAATACAAATGCACAATGGGAATTAACTATCGTGATTGTGTGCTTGATTGAAAATTGTTTGAAGGACCGCATATGAAGCAGCTACTTGGGAGCGCAACAGGTGTTAAGTGCTTGCTGGCAGTTGACAAATTAAACAAATTAGTATATAAATAAAATCTGGATTCTATATGTCTTACATACACCTTCTAAGAAACATTTGATTTTATTATCTTTGTTTGGTGACAAAACGGGTGAGCCAGGCATTAAAATTAATGCTAAGAAATACGTTGCCAACGTTCTTGCTGATATGATTTGTTGATTCGTGAAAAAACTACGGCGATTTGCGAAGCGGCAGGAGTGGAAGTACACTTAGTTGCCGTATCGGATCATTCTTTACATTTTGTCTAAAGAACAACATTAGTTTAAATTTTTAAGCTCTAAGAGTGTCGTTAAAAATATGAAGCACACGCGCGGTCATCATGACAGACCAGCACAAACTGTAAAGACTTCTTTAGCTTCAGTGTCGGAGTATGGAAAAACAAGTAGAGAATTGGACTTCGAGCGCAATCAGCCCAATGTGAATAAAGCCAAATTTGTTGTATATTTTTATTTAGGGGATGTCTCAGTCATGGCTATGTACCGATGGCATGTGCAGCCTGACATCATTCCTTTTAAAAACGCTAAACAAATTAATAGACCTCCACATAAGAGAGAATACAGAGATGTCTCTAGGACGCAATCACGCGTACACATAATAAATACGCCCGAGGCGCATTTCTGGACATCTCAGGCGCATTTAATAGTGTGTCGACGGAGGCAATTATGCATAGCCCAAGAGCTGTGGACTCAACAGGAGCGGTACAATCCTGGGTTCAGAATCTACTGAGCAGCTGGAAAATACTAGCGGAATGGGGAACCACAACCACTATCAGGGAAGCAAATGCGGCACTCTTCTCTACTGCGGAGCTTGGTGGTAAACAACTACTAATGAAATTCAAACTGAAAGTACCAAAGATAACTGCCTATGCGGACGACATAAGCATAATTATCACGGGCTAGTGTCCATCGACAATGATTGCAATCAGCCATGTCTTGGACAACACACTAAATGAGATACTAGCATGGGCAACGGAAGCCAGTTTAAGACGGAAAATAAACGATAAGCCGCTAATACCAAAGGAGAGTATCAAATATCTGGAAATAGAATTGGACAGCAAGCTGAGCTGGAAGCTTAATGTAGAAGTGTGAAGAAAGCTACCAATGCAAAAGATGTAGGGTAGCACTAACACATTGGATGCTAGGGATGTGTATCGCCAGCATAAGTATCGGTATCGTGGGATCGATACAAAGTAGACCATGCCGATACTGGGTATCGATAATTTAGATTTGAAGTATCGATCTTATCATGGTATCGATATTATGCGGTTTTCTTTTTAAATTCAAAGATATGACTGCTGCTCGATTTTCCAACGCAAGAATCTGCTTTGTTTTACTCCAAAGCATCACTCCCGCTTACATGTTCTTCGATTTTGTATTACATTTTTAAATGTTTCCAAAAATTTGATGTTTTTCCGCTAAATTTAATGATTTTTTGGCAAAGTCTGCATTTTGCATCTTTGCCACTAATGGTGAAATATTCTCTGACCTTTTTTGATTCATTTTCCATCGTTTGGGGTATGCCGTTTGCTGGCTCTAGTGACATTTTATTTGATTAAATTTTGTAATTTTTTGTTGCATAAAATGGTTATTTGTGCGGTTCCAGACAATCACTGATGTGATCCGTCGACGATACCTTGAGTATCGCCTAGGAATATATCGATACAAATAATATCGACGAAAGCTAGTATCGTCGATATCGTATCGACGATACTGCAATGAAACTAACGATACCTCCAGTATCGTATCGATACCGCCCATCCCTATTGGATGCTGATCTCAATTGTGCGCCCATACTACTCTACGAAATACTCGTATGGCGGAAAACCACAGACTGGACAAAATCCAGCGACATGCACTCAAGTGCATCACAGCGGTGCTGAGGACCACACCTACATAAGCACTACAAGCCATATTGAATGTCAACCCAGTGAACATACAGGCACGCCTAGTAGCAAAAAAGACAGCTCAACGTCTTTGCAAGATAGGCAACATGATAATACATAACTGCGAGTGCAATTGGAATAGGGACTAAGGTCGAAACAGACAACATGATCCCAAAAAACAATTTCAACTTCACGCCTACGCTTGTAGAAATAGATGATTGGTGCTCAGGAGCAAAGCAGACAGCAATCAACATATATACAGACGGCTCAAAAATGAAAGATGGAGTCCGCGCATGAGCCTGTCCTACAAACAACCAAACTGTAGCATATTCCAGGCGGAGATATTCACAATATGAAAGGCGGCGGAAACAGTTCTACAACCGCATACAACACTCGATGAAGTACACATATTTGTGGACAGCCGGCAGCAATAAAAGCCTTCGCACTTCATAAGATCCCGGGATGTACTGGCGAGCATTGAAGCACTAGATGCACCCAGCACGCATAAAAACGTGCGCATCTATTGGATTCCACGCAATCATGGTTTCGAAGGCAATAAAATAGCTGACTCTCTGGCTAAAAAAGGAGCTACGGGACTCAACAGCCATATGGCAGAAATTTCGATTTCCTTGCGAACGCTAAACTCATACATAGAGACACAGGCATGGGATTCGGCAGCAAAAAGGTGGACAAATAACTCTAAATACGAATCTTCAAAATAATGTGTAAAACGCAGATCGACAAGCTAACGCAATATATGCTGGAACTACAAAGGCGTGATTGTCGAATGCATACGGGATTCCTGACAGGCCACTGCCTCGTCGCAGTCCACTAAAACGCTTACAACACATCTAGGTTCCCTTTCTGGCATCGCTAGAAAACAAGCTTTTAGCATTTGCCCGAAGCATACAAACGCCGCAGGACCACACACCTAGATAGTTCCAAACCATCTGCACCACCGGCTTCACTAAGGACCCTCAGTGGTCTATGTGTCACAATTCCCCGGGGAGAGTTAGCCGGTCCAACCTAAATTACCTAATAGTATTTTAATCTTAAGGACACTGCTTAAAATTGCAGAAGATAAGCTTCTGATTCTCGATATACACATTTGATCGATAACAAAAAACCTTAATTTTCAAAATTGTAAAAAAGTTTGAAACTATGGGTAAAACAATGAACATTTGAAAACATTTGATCAAAATCGGTTAAGAAACACCGGAGATATTCCAGTTTGAAGTCATATTGGTCATATTGGTCAGTAGCGTATAACGTATACACGCTGTGCACGTAGTTCGTATTGCAGCCCGGAATCAGTAACGCTGCAGGCCCTTCGTGAACACCCCAAATCAGTTTAGTTTGTTTCCTAGTGAACTCAAACTTTTTTTGACTAACCTGACATTGAGAGGTTGGACCTCAAAACAGCGAAACAATTCTGTATTTATGACAATTTCTAAATTAACTCTATGGAGAAAAAGACACATTAGCAAATGGGAAGTTTAAGGCTACGAATGCATCACGTGGGTCAAATAATCACAAAATGTGATTACCCTGATCACAAACATTTTCAATGTTATTCTGCGACTCCACCTTTTCAAGTTCCAGAGGAAGTGTACATTAATCATTATGATACTGAAGCCTGGCAAGCTTTTAATGGTAGATCCTTTCAACTTTGCAAGTATCTTGGAACATGTCTTCGTCAGACAAAGTGTTAAATTTAGGGCTCTACGACCTCAGGGGCCTGGGAAATCGATAACAAATCGATACCCCACGATGTGCAAATTGATGACACATATTTATATCACATTTTAGCAGCTAGAGTCACCAAATTTGTGGGCAAGATAGCCGAAGACATTCCTCAAAAACTGCATCGAAAGTTTGGATGCCACGCCCACCTCTTCCGCCCCCAGCCCTCCCTTCAGTTATAAACGAAAATGACTGTATTTCCAACAGTTTTAAAGTTATACTCACGAAATTTGATGGGAAGGTAGATGCTGAAGTCTTACAAAGATATGCATCAAAACTTTGGATGCCATGCCCCCACTGATACCGCCCACCTTCTTAAATCTGAAAACTCCATATCTTTTCAGTTTTTAGGCTAGAGTCATATATATGTGTTATATATATGTATGTACAAAGGAATGTTAAATGTACGTACATACATGTGTATGTATGTATATACAGTAGAATCCGGCTATAACGACTCTGCTTATAGCGTCCGTCCGGTTATTGCGACGAAAACTCGATGCCTTGGTTGGTCCCCATACAAACATATATGAAAGGGCCTCCGCTTAGAACGTTTCCGCTTTTAGCGACAAACCGCTTATACCGACGAGATTTTTCACAATTCAACCGAATATTGCGACGTGCCGAAAAAAAAAATACGGCGAAATAATGCCAACATTTCGGAAAAATCTCGTACTTAAAATAATCAGCAATATGGATGAAAACAAAGATAAAAATTATCCGAAAATTTCCATCCTTTATGCCATTTTATTGATAAATTAATCATGGCAACAACTTTCGCCATTGACAATTGCGAATTGTTTTAAGCATTCTGGGCTTGCCGAAGAAAATTTAGTTCGTCCCAGCAGCTCATTCTCAAATGATATTGAAATCGGTTTGGGCAAGAGCTCTAGAGAGATCAAAATAAAGCTGTGTCAGCACCTAGCGTTTTGAAGGCATTCTAGGCTGCAAAAGTTCTGAATGGAATTGTTCATTCAAATTTTACTGACGAGAGTTTAACGCACAGCATGTCTAGTTTAAACATGCTGTGCGCGACAGTTTTTATTTGTCAAAACTACTGCTAAATAATCAAAAATCACTGAATATTTAAATTAAAAATAAAACCCACATATAGAAATTAATCTTGGTATACATTATATGTATTTGACTTATTATGAAAAACCCATGTTATTGAATTAAATTTATTAAAAATTTTTGTTTTGATTAAAAAATTAATTTGTTTGATTTTAAAACCTATTACGAAAATAGCAACCATAAAATTAAAAAAATAATAATAATTTTTTGCTCCTTTCGGTTAGTGCGTCTTCCGGGTATAACGACGTAAAATCGTCGGTCCCTTGAAAGTCGCTGTAACCGGATTCTACTGTATGTGCATTTGCATCACCAACCAAAGTTACAAATGTCAGCTCGAAAATTATATCAAAACAACAATGGCAATTGGCAATGTGTTTGTGTGTTAAGTTTTGTTTGATAATTAGCAAGTATGTAGATAAAACAACCCCCGAAACATATTCTGGTGTGCAAACTTTTCTAGACGCACCAAGTTATGTTTTAATTGATTTGTTTTAAATCAATGAAACCAACAAAAAGAAGCATTGCTAGCCCAACAACAACACTTAGAACAACAGCAAACGCTACTTGGGTCGTAAATCAATTGTCAAAGGCACAAAGAAGAAAAGAGAATAACGGAGACACATACACAGCGCATGTGTTTTGTTTTTGTAAACTCGGTCGCGGTCAAACTCACAGCTTGTGCGACAATGAGGCGCCAGAGTGATAGAATGAGGTAAAGTGACAAATTCAAGACATGTTTTGTATGGGAGGTACTCGAAGGAGTGGTCCAAATTAAAAATACTTTCTTAGTGCTCACTTTCAACCTGAATGGAATATTTTGTAAAAATTTCAGCCTTCTAGCTCTTATCGTTTAGGCTGTGGGTCTCTCAACAATCAGTCAGTCAGTCAGTCAGTCGGTCAGGACAAACTATTTTATATATATAGAGGATCATCATATTGGTCACTGGGTAAATACACACAAATGACTGTACGGGTTACATAGTATGGGGTTAAGGGTATGGCCAAGTCTTCTACAGTTTTGAAGCTATAGTCACCAAAATTGGCATTAAGGTAGATGCTGACATCTGACACAAACGCCACGGCCACTTATACCGAACACCTCTGTATCTTTGTCAGTTTTTGCGTTTGAGTCCCCAAACTTGGTAGGGGGATAGAAGGTGGCATCCGCCACAGATGGATGTCACGCCTACCCCTTCTGCCTGATTTGTATACCCAAAATATATTAGTATTTGCACACAGAATCCTTAACAAAGCTATGTAAACTGGTATCAAAGTATATCGCAATCGGTTGCGTCCGACTGCAACGGTTGTTTTCTTACTTGTTTTCAAATAATATAGTATAGTTTATATAATAATAATTAAATATAAAATTTAAAAAAATAAGGGTATTTTGTTATTTACCTGAGTTTGGATAGAATCTATTTACAAATTTATATACGTAAACACAAATAAATTGGTGACTTGAATAGTATTTGTTGTCACTCCGAGTGGAAGCTTGAATAGATTTGTAGCTATGCACTTGTTGCTAACTGCTGACATATGTACAGCCGTTCGTGGGTAGACGTTGCGAGGATTTTGTTTATGATGCTCTAACATCAAATAAACAGAACGAAGGTGTCAAGTGTAAAGCTCCTGTTGTTGTTTTCTTCTTGGTTGATTTTTTTCAGCACCACAAAGGCTGATACATGCATATGTGTATAAACACAGATACTCTCGCACACATTAGCATACATATGAACATATGTTATATGCAAATTAATTGTTTACACATTGCTGTAAGTTTAAACTAACACATATCTTACAATTTGTATGCGTTTAGTGGCTTAAAAATTTAAAGATATATGTTTAACTTGATTAAGGATTGCACTTCGAATTGTCTACAGCTTTAGTTTGTATTTGAGTTGTTATTGTTTCTGTTGTCTTGACAAGCAGCAGCAACAAAAACGAACAGCTGCGTACCCTTGACTGGTATGGTAAATATATTCATCCCGAATGTGTTTTGCACTAATGAACGTATTTCATTTCAAAAATGTTTATTATTATTTAATTTAACTTTAAACCATTGTGGAATTTGTGGTTTTAATATTAAACAAAAGTATATAAAAAAGACAATCAAGATTTTAGCATTTTGTTACACTTAACGAGCACTCATTAGCACTTTGCGTTCACAACTGTTGCGCACAGATATCGATAGCTTCTTGTGAATGAGTTGGTTTTGGTTTTTGGTTTAACATTAGTGTCTTGACGAAAATAAAAGTAAGTACATTTGTTGAACAAAATCATTTCAAAAAACTTTGATACATAGAAAGTATAATTTCATAAATATATGCTCAGTTTAAGTTCTTTTTAACATTTTGAAGTTGCAATACGTCCACTGTAAATATTTTGTACAGCTGTTGTTTAACGTTTTGCAGCACTGAAGCACATGGATTGTTAAGTAAAGCTGGCTTTTGCGCTTCTTGCCTGCCATTTGCTGCCAATTGCATTTAATATGGGCGAATTCCAAATATGGCTCAGCGAACAGCTTCGCTTGCTCAACACAGATGAAAACGTATTTGGTGCGTACATAATTGGCATACTCGAAGGCGAAGAGGAAACACAGGATGAAAAGATTGAGGCACTTGTGGGCATTCTCAGTGGAACTGGCGTAAGTTTCAAATCATTGGAATAGTAATTGTAAATACAAACATTGGAAATTAAAGTACACTATTTTTAGACTCCCAACACAGAGGAGCTGGTAGCTAGCATTCTTCAAAAGTGGCTGCAGAGCCATCCCAGTGCTGATGAACCACCAAAAAAAGGTCTCGAAATCGATGTAAATGCTCAGCTTGCCAAGTTGTTAGATCAACAAAAACTGCAACCTGCCATCAAAGAGCGTGAATACACTGAGGAGGAGCTGCGCATAAAGCAACAAATATTGGCTCAATATTCTCAGGTTTGGATTTTAATGTTTTTAAAATGAATCAATTATCGCTGATAGTACAATCAAAATTTCAACAAAATAGTCAAACCGAATATTTTAAATAAAACAAACGAAAAGGTTTCAGTCGGACGCAATCGACTGCGATGTACTCGGAGAGTATATATATAAATATCTGTGTTTAGGATTTTGCATGCAAAAAGTAATGTATGGGACCTTTTGGGTATAAAAAGCAGGCAGAAGGTGTCGGCTTCCAAGGGTGCTCTAGCTTTAAGGGTGTCCAAGAAACAAGCAGTCATACGGACAGACGTACACAATGACGTACATTGCACAAAACCATATATCGTAATAAAAATATGTCCTTTTATACTAGGCAATCTGCAAATAAAATAAGATTTTGAATATTGGCGCTGGATTTCCTTTGACATCGACCATAAAATAATTTTCGAAGTAAAAATATGATTAAGAAAAAATATTGTCGGCAATCACAGTATACTATATGAAAACAAGTTAGAAGGCTCTAGTCGAGAAATCCCGACCAGGACATACCCTTAACCCCATACGTAACGCGTACAGTCATTTGTGCGTATTTACCGTGACCAATAATAATCAATTTTTCTAAATGTTTATTTTTTTACCCATAGTTTTAAACCTCATTTTCACAATTCTGAAATTAAAGTTTTTTTTGTTATCGATCACATGTGTATATCGAGAACCAGGAGTGGTTTCGATAATTTGAAACAAACTTGTTCATCTCAAGGTATAGGAGAGCTTAAACCCTGACTAGGTCATACACTTAACTTAACATACACTTAAAAATGACTCTAAACTTCTATTTGCGATATATCCGGTGTTTTTTTTAACCGTTTTTAATTAAATTTGTTCAGATGTTCATTATTTAATCCCTAGATAGGCATCCCTTTGCTCATGTTACTCAGACTAGTCAATCTGTTGTTTAACAACAATTTTTGACGCTGCGAGCAACTAATTTATAACCCCCAATAAAACTAAGCAACAAACACACAGCAAATGCTCGAGTTTTGACTGTCAACCGTAGTGTCATAAAAGTGTTTATTTGTTAAAATTTATGACTTCAAAATCATTGTGGCAGTATGCGACAAAGTATAGTTTGTTTTGATGTGATCAATAAGTAACGAAACAGTTGATTTTGAAAAACTAATGAACGAATAAATGAATTCACTCAATAATTTCTCTGGTTGTATTTTTTTATACCCTTAACGCATAAAATGGGTAAATAAGGGTATAATGGTTTTGTGCAAATGTTTGTAACAGACAGAAGGAAACATCTCCGACACTATAAAGTATATATATTCTTGATCAGCATCAACAGCCGAGTCGATCTAGCCATGTCCGTCTGTCCGTCTGTCTGTCTGTCTGTATGAACGCGCCGATCTCAGAGACTATAAGAGGTAGAGACTTCAAACTTTTAAAGTAAACTCTCCTATACCATAAGCAGATCAAGTTTGTTTTAGATTATCGATAGCACTTCTGGTTTCCGATATACACATGGGATCGATAACAAAAAATTCTTGAGTTTCAAAATTGCAAAAACGAGGTTTCAAACTATTGATAAAATAATGAAGATTTCAAAAAATTTGTTTAAAATCGGTTGAGAATCACCGAAGATATCGTAGTTTTAAATTTTGTCATTTTTGCCATATTGGTCACTGGGTAAAAGACTGTACACGATACGTATGGGGTTAAGGGAATGTCCTAGTCGGGATTTCTCGACTAGAGCCTTCTTTCTTGTTTCCTATTGAAAGAAACAATATAAACACTGATTTTTGTGGTGACGCACAGAGTAATAAATGTGTTAATTTTCCTTATATTTTTGAGTTCAAAAGTTGTGTTTGTTGTAGATGTTGTTGTAGTGCTCACAATTGCAAACTTTGTGCTCACCAAGGATTTAATCCATTATTTTATTCTTTAAACCTTTTTTTTATAATTTTGAAGTTAAAGTTATTTCTTATATCGATCACATGTGTGAAAGTATCGAAAACTGGAAGAGTTATCAATAATTCTTACTATTTCGCCTAGGGCTTAGGCGAGCTTTAGTTTAAAATCTGGACTATCTATCTCTTATAAACTTTTAGATCCAGGCGTTCGTACATACGGACGGACAGACGGTCGGACAGATAGACATGGCTATATCGACTCGGCTTTTAATGCTGCTCAAGAATATATCTGTGGTCATATGGAAGAGTAGCTTGAGTCGAATATTGAAGTTTTGAATTATCTCCAATTTTGTGTATCAATTTTCCTACTTGGTTTTCGTGAAAAATCTATATGCTTAAATGTTAATAATAAGTTTATTAGAGAAGAAAGCTACAACTTTTAAAAAAATATTTGGGAAATAGAAAAATTTTTACACCTTTTATACATAAGCGCCGTTTACGCACAGTGGGGCCTTTGCTCATTTAACATTGCAAAAATCATAACTTCTAAACTAATGAAGCGATTTCAAAAATTTAAAAAGCACATAGAAAACTTCTAAAGCTTTAAAATGAGTGTTTGCCAAGAGTTCTAGGTATACGTGCAGATTAAATATTCAAGGTCAAAGTCAAGAAATATTTTCGAGCATATTTTGCTTGTAAAATTCAAATAAAATTTTTTTTTAAATTATAACTGAAAATTTTTAATGATTTCAATAACTATATATATCATTTTTAGTTGTTTTAATTCGATTTTCTAACTAAAATAGATAACATTTAAATTGGTATTTTTGCCGATTTTTTGAGGTTAATTTTTAATATTTGCTATTGATGACTAATTTTCAACAAAATGATCATCAACATTAATGTTCATATCTAATAAACTTAACATTTCGGAACTATATTTGCTTCCTTCCAAATCCTTTCGTGATCGCACATGTCTAAGCGATGCAAGAAGTGGATCCGAGGAGGCTGCCAGCATGTTAAAAAGGTCTTCATTTTGTCGAGCCCGAAAAATTTTGCACGTATTTGTGTATCTGAACCTTTTGTTGTCCTTATTTTTACATTCCTGTGATTCTTCAGACAGCTCTCCAATTGGTAAGCATTGATACTCTATTAAGTCCTTTCCATGAGCCAAAATCCTATGTACCGTGGGCGTAAGTTTTTTCTGAGGATACAAATCAGTCAAAAGTTGAGCTGTTTGCGATGTGTATTCGCTAAATTTTGCACCATTTATCATTTCCTTGCAGTTTATAACATTTAGGATAGCAGCCAACCTTTTAAGGATCTCAAGATTAACACCTGTTATCAAAAATGTCATTTTATCATTTTCAAAAAATCGCCTTGAAGTATTTTCGTCATTCGTATTTCCGTATCCATGCTCTGGGTAGTCAACTTTCAATCCCAACTTCCGCGAGAACTCAGCTTGTAAAATTTCTTTTCTACAAATTTTTTTTTTACAAATAGGACACCTTGAAGTTGAGGAGGTAATTGTAATTTTATTTAAGACTTTTCCATCAATCATTGTCAGGAAAAATTGAAAGTTTATCGTGATTGTTTTTCCACTCTTAGTTTGAAAAACAGTAGGTTTTAAGTTGGCTAATTTGGTTCCGTATGTCGCTTACAGTTGATTTAATCAACTCAACTCTTCGCATAAGGTACGTCTCATATTTATAACGCCACCCGTTATTTTGCTTTATCTCTGTAACGGTAATTTCTTTTCTGTTTTGATCTTCTACGAAAATAACTGTATTGATGAGATAACAATGCACACCAACTTTGAGATTTTTTCAGATAACGGTACTTTTGTTTTTGCGATAATTCTGTTTTTAGCATGTCTCACAATTATAACGCCACTTGCAATAAATGAGATTTAAAATTAGTTAGCGATGAGTTCATAACAATTTTTGTGAAGAAGTCGTGAAATTAATTAGTTAAAAGAGACATGCCGCGAGGAACAAGTTTAACAGAGCTAGAAAAAGGGATATTGCACGTAAACTGGGCAGGAGCCATCGACTTATCCAAAATTTTTTGAAAGATCCTGATGCGTATGGCTCTAATAAGCGCTCAGGAAGAAAAAAATTACTTAGTGCCCGGGATGAGCGCAAAATTTTGAGAAAAGCCAGTAACAGTTCAACAAGTTTGCGCGACTTGCAAGCTGCTGTGGACAAAAAAGTCAGTCGCAGCACAGTTTGGCGGACATTGAAGGGCTCAAATTTTATTAGAAGTGAACTAATGAGATGTGTTCCGGCCCTTAAAGCTGAGCACAAGGTCGCACGCATGGAGTTTGGACGAAGAAACATGAATACACAGTGGTCATCCGTAAGCCATGAAAAATCATTAAATGATTTGCTCTTTCTCTAAGCTAAAAAATTTTAGGTAATTTTTTCGGATGAAAAGAAATGGAATTTGGATGGTCCTGATGGTTTTCGACGTTATTGGCATGATCTGAGGAAAGAACCGCTTTTCTTTTCTAAACGGAATTTTGGAGGGGGAAATGTGATGGTTTGGGGAGCATTTTCTACTGCAGGATGTTTAAAACTGCAGTTTGTTTCGCCAAGAATGAAAAGTGCAGATTATATAAGAGTTTTGGAAAACAGTCTTATCCCATTTTTGGATGAACATGGGGGCAGAGACTGGATTTTCCAACAAGATAACGCCGCAATCTACGTTAGCAGAGAAACAAAATCATGTTTTTCTGCAAATAATATCAATGTGTTGGACTGGCCAGCAAGATCACCAGATCTAAGCCCCATTGAGAACCTTTGGGGTATCTTAGTACGTAAGGTGTACAAAGCAAATCGACAATTTAATACAGTTGAAGAGCTCAAAAGTGCCATTGAAGGTGCTTGGCTGGATATTGAGCCAGAAATTGTGAAAAATTTATTATTAAGTATGCCAAACCGAATTTTCAATGTTATAGCAAAACAAGGAAATCAAATTTGAAAATAAACTTTGAAAATAAGGAACAAACAGCTCAAATTAAAATCGAACATCTCATTTATTGCAAGTGGCGTTATAATTGTGAGACATGCTAAAAACAGAAATATCGCAAAATCAAAAGTACCGTTATCTGAAAAAATCTCAAAGTTGGTGTGCATTGTTATCTCATCAATACAGCTATTTTCGTAGAAGATCAAAACAGAAAAGAAATTACCGTTACAGAGATAAAGCAAAATAACGGGTGGCGTTATAAATATGAGACGTACCTTATTTTGAGAAAAGAGGGCGACAATAATGAATCGATGATTTTTCCAATGTTCAGAAGTTTCACTCCTCAGGCGTAAGGGAACAACAGAAGCCATAAACATATATTTACCTGCCTTTCACACCCTTTCAAGCCGGTAATTATAAACTCAACATTTCTTTAAGGGGGTACATATAGTCAGTGTGTGTTATAAATAAACAACACACCCGCTACAGCCAAATATGCATGCGCTCTTCTTCTTCCTTATACATGCCGCGTGCTTTCAAACGCGAGGTACACCTAGTTTTTTTGGATTTATCTCGATTTCCGCAGATTTAGACCACAACATATGAAAGGTAAATATTTCATCTATCACATGTGGTCCCACCATTATCCCGCATCATCCCTGTGAGTTCTATTCCACAAAAGTACAAAAATAAGGAAAATTTAGTGTATTTTTTATACGTTTCTAGTCTAATAAGTATTTCAGTTATATTCAAAATTTAAACAACAAAATACTAACATTGAACATACTTTTCATATAAAAACAAGTAAGAAGGCTCTAGTCGAGAAATCCCGACTAGGACATACCCTTAACCCGATACTTAACCATTACCGTTACTTATGTATATTAAATCAGTGACTTATATGACCAAACTTCAAGCTGCGATATCTCCGGTGTTTCTGAACCGATTTTGATCAAATTTCTTTAAATGTTTATTATTTTATCCGTAGTTTTAAACCTCATTTTCACAATTTTGAAATTCAAGATTTTTTTGTTATCGATCACACTTGTATATCGGAAACCAGAAATGTTATCGAAAATTTAAAGCAAACTTGATCTGCTCATGGTATAGGAGAGCTTAAGTTTCAAGTTTGAAGTCTCTAGCTCTTATAGTCTGTGAGATCGGCGCGTTCATACGGACGGACAGACGGACAGACAGACATGGCTAGATCCACTCGGCTGTTGATGCTGATCAAGAATATATATACTTTATGGGGTCGGAGATGCTTCCTTCTGTCTGTTACATACATTTGCACAAAACCATTATACCCTTATTTACCCATTTTATGGGTTAAGGGTATAAAAAAGATCGAAGATCGGTTGTTTATATCGCCCAATATTCACTTTGAAAGTGGCGAATTTTCGTAAAAATTGTCATTTATTCGTACTCACGAAAAATTTGTCAACTTTCATAAGCTCTAGCAGACATAATTTTTTACCGATTTCAAAAACCTTGGATCCATTATTTTTGAAGTATTCTCTGTCGATTACATGTTTCACTTTTGCCAAACGCGTTCATGAAAAAAATCATTTATGCTACGCTTTTCCGGCAAAGGCCCCACTGCTGTTTTGCAATATAGGTTTTTTGTTTATTTCATCAAATTGCATTTCATCATAAGAACTAACACTCACTTAAAATTGCTAAATGCAAGAATACTATTTCTTTAAAAAAAAAATGGTTTGAAAGTAGTAAGTTTATTTTTTGAATGTAAATATTTGTGCAGCTTAAGTCTATATAAATGGAATAGTTATATGATGAATGGAAACTATGTGTGTTTGACAAATGCATGGCTCTTTCAAAAAACTTAAGCCAAAAAGTAAACGCACATAATATGTAAAAAAAAAAAAACAACATTATTTTTCAAAACGGATTAAACAGATTTATGCGCTTTGACATCTATGTATGTATCTTCTTACGCAATAACTCAATTCGCGCTTAAGTCGACTTAAGCTACTCTTCCATATGACCACAGATATATATTCTTTATGGAATTCTTTCTTTTTACCCATTTTATGAGTTCAAGGTATATTGGTTTTATGAGAATTGTTTTGAGCTTAATTAAAAATACAATTTAATTTTCTTTACATATTAACTCACCAAGTGGTGGATAAATGTCTTAAATTGATTTGAGTCATCATTAAGCAAGTAACTGCTTTGTTGTTCTACCAGGTTGCATAACTTTTTGCGTTTTCCAGACTTGAGGATAAAATATTTAGAATCAATTTCATGACGCTACTGTGAATATTCCAGGATTGTTGTTCTTATGGTTTTGGCTTTACTAAATATAATAATTGTGTGTGTCTTTTACAATTGTAGACCGTCGTCAGCGATGCTGAAATTGATGATTCGGACAATGAAGTCGCTGAGCCGAGCGGTTCGGGTGTCATGGCTCCTAATACCAACAAATCCGATGTGGCAAATTTGGCCAAGGAAAAGCGCGAGCAAGCACGTCTGGAAAGTGCGGCCAAAAAGCAAAAAGACAAGGAAGATCGCGAGAAGCAAAAACAACTGCGCGAGGAAAAGAAAGAGAAACGCAAAACCGTCAAGGGCGAGCGTCGCCGGTAGCCTAAACAACTTTTGGCACTTTCATAAATTCAGTCAGAATGTGTAAACTAAATACCATATACATTTTGTATTGGAGTATTTTTCCAAATGCAACTTGTAATTAAAACGATGATTTTTGATTTGCAAATAAATTTATGTTCGAAATTGTTTTCACTACATTAAATTTAAACGCTTTGTAAATGGCATAAACTTTAATTGAATTATTGCTTTGACTAATTTAATTCTTGGCATTTCAGCTTAAACTTAAGATTTAAACAATCATAATATATTAATCGCTAATAGTGTCTTAAATTATGGCGTTATTGACTCAACCTCATCCTTATGTTCATTTTGCCCAGTTTCTGACTCTTGATCAACTGTAACATTGTCAGCTTGTGAGTTTTGATTTATTGCATGTGTTGCTTGGAGCTCTAAGGATATTTTTTTTAAAGCCTCTACATCATCTAACTGTATTCGCCGATTGTTTCGATCCAAGCATTTTAATTTAACGTCAATGAAGTCGCTAACGTACTGTTCATCACACCGGGAATACTGAAAATGAAGTCACAATCAATTGGTTAGATTGTCAATTAATTTATAAAAAATATATGTATATATTTAAAACTATTGTAAAGTTGGAGTAATAGCAATAGCATTTAATGCATGCCGTTGTAAGCCACGGGGCACCTGCTATAAAAAAGCTTAGGGAAATACCTTTTTGGATCATGTACACAAATTAAAAAAGAAATTAAAGAACACTTCGCTAAAAATCTTAAATTAATCGCAATAATTCTTTAAATATTATACCCTTAACACATAAAATGGGTAAAAGAGTATAATAAAGGAAGGAAGCATCCCCGACCCCACAAAATATACATATTTTTGACCAGCATTGTAAGAGGTAGAGACTCCACATTTTAAACTTAAGCTCGCCTAAATTTTTGCTTTAATAATCGATAAATTTTCTGGTTATCGATATACATCAATATCAAAAAAGCTTAAAGTTAAAAATTCTAAATATTAGGGTGGATAAAATAATCAATAATCAAGCGTGGTAACACAAATGGTTGAATGCGTTATGTAACGGGTTATGGTTATGTTTCAATCGGGATTTCTTGACTAGAGCCTTCTTACTTGTTTTTATAAAATGATACCAAAGGAAGGAACTTGATTGGTTCAATGCCGAAAACATTCTCGGTTTTTTATTGATCAACGTTAAAAAGTGTCATGATTAAGGCGCTTAGCCAAATTGGGTAAATCGCTAGCACTGAAGGATGCAAATCGATTTTATAAAACATCTCAAAATTTGTGACGTTGAAACTTATAAAATCAATTGATGCTACGAAATCTGCATTAAGTATTTTCTACAGGGGCTTAAACATGATGTTGCCACTAACGTTTGTACAAACAGACAAACAAACAGAATAACGGACATTGTATTGTTCCACTACAATTTCCGATTTGCATTGTTTTTGTCAATTATGAAAATAAAACGTTGCTTTGGGCGCAACCAACTGCAAATTAATTTGATAACAGAATCAAACGGATGTTGCTTAAAAATAAGAACGCATGACATTTTTGGGCGATGTCACTAGATACACACACTATAGGCAAGGGCGTGGGCGCCAGTAGCTGTTTACTAACCAAATTTGGCAGCTGCAGCTGTAAGGATATCCTATATCCTATATATGTCAATTTATAGATTTTCATTATTTCAGTTTAAAGTCTCTAGCTTTGAAGGTGTCAAAAAAAGTTGTATTCATGCGAACGGACACCACAATGGACATTGCTCATAACCAATATACTGCTAACTTTGGTATTAAAGTATGATAATAATTAAATTGGTATCTTTACTTTTATAGACCTTAAACAAATAATTTATTTCTGGACTTTACCACTGAAGTGGATGTAAAGATCAACTGAAGCTCATGCGGTCTATCCGCATCCTGTGATGTTTTAACGCGTAAATATTTTTGCAATAGATTTGTTTGTTCATCCTTACGCCAGACGCACAGGCGGCTGTCGTGCAACCAGTTGATGTCCAGTAAATCTTTCTTCTTCAGCAACAAATCAAGGTTTGCAAGCTTGGCAAACTGCTTCTTATTCGAAAAATTCTGACATCGTTTAGACGTGGAAGGGCTATCAAAATCGTCATCGCTAGGCTCCGATTCCATTTCATCCTCGTTATCTTCGTTAGACTCAAAATCCTCATCGCTTACCTTTGTTGCAATGGCACGTCTTTTTACTTTAGCTGCCATTGCAGCACCTTTTCGCTTGCGTCCACTGCCAATAGCGTCACCGCCAATGCTGCTACTGCCAGAGAAACGCTGCTGCTTGAGTTGAGGCTTCTTGTTTGGACGCCAGTCCTCCTCGGAATCGTCGTCATCGGGGCTATATTCCTCCTCGTCGGAGTCCAAGTCAAATGTGGTGGTAACCAATTCGGTGCGACTACGCATCTTACAGCACAGGTGAGTCAAGAAGTCTGCGATTTAAAATTTATTAAAAAGTTTTTGTTGACGACACGACAACGGTAAATTGCAACACAGCCTCTCAATTCCATCCAAATAAGGGTTGTTTCGGTCGCCCAACGCGCTTAGCCTCTTTCGAGAGCTTTTTGTGCCTGAAAGCTTGCGGCAGTGTTGCATTTGCCGGGGTTAGCATCGAATGCTGTTGCATGCTGTTTTGAAAAATTTAGCATAACCTGACAACCATTTTTATACTTTGATACCAAAGGTATCATAGTATATTGGTTTTGTGCAATGTCCGTCATAACGTAACGTAACTTTTTTCGACACCCTTAAAGCTAGAGCCTTGCAACTTTGCAAATATCTTGGTATATGCCTTCGTCAGACAAAGTGTTAAATTTAGGGCTCTATGACCTCAGGGGGCCTGGAAAATCGATAACAAGTCGATACATCTCGATGTGCACATCGATATAACACATATATATCCCACATTTTGGCGGCTGGAGTCACCAAATTTGAGGGCAAGGTAGAAGGTGGCATTCCCCATTAAACTGCATCAATAGTTTGGATGCCACGCCCACCTCTTCCGCCCCCAGATCCCCTCCAATTATAAACAAAAATGTCTGTATCTTCTACAGTTTTAAATCTATAGCCGCCAAATTTTGTATAAAGATAGGTGCTGACATTTGACAAAGTAATGCATTAACATTTTGGATGCCACGCATCCAAACAACGAAACATGCCCCATCGCCCTAAAAACAACCGGAAAGTATGTATCTTCCACAGTTTTTAATCTAGAGTCACCAAATATAGTAGGGAGGCGGATGTTGCCATTCCCCAAAGATCTGCTTTAAATGAACGGAGTTGGATGCCACGCCCACTTATACCGCCCACCTTTCAAAATGTGAAAACTCTATATCTCTCTCAGTTTTTGGGCTAGAGTTACCAAAATTGGTGGGCATATTGTTAGTTACATCTGTAACAGATGTGCATCACAATTTTGAATGCCACGACTGCTTATACCGCCCACCTCTAAGTCTTCCTTCCTTCCCCTTCCCCTTCTGCCTGATATTTGTACCCAAAACACCCATATATTACTATTTGCGCACATAATCCTGAACACAATTATGTAAACTGGTATCAAAGTATATGGCAGTCGGTTGCGTCCGACTGCAACGTTTTTACTTGTTACCATTGAAAATGTTTCTATGTGGATTAAAAATTCCTTACTTTAAAATCCGTGTTCTAAGCTTTCTACTCAAATAATATCTGCAGAATCAGGTTTGTTCGGTAATTATGCAGTTTGGTTACTTTTCCGAAAAGTGGGGGAATTTTTTTTTTTTTTTTATAGGCACCTTCGATTGGTTGCCGCTAATGATATTCCATGGGGGGAGGCTGAAATTTTCCATAAACTCCATGAGTTATGGGGTTTTGAAATTATCATGAATATTCGTGATTTTGAAGAACGCTAAGGAGAGGGGGGGGTGAACACACATGAAAAAAATGTGCCCGATAGTGTGATCTGCTCCGGAACATAGCCAATAGTGCCAATAGAAGTGGCGTGAGCCACTGCTTTACGGCGTTTGAAAGTTTAAAATGCCGTTAAAACTTTCAAACGCCGTAAAAGCAGTGGCTCACGCCACTGCTAAGGCACTGTTTGCTATTGGCACTATTGGCTATGTTCCGGAGCAGATCACACTATCGGGCACATTTTTTTCATGTGTGTTCACCCCCCCCTCTCCCAAGCGTTCTTCAAAATCACGAATATTCATGATAATTTCCAAACCCCATAACTCATGGAGTTTATGGGAAATTTCAGCCTCCCCCCATGGAATATTACTTACTATGATGCAATCAACAGCTTCATGAAAAAAAAAATAAAAATTCCCCCACTTTTCGGAAAAGTAACCAAACTGCATAATTACCGTTTGTTCAACCAGTTCACCCAAATCAACAATCAAATGAAATAAAGTGTTAAAAGTGTTGTTAAAAACTAAGAGAGTTTAATTTAATCAAATGTTTCTAGGATACTCTGAAATACCCCTGCAGTACGCGGGCCCGATTTTCACTTGGGAATGTCCGTAAACGAACCGAGCAGTACGGCGGTGCAAACCCAATAGTTAACGATTTCCCTGTGGCCACACGCTTTGCAATATCGTTAGAGCTCAAAGTTAACTACATATTTCGTTAGGCGTTCGCTTTAGAGCTTTTGCACACTATAACACTAAACCTTACCGGCACCTTTTTATAAAAGCACCTTTTAAAAAAAGCCAGAATTTCGAAATTGTGTGAACGAGATTTAAAAAAATTTGATCAAAATCGGTTAAAAATCACACTGGTTAAATACACACAAATGAGTGTGCGCGTTACGTATAGGGTTATAGGTTTTGTACTAGTCGTGATTTCTTGACTAGAGCCTTCTTAGTTGTTTTAGTTTTTTTTTTTTTTGTAAATATGAAAATTTATATAGATTATGAAAGAATATTAACTCAACTTTGAATTTATAATAGAAGCTTCTTAAAAGCTGTTTCTAACAATTTGTATTTTGTCAAATTATAATTTAGTTCAAACGAAATGGAATGTATCATATCTGTTTTCAAATTCTCTGTGTCATCCGACATGACTATACATGGTTTTATCTGTGATATTTCAAAATTTAAGAGCGTCGATTAGTAATTTTCTGCTAATAGTTATATTGCGACAAGTGTGCGATAATAAAACAGAAATGTTTTCTCCAAGTAAGTTAAACGTCTTTATATAAGTTTGTTTTATTAAAAAGGCATGAACTCACGAATTTTTAATAAAAAGCCTCTTGACGTCTGCACGCGACTCCATGCATTGTATCTGAATCAAGTGAATATTTTGTTCTTCTCTAGTGAGCCTTTCGCATTTTTTGATGCACCACTGGATCCACCCAATTTCTGCTCAAAATGCAGTGACAATAATCATGGCTGGGGCGAACTAGAGTGATGGGTTTACTTTACTTACTTACTTACTAAACACATCAGCTTCCGGCTAGAGCAGCTGAAAGCAAACAGGAACTGCATTCCACTATCACGCCTTCTCTCTGATCCTAGAAGTGCTGCCGTCGATACACACACACTGACAGTAAGTTGACTCACATTCATGCAGAGGCTCGAGTCTGTGTTACTGCTTACAATATCACAAGCAAAGCAAGCCATGTATGGCCTTACATTTTTTTCGCGACAAACCCAGTTAGAAACTTTTGCCATTGCAAGCCGCTCTATCTCTATTTTTTCCAATCGTCAAAGGCTCAGGCTGAAGAGAGCGTGTTGTTCTGTTTGTAATCTTTTTTAATTTTTAATACCCATTCACATCGTTTGTCTTTCGATTGTGATGGTTGTGTTTTTGATTTATTTATTTATTTATTTATTATTTTTCGAGTGTTTGTGCAGTGCAGAGCTTGCAAATAACAGTTGAGTTTTTTGCGTCGTCTTCAAATAAGACTTTTAACTGAGTATTTGAACAAAATACTCGCGAGTGACGCTTTTTCCGGCTTTATACACTTAACCCATAAAATGGGAAAATAAGGGTATTATGTTTTTTTTGCAAACGTATGTAACAGACAGAAGGAAGCATCTCCCCATAAAGTATATATGTATATTCTTGATCAGCATCAACAGCCGAGTCGATAATGCCACGTCTGTCTGTCCGTCTGCCTGTTTGTGTGTCTTTCTGTCGGTATGAACGCGACGATCTCAGAGACTGTAAGAGCTGGAGACTTTAAACTTTAAACTTAAGCTCTCCTATACCATGAAAAGAACGAGTTTGCTTCAAATTGTCGTTAACACTTCTGTTTTCCGATATATTCAAGAGATCGATACCAAAACAAGTAAAAACGTTGCAGTCGGACGCAACCGACTGCGATATACTTTGATACCAGTTCACATAGCTGTGATAAGGATTCTGAGTGCAAATAGTAATATATGAGGGTTTTGGGTATAAAATTGGAGACTCTAGCTCAAAAACTGACAAAGATATAGAGGTGGGCGGTATAAGTGGGCGTGGCATCCAAAACATTGATGCAGATCTGTTACGGATGCCACTAACAATGTTCATACCAAATTTGAAGAGCCTAGCTTAAAAACTGAGAGAGATATAGCGGTGGGCGGAATAAGTGGGCGTGGCATCCAAAACATTGATGTACAACTGCTACTGATGTCACTACCAATGTTCATACCAAATTTGGTGACTCTAGCTTAAAAACTGGCGAAGATACATGCCTTCCGGTTTTTTTTTAGGGCGGTGGGGCATATCCCGTTGTTTGGGGGCGTGGCATCCAATGTTTTGATGCATAACTTTGTCAGATGTCAGTATCTACCTTCATGTCAATTTTGGTGGCTATAGCTTCAAAACTGTAGAAGATACAGGCATTTTTGTTTATAATTGGAGGGGGGCTGGGGGCGAAATAGGTGGGCGTGGCATCCAAAGTTTTAGTGCAGTTTTTTGAGGAATGTTACCAGCTATCTTGCCATCAAATTTGGTGACTCTAGCTGCTAAAATGTGGGATATATTTGTGTTTTATCGATTTGCACATCGAGGTGTATCGACTTGTTATCGATTTCTCGGGCCCCCTGAGGTCGTAGAGCCCTACATTTAACACTTTGTCTGACGAAGACATGTACCAAGATATTTGCAAAGTTGCAAGGCTCTAGCTTTAAGGGTGTCGAAAAAAGTTGCGTTCATACGGACGGACGGACGGACAGACGGACGGACGGACAGACACCATGACGGACATTGCACAAACCCAATATACTATGAAACCTTTGGTATCAAAGTATAATAAAACCTGCAGTATAAAAAACAAGTAAGAAGGCTCTAGTCGAGAAATCCCGACTAGGACATACCCTTAATCTCATACGTAACGCCTACAGTCCATTGTAAATACTCACTGAATGACCATGTGACCAAACTTCAAACTGCTATGTCTCCGGTATTTCTTAACCGATTTTAATCAAATTTTTTCAAATGTTCATTATTTTATCGAAAGTTTCAAACCTAATTTTTACAATTTTGAAATCCGAGCTTTTTATACTTTGATACCAAAGGTATCATAGTATATTGGGTTTGTGCAATGTCCGTCATGGTGTCTGTCCGTCCGTCCGTCTGTCCGTCCGTCCGTCCGTATGAACGCAACTTTTTTCGACACCCTTAAAGCTAGAGCCTTGCAACTTTGCAAATATCTTGGTACATGTCTTCGTCAGACAAAGTGTTAAATGTAGGGCTCTACGACCTCAGGGGGCCCGAGAAATCGATAACAAGTCGATACACCTCGATGTGCAAATCGATAAAACACAAATATATCCCACATTTTAGCAGCTAGAGTCACCAAATTTGATGGCAAGATAGCTGGTAACATTCCTCAAAAAACTGCACTAAAACTTTGGATGCCACGCCCACCTATTTCGCCCCCAGCCCCCCTCCAATTATAAACAAAAATGCCTGTATCTTCTACAGTTTTGAAGCTATAGCCACCAAAATTGACATGAAGGTAGATACTGACATCTGACAAAGTTATGCATCAAAACATTGGATGCCACGCCCCCAAACAACGGGATATGCCCCACCGCCCTAAAAAAAACCGGAAGGCATGTATCTTCGCCAGTTTTTAAGCTAGAGTCACCAAATTTGGTATGAACATTGGTAGTGACATCAGTAGCAGTTGTACATCAATGTTTTGGATGCCACGCCCACTTATTCCGCCCACCGCTATATCTCTCTCAGTTTTTAAGCTAGGCTCTTCAAATTTGGTATGAACATTGTTAGTGGCATCCGTAACAGATCTGCATCAATGTTTTGGACGCCACGCCCACTTATACCGCCCACCTCTATATCTTTGTCAGTTTTTGAGCTAGAGTCTCCAATTTTATACCCAAAACCCTCATATATTACTATTTGCACTCAGAATCCTTATCACAGCTATGTGAACTGGTATCAAAGTATATCGCAGTCGGTTGCGTCCGACTGCAACGTTTTTACTTGTTTTTTTTTTAAATCTTTCCTTAAAATAGGTGTTGATGGCAGAAAAATGTAACCGACTCAGAACCATGAAACATGGTTCACATTTTACATATTTATAGAAGTTTCAATTGTCCCGTTGAAGTCGCAGTTAACATTAGCAGAGCTTCAACAGTTGGTTCTGAGCGCTGTTACATTTATTCTATTTTTCCTACTCAAGCACGCATGTTCGCTTTATACTTACTCCTAATATATTATACAATTATACAATTACAATTATAACGTATACATTAAACAATAATTCTACACGCTAATCCAAGCGCAACTAAGTGAATTACAACACAAGAATACAACTGAATAAACATCACACTGAACTCCGAAAATCCACCACCATCAGACTTATCTTTTTGGAGCCTCCGCCACAAACATTGGTCCTTTGAGCCGAATCGTTTTCTGCACTCGCCCAGCTAGTTCCTTGGTGAAATAAGATAAGTAATACTCATTAATTTTTTCTATCAATTGTGTCAAAATTGTTCGTACATACCGGCATCCCAAGTCCGCCATATTGCGACATATGTATATTTCCATATATACATATGTCGTATGTATGTAATTCCAATCTGTCTGAAAAGAAAATTGTGAACAATTTGCCAAGTCCGCATCTAAAATCCTATATAGTTAAACATATGTTACAATTTAAATATATTATAATATATTTATGAGCATAAGTCGGTACTTACAAGTGCCAATTCCACTGTTCCGTGCAAAGCACATATATACGTAGGTACACATCTACAAAAAACACATACACTACTCTACTTCTAACGCTAAAGAAGTTCTTCAAGACATCCCCAAGGAGCATTTATTATGCGAGGAATTTTTAGAAATCGATGAGTCAAGTACGGCAAAGACCCTGGGTATACGCTGGCAGGCGCGCAGCGACGAGTTCTTTTTCATGCCTGCTGACGCCGCCGTTCAAGGTTCGTATACAAAGCGGGAGGTCCTGTCCCAAATCTCAAAATTGTTTGACCCAGCCGGGTGGCTGGCGCCTTTCGTCATTCGGCCTAAGATCTTTATACAGGAAATCTGGCTCAAACAATTGGAATGGGATCAGCCATTCCCATCGGATCTAATCAGCAAGTGGCAAGAATACCTTGAGAGCTATCCTGCTTTGAGGGAAATTCGCATTCCGCGCTGGTTGCGTATTCAGCCACAAGGAAGCTGCAGTACCACGGATTCAGCGACGCCTCGGAGCGTGCGTACGGGGCAGCAATCTATGTCCGCTTCGAGATGGCAACTAGAGTAACCACCCATTTCCTTAATGCTAAGACGAGGGTAGCTCCAGTGAAATCCCTGTCAGTACCCCGTTTAGAACTGTGCGGGGCAGTCTTACTAGCTGAAGTGTCTTCCGAACTTCCCCACAAACTGCCAGCCAACCATTTTAAGCTTTTCTATTGGACAGATTCCACTATTGTGTTGTCCTGGTTGGATAAGCCCCCGTGCAAATGGACAACTTTTGTTGCCAACCGAGTGGCAAAAATCGCAGAAATTAGCGACCGTTCCGAATGGTCGCATGTCCGGTCGGAACATAATCCGGCAGATCTTGCGAGTAGAGGAGTCCGAGCGCAAGATCTGGTAGACAATTCTCTGTGGTGGAACGGGCCGGAATGGCTTCAACTGCCTCTAACCCTGTGGCCCTTTTCATCTGTTCCGATCCCAGTTACAGCCTTAGAGCAGCGCACTATTAAATGCAATTTAGCAAAGCTGCCTCCAACGTTCGATTTCCTGAGCATTTTCTCCGAATTCCATAAAGCGCTTCGCGTTATCGCCTATCTCCGGCGGTTTATTATGAGATGCAAGAAACTTACCAATCCAAATACAGTCGAACTCAGTTCCAGTGAGTTGTCCGAAACTCAAGAGCTGCTGATCCTTCTAGCGCAGCGAAGGGATTACGCGACCGAGGTTAAAAGTTTGACGCTTAAACAGCAAATCCCTGTCTCAAGTCACATCCGTAACTTGAATCCGTTCCTCGACAGCAAGGGAATTCTAAGGGCTTGTGGACGCGTGAGAGCGTCTCAGTCGTTAAGCTATGATGAACGCCACCCCATCATTATGTCTTGTTCGTCCACCTTTGCAAGGTTGTTAGTAAGGTTCACACATCGCATATCCTTGCATGGGGGAAACCAGCTTACAATGCGTTTCGTCCGTTCCAAATTATGGATCCCAAAACTAAAGATTCTCGTCAAGTCCATTATCAACTCCTGCAAGGTCTGCGTTATATATCGAAAACGGCTACAGACGCAGATGATGGGACCCCTACCAACGGAACGCTCCTCCTTCTCGAGACCTTTTACGCACACGGGCGTTGTCTTTGCTGGAGCCTTCGAAAATTGCACCGGTCGCGCATGTTTGATCACAATGGGGTACGTGTGTGTATTCGTGTGCCTTAGTACGAAAGCAATTCATCTGGAGACGACGTCGGACCTTACGACCGAAAAATTCCTTGCGGCTTTCTCCCGATTTGTAGCGCGGCGTGGGTGTCCACAACAGATGCACTCGGATAATGGCACAACCTACGTCGGGGCGGAGAAAACTCTATCGCGCGACTTCCTAGAAGCAATAAGGACTGGTGTGATCTCCAAACACGCCCACTAAAACCTCTCCTGGCACTTCAACCCACCAGGCGCTCCACAAATGGGAGGCTGGGGTGAAGAGTTTCAAAGCGCTGTTCTACAAGACCACATCCACGGTCAAATACACGTTTGAAGAACTTTCGACCCTACTGGCCAAAATTGAAGCGTGTCTCAACTAAAGGCCAATCTCTCCGATGTCCGAAGATCCTACGGACCTACTTGCCCTGACTCCGGGCCATTTCTTAACAGGTGGCGCCCGCATTTCTGTCTCCGAACCAGAAATACATGAAAAGGCCATTTCTTTTCTGAATCGCTGGCAACGCTTGAAGGCTCTCCACCAACAATTCTGCTTCCGTTGGAAGAATGAATACCTTAAAGAGCTCCTAAAGCGAACTAAGTGGCAAGCACCTTTACGAAACTTGCGAATCGGTGATATGGTCGTCGTTAAAGAGGATGACCTGCCGACAAATGAGTGGCGCCTTGGTCGAGTTACCCTGACCATTCCTGGCAGTGACGACAAGGTTCGCGTGGTAGATGTGCTCACCACTCCTGGCACCATACGTAAGCCGATCGCAAAGCTTATCCTACTTCCGATGGAAGATAAAATTCCTGAGCCCTCCGATTCCGAAGTCTCATTGAGCACGTGACTATTTATCCTTGAAAACACTCGTTCGGTGCTGTCCACGTACCTCCGTGTTAATTGTCAATTATCAATGACTTCAAATATTTATACTTTTTTTCCTTTTCGGACTTTTCTTTGTAGAGAAATAATAATGCCTTCTCGCAGGCCCACGCAGCATAGCCGCCCCATCGGCACCGATTCATTTCAGGATGTGTCGAGGAGTTCACGTCTTGCAAGTGCCAGCGCTTCCTGCGACTCACGGCAGAGAAGCGCCTCCGAGCCGTGCTCATTAATAAATACTGCTCGAACTGCATGGCACATCAGCACTCCGGGCAATCCAGCCGCAGTGCGGGCAAGTGCAAAGTCTGCCACAGGGACCATTATACGCTGCTACATTTTAAAGAGGTCCGACGCAACGTCCGCCCGTCGAGAGAGCGTGGTCGTGCAACTCAACCCCGGACAGCAGAAGCTTCTCGCTCGCGGTCTCCAACCGCTCCTCATCGTCCCCCGCCGTCACCCCCTCATGGCATGCACACGTCGTTGATGTCCCTAATTCAACACAATGCGGTGAGCGTCCTTCCAAGGGCGTTAGTCAAATTCGACACCGGAGTCAAGGTGTTCGACGTCGGGGTCTTGGTTGACCCGTGCAGCCCTACCAGCCGCATCTCCACGTCTCTGGCAACAGCCTTCAAGCTATCCGTCACCCGTGTCGGTGCGGAAGGTGTCTGCACGGTGATCCTGAGATCAGGGGTGACCAACTTCAACAAGGAAATCATCCTTCGGGTCGAACCTAACTTCAGCTGCCGCACTTAACTAAAGCCCATCACTGTCGACACCGATCAATATAAAAGAATTGTCCTGGCCGACGAGCGATGGTATCGTCCGTCGCTTCTATTCGTGGCACTCGGGGCAGATGTGTATCCTCACAACATCCTCAACGGAATGCTCCCGAGCGCCAATGGTCTGCCGATGGCCCAGAATTCGGTATGTGGCTGGATTCTGTCCGGGACCTGTGGCCAGTAGCTCCATTGCAATGCATTGCAAGGGGGGGAGGATGTTGATGCCAGAAAAATGTAACCGACTCAGACCCGTTGAAGTCGCTGTTACCATTAGCAGAGCTTCAACAGTTGGTTCTGAGCGCTGTTACATTTATTCTATTTTTCCTACTCAAGCACGCATGTTCGCTTTATACTTACTCCTAATCTATATATATAAAATAGTTTGTCCTGACTGACTGACTGACTGACTGACTGATTGTTGAGAGACCCACAGCCTAAACGATAAGAGCTAGAAGGCTGAAATTTTCACATGCAGCTTGAAAGTGAGCACTAAGAAAGGATTTTTAATTTGGAACAAATTTGGAACAAATCAATTTATTACATTAATCACTTTACCTCATTCCACCACTCTGGCGCCTCATCGTCGCACAAGCTGTGAGTTTCAACGCCGCAAAGGTTTCAAAAAAAAAAAAAAAAAATACCCACTCCATTACTGCCGTCTGCGCACAAGCTATTGCGGCCGATTATACACAAAAACAAAACAAATCACCCATTCCACTTCTGCCGTCTGTAGATGTGTCTCCGTTATTCTCTTTTCTTCTGTGTGCCCTTGACAATTGTTTTTCGAATCAAGTAGCATTTGTTGTTGTTGTTGTTAGTAAGTGTTGTTGTTGGGCTCGCAATGCTTCTTTTTGTTGGTATCATTGATTTAAAACAAATCAATTAAAACATAATTTGGTTTTGTACACCAGAATATGTTACGCGAGTGGTTTTACCTACATACTTGCTAATTATCAAACAAAACTTAACACACAAATACCTATAGCCATTGTTGTTTTGATATAATTTTCAAACTGACATTTGTAACTTTAGTTGGTGTTGCAAATGCACATATGTACATACATACACATGTATTTACGTGCATTTTTCATTATTTAGTACATACATATATATTAATACATACATATATATTAACAAAAATGCAAGTGCAAATATTTGTTAATGCCCGCATACATTGTTGTATCTGTAGCAAGCTAAATGAAAGCAATAAACATGTTCACCAAATATAGACCGTGCAAAAACTAACACACTAACAAATAGGATCTTAAGAAATGTAATCAAACAAAACTTAACACACAAAAAAAAAGTTGAATTCTTACTGACAGACGGTCATTGCACAAACCCAATATACTTTGGTATGAAAGTATAAAATTAAGTTGCATTACAAAAGCAAGCAAATAGGCTTAAGTCGAGAAATCCCGACTTAACGATACTCTGTGCTTAAATGACTTGCAGTAGTGGAATTTTTCTGACTACACCTCAATATAAAATATATCTGGATATAGATTTAGAAATATTTAATTCATTTGAACCAATAATTTCACAGATTTTATTAAGTTATACATAGTTTTAACTCTATAAGTTTTAAAATTCCTTTTTTTCGTTATCGATTACATGTGTATATCGATCTATATAACTAATATATATACCTAACGATCTATATTGACTTGATCTGCCTATGGCTTAGAAGAAGTTATGTTTCAAATTTGAAGTCTTTAGCTATTATAGTCTTTGAAAACGGGTTCGTAGATGCTTCCTTCTGCATGTTATATACTTTTGCACAAAACAAATATACCCTGTTTGCCCAATTTATGGGATTAGGGTATAAATATAATGTAATATTTTACTCATCGATTGCTTGCAAAACAAAGTTGTCAGTATATTTCGTCGCCACAGTAAGTTCATAGAGCGAAGCACAAGAAATCACCGCAAGCAGCATACACAGTTGAGCGAATCTATGCATGAGTGCAACGAACGTGTGAGTCGCGCTCCCAAAACCTAAGAGCGGTTTAAAACTAGACGCGCGCGTCGCTCTTAAGACTTAGATATAAAAAAATTTGAATGCAATCATGCGCTTTTGTTGTTGATAATTTATTCGCACGCTCTGCATGTCAAACATGAATCTTAATATCCCTACCTCCTTCGAACTTATAGGCTTAGTTAAGCATAACTAAGAGGCTGAATTTAAGGGAATGGCATTGCCTAATTTGTACCACCCACACCAAGCTCTTAAGTACAAGCGTTGTATGTAAGAGCTCGCTGTGTGTTGATTAGAGGAATAACTGTAATGCTCTTTTCCAATTTATGTTTATACATACAATAGTAAGGGAATTGGTTATGCATTTTAGTATACATTTATTGTGAAAAAAGAAAGTAACGTTTCGTTTAAGCTGATTTTTTAATATAATTGTATTAAAGGATAGCATCAAAAGTTACTTTTTGGATCAGTGAGTTATTTATTATTCTGATTTTCGTATTATATATACAATTCATTTAAAATACGTATTTTTATGATAAGTTATAAAAAATATTTAATAACTATTATTTAAATATTTAAATAACGAACAACGTATTTAAATTTCTTTTGTTGTTTTTAAAACACAAAAATAATAAGTTGATTTTATAATTAACAATTGAAGCAACATTATATATAGTTGTCTTCTATTTGGCTTATTATTTCATTTAATAGTCATATAGACGCTGCTTTAGTGCATTTAAAATTCAAATACAACTAAGCGGTCTAAATATTCTATTGAAATAATATAAGTTGGTATACTCAATTTGATTGAATTCTATACTTGCGTATAGACACTGTAACATTGTTACAATCGTTGTACAGTGAAGCCAATTTTTAACTTATTTTTAAGAATTTATTTATTAAATACTCAGCTTCATATTAAGTTGTTTATTTCTTTTGTTGTTTTTAAAACACAACAATAATAAGTTAATTTTAGAATTAACAATTGAAGCAACATAATATATAGTTGTCTTCTATTTGGCTTATTATTTCATTTAATAGTCATATAGACGCTGCTTTAGTGCATTTAAAATTCAAATACAACTAAGCGGTCTAAATATTCTATTGAAATAATATAAGTTGGTATACTCAATTTTATTGAATTCTATACTTGCGTATAGACACTGTAACATTGTTACAATCGTTGTACAGTGAAGCCAATTTTTAACTTATTTTTAAGAATTTATTTATTAAATACTCAGCTTCATATTAAGTTGTTTATTTCTTTGGTGTTTTTAAAACACAAAAATAATAAGTTAATTTTAGAATTAACAATTGAAGCAACATTATATATAGTTGTCTTCTATTTGGCTTATTATTTCATTTAATAGTCATATAGACGCTGCTTTAGTGCATTTAAAATTCAAATACAACTAAGCGGTCTAAATATTCTATTGAAATAATATAAGTTGGTATACTCAATTTTATTGAATTCTATACTTGCGTATAGACACTGTTACGTTGCAACAATCGTTTTTCAGTGTAGTCAATTGACTTTGAGCCAAATTAAATATGCCTGTTGAAACTTTAGATATAAATGGTGTTTTGGTGCTGCATTCAGTTGTTAGCATAATTGGTGATGGAGCCTGTCTTTTTAGATCTATTTCCCACCTTTTATATGGTAGGGAAGGCTTCCATGCCACCATACGACAACATATTGTAACCCATGTCGTTACCAACTGGGAATCTTTTGCTTGCTTTAGCATAAATTTAAATGGAGAGTGTTATAGCTCTTCTGAACAATATGAGTGCGCTATGTCAAACTCATGTACATATGGTACTGCATGTGAGCTTCAAGCAGCAGCAGAAACTTATGCTGTAAGTTTTCAAGTTTTTCAAAATGGAAATTTATTACAAGCATTTGGCAATAATATGCATCCTGTAAAAAGATTGCGTTTTACCGGTCCATTAATGAATGGACATTTTGATGTTTATATTCCTGTAGAGGAAGTATTAACTCAAGATTTTGACACATCAAGTGAATGTTCAACTGATAATGGTAAAAATCCTGTTAAGAGACGGCGTCGGTTCACCGACAAAAAAAAAAAATGCACGAAAACATTCAGATGCAAAATATTTTGATCAAAATAGGGATAAGCACATAGAAGCATCAAAAAGATATCAGGCTGATAATCCTGATGCTCATTGAGATGCAGTGAGAAGATATCAGGCTGATAATCCTGAAGCTCATAGAGATGCAGTGAGAAGATATCAGGCTGATAATCCTGAAGCTCATAGAGATGCAGTGAAAAGATATCAGGCTGATAATCCTGAAGCTCATAGAGATGCAGTGAGAAGACATCAGGCTGATAATCCTGAAGCTCATAGAGATGCAGTGAGAAGACATCAGGCTGATAATCCTGAAGCTCATAGAGATGCTGTGAGAAGACATCAGGCTGATAATCCTGATGCACGTCAAGAAAAGCGTTTGCGTGCATGGAGTGTTAAGGCCATGTCTGGTTTTAACTATGATTTTGAGATAGCTTACAAGTCTGATAAAATTACTAATCTTGGTAGTATGAATTTGATATGCAAAGACTGTAATGTTTTAAAATGGAAAAATGAGCCCATGGGTATCTGTTGCGAGGCAGGAAAAGTTAAGCTTTCACAAAATGGAAGTTTGCCTGATCCACTTAAAAGCTTAATAATTGGTGGACATCCCAAGCATAATCATTTTATTGACCGTATAAGAAAGTATAACAGCTGCTTTCAAATGACTTCTTTTGGAAGTTCAAAAATAATAAATAAAGGTTGGTCAACCTTCAAAGTCCAAGGACAATTGTATCACTTAATTGGTAGTGTCCGACCTATGCCAAATGAAGAAATGCAGTTTCTTCAAATTTATTTTGTCGGTGAAGATGAAAAGGAAGTTCAATTACGCTGCAAAAATATTTCAAATGTTGATATAAGCATAGTAAAGGATCTTCAATTTATGATTCATCAACATAATCGTTATGTAAAAGATCTAAAAATGGCTCTCAATAAAATACCAACAAGTAGGAAAGACTATAAATTAGTTATACACGCTGATCGAACACCCGCTGGTGCTCACAAAGGGCTTTATAATGCACCTCGATCAAGCGAAGTAGCTTTAGTTATTGTTGGTCAGAAATTTGAAAAGCGCGATATTGTTATTGAAAGCCATAATAATAAATTGCATCGTATAAGTGAGGTGCATCGATCATACGATGCCTTACAGTACCCTTTGCTATTTCCGTATGGCGAAGATGGCTATTCAGTTATCTACTGAATGGAATCCATTATTAAATAAGGAGGATCCAAAAAAAAACGATATCTGCGTCAAGCTTTTATAGTTACAAAATAATGATTCGTCAATCAGAGATAAATCATTTGGTTTATTGTCGTTCCCTTTTTAGTCAATTTTTGGTTGATATGTATGCTAAAATTGAAACAGAAAGATTAAATTATATTCGCTACAATCAAGCGAAACTCAGAGCAGATAGCTATATACATCTACAAGATGCAATAGGCCAACAAGATGTTGACGCAGCTCAACTTGGTCAGATGATAATTTTACCATCCTCTTTTACAAGCTCTGCACGATATATGCATGAAAAAACTCAAGATGCTATGACATATGTTCGCCATTATGGGCGACCAGATCTTTTCATAACATTTACATGCAATCCACAATGGAATGACATAAAAAGTGCTCTATTCCCGGGTCAAAAACCTCATGATCGTCACGATATTATAGCTCGAGTTTTTCATTTGAAAGTTAAAGTTTTAATGTCACTTTTGACAAAAGGTTCTTTGTTTGGAAGCGTGCAATGTTTTATGTTCTCTGTGGAATGGCAAAAGCGAGGTTTACCTCATATACATATTCTACTTTGGTTAGAAAATAAAATAAGACCAGATAAAATCGATAATATTATCTGTGCCGAAATACCAAACGCAGATGAGGATCCTTTGTTATTTAACATTGTAAAGTCAAATATGATTCATGGTCCTTGCGGTGCATTTAATTCTAAATCGCCATGCATGACAAATGGAAAATGTACCAAAAATTTTCCTCGACAGTTTCTCAAAGAAACTATGACTGGAAAAGATAGTTACCCTCTATATCGTAGAAGAGCGTTAGAAGATGGTGGTAATGCAATTAATATAAATGGTAATTGCATAGATAATCGTTGGGTTGTTCCTTACAATTGTGTACTTTTGAGAACATTTGAAGCTCACATAAATGTTGAGTATTGTAGTTCTGTAAAGTCTATTAAATACATTTGTAAATATGTTAACAAAGGTAGTGATCAAGCATCATTTACTCTTGAAGACAAACGTAATGAAATTCATATGTATGAAAGTGGCCGGTATATAAGTAGCTCAGAAGCGGTATGGAGAATTCTTGCATTTTCCATACATGAACGTTTTCCGGCTATTATACACTTAGCTGTTCATTTAGAAAATGGTCAACGGATATATTTTAACCCCAATAATCCGCAACAATTAACTGACAGATTAAGCACTCCAGTTAAAACCACTTTGCTAACCTTTTTTGAGCTATGCACACGTGATGAGTTTGCAAGAACACTTCTGAATTGTGAAGTTCCATCGTATTTTACATGGAACAATAAAGAATTTCAAAGACGAAAACGTGGGCACGATGTCCCAAGTTTTCTTGGAGTTAAAAGAGATTCTGCTTTGGGAAGAGTTAACACTATTCATCCAAATAATACAGAACGTTTTTACTTAAGACTTTTACTACATTTTGTAAGAGGCCCAACTTCATTTGTAAGTTTAAAAACCGTTAATGGTATAACATACGCATCATTTCAATTGGTGTGTAAAGCTCTAGGATTACTAGAAGATGATAGGCACTGGGATTCAACATTAGCCGAAGCCGTTACATGTCAAAATCCAACAAAGTTGCGAGAACTTTTTGCAATAATGTTAGTATTTTGTCAAATATCGGATGCCCTAAGACTTTGGAACACTCATAAAGAAAGTTTCTCAGAAGATATTTTAAGAGCCTTTAATTTTATACATGACAGAAGTATTGATCAGAATGAAGAAAATGATGTTTTTAATAAATGTCTTATTTTCATTGAAGATATTGTACTGTCTATTGGTGGCCAAAACTTGACAAATTATGGACTTCCACAACCAATCAGATCCGGTGTAATTTTACAAAATATTGATTATTACAGAGAAACAAATTATGAAAATAGAGATAATTTTGTTGTTCAAAATGAGCTACTTCTTATTGTCGAGCAAAAACAAGTATACGAAAAGATACTATATAGCGTTGAAGCACAGAAAGGAGAAATATATTTCTTAGATGCACCTGGTGGAACAGGTAAAACGTTTCTTTTAAATTTATTATTGTCAAAGGTACGGCATGGTAATAAAATTGCATTGGCCGTTGCTTCTTCCGGTATCGCTGCCACTTTACTAAATGGTGGTCGCACAGCGCATTCTACATTTAAGATTCCATTTAATTTGATTAATTTAGAAACACCACATTGCTCTATTTCAAAGCAAAGTAATATTGCTGCTGTGCTTAAAGAATGCAAGTTAATTGTTTGGGATGAGTGTACTATGGCCCATAAAGGTGCTTTTGAAGCTGTGGATCGATCTTTGGCAAAATAATTTTACCATCAACTTTATGTCATGTTGTTAAAAGTATTGAAGAACTTACTTTAAAAATATTTCCAGATATTAAAAATATCATGGTAAAACCACTTGAATGGTTATCAGAACGTGCTTTTTTGACCGCAAGAAATGACAATGCATTAGAAATAAACGAGTTTTTATTAAAATCATTTCAAAGTACAGAAATGACATATAACTCTATTGATTCTGTGATTGAAGTCGAAGATGCAGTTCATTACCCCGTCGAATTTCTTAATTCATTAAATCCGTCTGGCTTGCCTCAACATAAGTTAACTTTAAAGATTGGTTCACCTGTAATGTTGATTCGCAACTTGAAGCCGCCAAAACTGTGCAATGGTACAAGATTGCAAGTTATAAATCTTCATAAAAATGTTGTCGAAGCAATGATCTTTACTGGCAATGGTATAGGGGAAAAGGTTCTAATACCCAGAATTCCATTAATACCTTCTGATGCTGAATTGCCATTTCAATTTAAAAGATTGCAATTTCCCTTAAAAGTTTGCTTTGCCCTAACAATAAATAAATCACAGGGACAAACTCTTAAATTAGCCGAACTAGACTTAGACATTTTAATCCAAAATGTAGACGGCAAAACTCGTACTTTCCACCGTTTACTGAGAACGCACTTACTAGATTCGTTAGATCATTGGAATGCTTGGCATCGGGAAATCGATCGGCTATAGTTTGGCCACTCAGCTTCGTAAAATCGATTACATTGTTATCGAATTCTTTTTGTCAACGACCCACGCAGCTATAATTGGGTAGTGCGAATCGAGGAAATGGCCGCAGTGGTAAAGGGTTGTACCTCGATAGGGGTCGAAAACGCCTTTGACCTTTTCAATATCAAGCCTTTGAATTCCTTTTTGGCGGAGATGGGCACTATTATATTGTTAACATCTGTACAGTTTACACTGTCACAGTAATGGAAGTTCAATTGCTGTGATTTGTTTTGGTATTTAAAAGTGATATTTTGTATATTGCAACTCAGCGTTTTCCTCATTTTTAATCTCAGCAGCGTCTGCTGCCTTTTTATATCTCGGTTCCTTAGAATCGGGGCACTCTGAACAACATTGTTCAGCTTTTAACGCACGTATTTGTTTTCTTTTGAGTCTGTTCATTTTGGGGCTTAGAGAAGTTAAGGCGCTGTCTAAATTTATACCACGAGTCAATTTCCATTGGCTCTGGGGCTTGGGTCTGTTCATCTCTTTTACTTTTCTCCCAGTAACCATTGTTGTTTTGTTGTTTTTTGATAAAGTGAGGGTTTCTTTCACTACCCCGTTCGTCCCTATTATGCTTTCCCTGTTTTGCATGGGGGCGGTTTCTATCGTCCTCTTTTACCTGCTCTCTCTTTGCCATAGCTTTGGCGTATAAGGCCAAAAACATACTACGCTCGATGCTGTTTACTACTTCTCTAGCTAATGCTAAGGCAGATGGTATATCCCTCGGCTGCACCTGAAAAAGAATGGCTTTGAGTGATTTCTTAAGATCTGAAAAAAGACTTTGAGTGCGTCAGCTCTGACCACATCATTGAAATATAGTACCATAAGTCTCACATTCTTTTTGCTTAAAAACATTCAAAAGGGTGCTTTGACTTCAACTGAGAGACTGATCCTGAGTCATCAACTTTCTCGAGCGCAACACGTGTACCAAAAAGACAAATCCATGAAAACAGCATTATCTCCATTGTGGCAAAATCGCTTCACCTAAAGGAGTTTTTTTTATCATAGGGGTAATAAGCGAGGTGCTTATGAGCTTGGGCTTCTATCATTGTGTTGCTGATCTTACCGACAAACTGCTGAAACGCAGGCTCGTCAAAGCAACACTCGGTTCAACGACAATCTCGAAGTCTGTCTGCAGAGACACGCTCAGGGAGGTGTTCTCTCCCGTTTCTTCTGCAGAATTGCCTACGAACGCATGACCGCAGTACTTCGCACCATGTCCATATGGACAAGATGTAACGGCCTTGGACCTAATCCAGCGAAAACTGAACTGGTCCTCTTCACAGGAAGATTCAAAATCCAAATTCATTGGATTGAAATGGGGAACGACACGTTGTGGTTATCCACAGCCATCTTCAGACCTATTCTTCTGTACGGAGTTCGCAGGCTGTGCAAGGTACAGCGTGCAGAAGGACTGACTGCCACAGGAGCCTTTAGAACAACCCCTTATGAGGCACTCGACAACATACTAAATCTTTTGCACATAGACCAGATGGAAAAATTATTAGCGACCCTCTCAGCGCTTCGCATAACAAATCGGCCGACCGAACTGCCATACGGACACTCCACATACTTAGTGGAAACTCGCTTCTTCCCACAGTAAGAGATTACTGTTAATTGAACCTCCTTTGAATCACTCTTCCCTTTGAGGGACGAGTGGGGCAAAGAGACACCGGGTCCGAAAGATCCGATACAATTTTTACGGGTGGTTCAAAACTAGACAACCAGGTAGGGTGTGGTATCTTCTGTGATGAACAATCCATAAGAAAATTTTTTTTACCTTTCAGACCATTGTAATCAAAAATTACTGCTATGCAAGAAGCACTTAAATCCCTTCATGACCTTGAGTGCTTTGCAGTCAAAATCTACCAGGCGGCTATCAAATCCCTCAGTGCGATATTTTCGAACTCGATATCGGTCACAAGCTGCCGCAAATCTCTTCAGGAGATGGCAGAGCGCAGAGCAGTTCCACTTCTACCTCATATGTCTGCCTGGTTATAAGAGCTTCGAGGGAAACTCCAAAGCAGATGAGCTGGCAAGAGATGGCTCTACCATGTCTCTCCTTTATACTTTGAACGCGCAGACAATAACGGGTGGCAATATTCCACCGGCACATGTAGGACAGCCAGACAGACAGAATAAGCGCTCTTCAAGTCTAATCAACCAAAATAGATTAGGCTGTGCTTCCGTTAGAGCTGTTACGGGACACTGGCTGTTGGGATCCCACGGAGCGAAACTACTAGCCCCTTGCAACGATTTCTGCAGCAGTTGTCGGGACACGGAGGAGGAAACTGTTTCATGTACTCTGTAAAACCACAAATAGCTTTCTTGGTTCTCATTTTTTATAGCACCGCTCCGAAATATCGAGATATTATCCCAAAAGTATTTTCTCTTTTATAAAGGCTGGCATCAAGTCCTCAAATATTGTCACCCACTCTGCATTCGGGTAGACGGAGTTATGTGGATGCAGTCCACGGTGGCAACACAACTGGCCTCAATTATCCTACGTGAGCGAGAGGCTCATAATCGTTTTACCGATCTAACCTAAACTACCCAGGAAAAGGGGTTAAAGTGAGAAATAGATTAATTTTTAACTTTCGGGCAACCTTGGGCCGTAGTAAAAATAAATATATTTGTATTCAGATATGAAAACAAAGTATTATTACAATTATTTACTTCGATTGAGATGCCTTGTCTAACGAAGAAAGTAGTGATGAGATAGTTAAAATTTCTGCTGAGTTGGGAAAGAACTTAAAGAGATCGTGGAACGAAGAGTTACTATATGGTCTGTACCACCCAATTACCCAATATCCACAGGGTAGCTAAAGGCAACTGAAAAGAATAAATATCAAAAATCTCGGCAAAGCGAAGCCAGCACAAAATGAAACGCATCACACGCATACTAATACTTATGCATTTTTTACTATCCCGGTCTTACAAAAGGCGGAAAGTAAAGAGTAAGTGAAACAAAACAGCCACATACATAAAATGACCGAACTCAAGTTCTGCTACAGCACAACTACAATATGCAAAGCTAACAAGACGCAGCAACTGCGCTATGTTCAAATACCCTTTCTAGCAATATTGGGTGGAAATCAATAAAACCACTTACATATAATTTGAACGTAACACATAACTTATTTTGAATAATTTAATGAAAAATACCCTTATTCTAGGATTAGTTTACTTACTCATAAAAAACTGTGTTTATTATTCATATATGCCCTACCTAATTATCAATAAACTTGCAGACTTTTAATGTGGAAATTATATTTTAGGATCTTATGATTACCTATTCATTTACGCAAAGTTCATAAGAAGTCTATACTACCCTCCCATGTAGTTTAGCAGCCAGCCGATTGAAGCAAAAGTATAAAATTGCCAAACTCAAGCAAGTCAAGGGTTTGACAACAACACAAGAAGAAACGACCAGCAACATATTATCAAAAAAATGACCGCCGTTGATTCTTTGTCACCAGCTGATTTTCAAGAAGCCGGCAAATAATTTGAAAAGGCAGACGGCAACTTAACTCGCTATGTGCCGCTGTTAGAGCAAACTTTTTTCTGTTAAAGTTGCTGTCTCTGGTTACCTCTTTGTTAGTATTACATACTCTTTGGTTAGCACAGTGTGCTAAAGGCCAGTTTACTCAAAATTTAATTTAATTTAACAGTCAGCTGACTCAATCAAACTTATGCGAACTCAATGTGAGCGTTTACTCAAAATTTAATTTAATTTAATTTAATTTAGTTTAGTTTGAACCTGCAGGTTGCAGATTCTTAAATCTTTTCGGTGTTGGTAAGCTTGAAAATACAAAACAGCTGATCAAAAAGTGTGATGCAAAACGTTTACATATTCAAATAAACAAGCATAAGCTAATTATTTTAGATGAAAATCATGTTTGTTGTATGATAAAAAGTCGGAATACTTCAAAAATATAATATAAAATGAGAAGCTTGGGCCTATATAATGCCATTAGGTCAAGTAAAAGTGTGTTTAAATAACGATTTAAAATGTAACGGAGGGTTAACAGCAATGCTAACATAATTTTACATGCTTGACACACTGTTTTTTTAAATTAAATTAAATTTTGAGTAAACAGCCCTTAAGTAGCAGTCGTCAAACGTACAAGAGGTACATATGAGACGGAAAGTAGAAGTTGACGCGAGTTAAGTTGAACACTCTAAGGCCCAATTTCTCAATGTCCGGTTAGGTAAACTAACTTTGAGTTTCTCAATGTCCGGTTAGGAGTAAATGAAAAACAAACTAACCGGAAGGCTGGGTCGCGTTTAAAATTTAAGCTGATTTTTTGTCACGATATATCGTTAAGAACTATCGTTAAGGCAAACAGCTGTAATTTGAATTGTTTATTTATTTTGTTATTAAATTAAAATGGCATCACATAAAAGAGTGTTTTACGTCCATGCATTTTACTGAAATGGAAGATGCCAAATTTATACAGCAGCTCAGGCTTACAAAATTTACGTGCAAAATCATTCTTGCAAGGATTGCAGATCAATTGGCTTGCCATCATATGTGGGATCTTAAACAGAAATCATTCAATGTTGCCGGAAAACAGCAAAAGTCAGCTGAACCACTCGCTATATTTGTCAAAACGTGCATATATGTGGCAACGCTGTTAAGGCGATAGTTACTTATCGATGATGGGTAAATTTGGCTTTGAGAAAACCAAATCGTTTAACTCTACCATTAAATTAAATTTGCGTTTAGCTAAACAAAAATTTAACTGAACATTGAGAAATTGGGCCTAAGTTGCTTAAGTTAAAAGTTGTTTAATATTAATCTTTGTGGATTTGAAATCGATTTTTTATGTGCTTTTAACATTGTAACTCATTTTTAGTTAGTAAACATTACAAACATTAACATAATAAACACAACTTCCCCCCGTTTACCTATTTTCAATGTAAATTAATAACTAAAGTTTATTTTGTTTTTTTTTACCTAACTAATTGGAAAGGGGTTATATTTATTTTGCGTGCTTACCAAGGTAACTCAAAACAATTAAAAGCGTTGCGGTCGGACGCAACCGACTGCGAAATACTTTGATACCTGTTTACATAGCTGTGTTAAGGATTCTGTGCGCGATTGGTAATATATAGGGACTTTGGGTATAAATATCAGGCAGAAGGGGTAGGCGCAAGGGCGTATCTAGGTAGGGGCAGGGGGGGCAGCTGCCCCCTCATTCAGCTTCAGTTCGAATTAAATTGTAATCTATTTAACTCTGCAAGTACATGTTTACTTCGTCGAAAAAAATAAATAATAAATAAAATAAATTTGCAGAAAACCCTAGACGTATATTATTAGCATAAAAATTTGTAAGTATTAAAAGGGTATATGAACATTTAAAAAAAAAAACTTCTGCCCCCCCTATTTCAAATCCTGGTTACGCCCTTGGGTAGGCGTGATAACAATATATGCGGCGGATGACACCTTCTATCCCCCTACCAAGTTTGGAGACTCTAGCTCAAAAACTGACAAACATATAAAGGTGGACGGTAAAGTGGGCGTGGCATCAACAATTTTAATGCACATCCGTTACGGATGTCTCTAACAATATTCCCACCAAATTTGGTTATTCTAGCGGAAAAACTAGCGAAGATACATGCATTCCGGTTTTTATTAGGGCGGTGGGGCATGTCCTGTCGTTTGGGGGCATGGCATCCAAAGTTTTGATGCATGTCTGTATCAGATGTCAGCATCTACCTTTATGCCAATTATGGTGGCTATAGCTTTAAAACTGTAGAGGATACAGCCATTTTTGTATATAATTGGAGGGAGGCTGGGGGCGGAAGAGGTGGGCGTGGCATCCAAACATTCGATGCAATTTTTTGAGGACTGTCACCAGCTTTCTTGCCATCAAATTTGGTGACTCTACTTGTTAAAATGTGGGATATATAAGTGTTTTATCGATTTGCTCATCGAGGTGTATCGACTTGTTTGTGTTTGTTTTCTTGTTTTCCCAGGCCCCCTGAGGTCGTAGAGCTCTAAATTTAACACTTTGTCTGACGAAGGCATGTACTAAGATAATTGCAAAGTTGCAAGGCTCTAGCTTTAAGGGTGTCGAAAAAAGTTGCGTTCATACGGACGGACGGACAGACGGACAGACACCATGACGGACATTGCACAAACCCAATATTTGATATCTTTGGTATCAAAGTATAATTATGGTATAAAGTGCAAAATATTTTACTAGATGGCGACAGTTATTTCATAGCTTCATAAGAGAAAAACCTAAAAGGAATTTTCCGATTGAATAGTATTTTTCATTATAATTTACGCAATTTTTATATAAAAGCACAATAATCGATTTTAAAATATAAAGCTGTATGGAGTTTGTTGGCTTACAAAAATGTAAATGATTTTGAAGTGGCATTGCTGAAAAAGATTTGCGTACTCGATAACGCTAGTTGGGAGCTTAAGGCACAAATTTAATTCAAAATAAACAGCTCAACTTTTGAGTTTTGACTAAATCGTTTTCTCAGAAAAAACTTACCCCTACGGTACATATGATTTTGGCTTATAAGACGGACTTAATAGAGTATCAGTGCATTAATGAGCTGTCCATAGAAGCACATTATGTAAAAACAAGGACTACAAAAGGTGCAGATATACTATTACGTCCAAAATTTCTCGGTTTCGACGAAATGAAGAAATTTTTAACATGCTGGCAGCCTCATCGGATCATAGATTGAAAATCAGCCATCAATGGCAAATATTAATTAATTACATATTTTAGTAAGAAAATCGAATAAAATCAACTTAAAATGCGACATGGTCATTAAAATTGTAAAAATTTCAGGTTTTTTAACTTCAAGTCCGTAACCACCTCTGTCATTGCCACTATGCTTGGTTGTCTTCATGAAGAGCTTACGGGATGTCTTTCGGAGCCCACCCAATTGGGCAGACCACCTTGGTGGCTGGGTTTTCCCACTGCATACCAAAGGTTTCTCAACCAGGACAACGTCTGCTCAGCATTGGCGCATTCGAAACAGCAGAGTGGCCACTGCTGCCTTACAGTGGTGGAAGAAGTCTCAGGGATATTTTAAGGGTCTACTCTCCACCAACGTTAGTCGGTGTCCTCAAGATCTTGAGACGCCTTACGGAAAGCTGGCCATCTTAGCCATGTCGCTGGCCAGATCAAAGCCTTCTGACTGATAGCCGGTCTTCCCATCCGCAAGCTCTGTTCTCTTGGCTTGGCTGGTGACACCATTGTCGTTGGTGCACCCCATGTATTGGCGGTTGACACAATTTGCGGTAGTTTCAGACGCTGCAGCGGGCTTAGCGAGTTGCATCTCGTCCGGTTTCGAGAGGTTGCTAGCCTCTTCTGATGTGTAGACGCGGATTAGGACTGTCTTAAAGCCGTAGTAAGCCGCTGCGTTCAAACCGGCTAAGGCTTTAGCGGATTTTTATTGATGAGGATCAGCTGCCCCGAGCTGCCTTCCGGCGCGTCGACTTTGGTGACACTCTATTCCCCTGTGTTAAGCGTCGGATTGCTCAGCTGGAAGAGCTTAAGAAACTTTTCGGGGCCCTCGCGCTTGAAGGAAACCCATAACCTGGCAAGAGGTCTACTGGCCCGTTGGATTGCTCAATTAGGCGGCCAACGATCCTGTGCTTCAGTTCGTTCCCAATCATCCCCTACCGATTTCTAGGGATATGATCCTCGTTGTGGTCCCTGTCTTGGACACCAATAAGATCCATCGGCTTCGGCGAAGGATCGAGTTAGCGGCTTAGGGCGAGGTGGATAAGTCTTGACTGCTTGATTTGCGGTGCTGACTCTTCCACTGAACGCTGGCGTTTTTGCTTCGTCTTGGCAGTGTCCCGGTCACTGCACCCAAAAAAATGTGAAATAAGGGTTAATAGCTTTGTGCAAATTGTGTGTAACAGACAGAAGGAAGCATCGCCGACCCCATTAAGTATTTATATTCCTGATCATCAACTGTCTGTATAAACGCGCCGATCTCAGAGGCTATAAGAGCAAGAGACTTCAAACTTGAAAGCTCTCCTATACCATGAGGAGAACAAGTTTGTTTCAAATTATCGACAACACTTCTGGTTTTCGATAGTCTATAATAAGGAATAATATAAAATGTTTTACAAAAGAGACAGTAAATTCATATTGTTGTTTTTCTAAACCTAAAGCGGAGATGGCAATTTTTCAATTTTTCTTGTTTAGCTGACCGAAGTAATTATAACGCTTTCATTCCGTTTTTAAGAACAGCTTTTTATGGAATCCAATCTCGTTCCACAATCGATTAACTTTTCTGATGCTTGCTGGGAACTTCAAAACGGAGAGATTACTGTAAAATATCTGATAATTGATTAAAGTGGGCGGCATAAGTGGGCGTGGCATCCAATTCTTTGTTTGCTATAATTGGATAGGATTCCCAGCGTGCCATGCAATTTTGTATACGGACAACACAATCTTCCTCTATATCAACTGGCTACAACTGCTTAAATATGGGACATTTACAATATTGTAAATTTATAATAAACTATTTCTTTGAAAAAAATTTAAACTTTTGGCCCATAAGAAAAAGATGTTGATAGTACTATTATTTAAGTCGAATTTGTTAATGTTGTTGATTATTGATGTTTTAGTTCTATTAAACTTAACTATGTCGTTTTGTTTATAACCTTAACCCATAAAATGGGTAAATAAGGGTATAATGGTTTTGTGCAAATGAATGTAACAGACAGAAGGAAGCAATTTTGACCCCATAAAGTATATATATTCTTGATCAGCATCAACAGCCGAGTCGATCTAGCCAAGTCTGCCTGTTCGTCTGTCTGTATGAGAGACTATAAGATCTAGAAACTTCAAACTTGAAATAAGCAGAACAAGGTTGCTTTAAATTTTCGATAACACTTCTGGTTTCCTATATACACATGTGATCGATAACAAAGAAATTTTAAATTTCAAAATTGTGAAAACAAGGTCTTAAACTATGAATAAAAAATTTGATAAAAATCGGTTAAGAGACACCGGAGACTTCGCAGTTTTAAGTTTGGTCATATTGGTCACTGGGTAAATGTACACAAATGAGTGTGCGCGTTACGTATCGGGTCAAGGATATGTCCTAGTCGGGATTTCTTGACTAGAGCCTTATTATTTGTTTAAAAATATAAAACTAATAACTAATATAAAAACTAAAACTAATAAGCATTATTTCTGTATTTATTTATTTATTCATCTCAATTATTGGCTCCACTTATTTAAAAGTGGTAATGCATAATTAGGTAAAGTGTAACATAACAATTCATTGCTTAGACTTTTAAGCATTAAACGCGCGCAGGTGTTCCAAAAATTGAGACATTGCTGAGTCGCTGGTGCAACGGCGATGCGGTTGCCCTCATAGGACCATTGTTGTTATTGTTCAATTGGCGTTGCTGGCTATCTGAATAGGCACGCTCTATAAGAGGGGATCGTATATATAAGATATGTATGTGTTTATCTATTTGCATCATTGTTACTGCTGATTTGCCATGCCATGGTGTGTTTTTAATACTGGGGGTATTCTACATGCAAATTTTGTTGGTTTTGTATTTTCTTGTGTTTACCAAATATTTTCCGTTTCTTCTGAAAATTAAAAACATGCAAAAATTAAGAAATACAAATTGTACACTGTTTTTTTACAACAATAAAGAGCAAACAAATAAAGGAAGCTGTCAACTTTGTGTTCAAAGTATATTATGTTATTTGTTAATTTATTACAAGATTAAGTTATTAGCTTAACTCAGCATATATACACGTAAGTTGCATCATATTTAAACCCTGCTCCTAAATTAATAGGTAAAACGGCGCATTTAATTGAGTTTTAAAAAAAGTATCTAAGAGACAGAAAGGACCACTTCCAGGCCCTACAAAGAACGTATTGTATCGGTGTAGCCATGTCCGTCTGTACGTAAACTTTTTTGTGGAATATTTACCAAAATCTCTTGAGAAACACCAAAGGTTTTGTAGGTTAAAGACAAGTTAAACGCACGTGAAAGGCTAAGGGTTAAGCTGGTGATTTTTTACCGCAGAACTTTGATTTAGAGCTTTAGAAGGGCTTGCTAGTCCGTTTGTCCTTCTATCCGTATGTATGAGCACGTCGATTTCAGAGACAATAGGAGTTATCGATAATCAAAACCAACTTGATCTGCCTAGAACTAAAGCGCGCTAAGTTCCAAGCCTGGAGTTTTTCCCCATTTAAGTTACAGACATCATTGCGTTTATACAGACAGATTAACGGACATGGCTATTTTGTCACTATTGTTGACAATTAATTGCCTATAAGTATATAGTTCGCTGGTAAAAAATTGATTATTGATAAATGTTAACTTTGTGCTAACGACTAGGGTTTTGGCTATACAAATTCAGGCAGACGAGGTAGGCGTGACATCTTAATTTGTGAAACATATCTGTGGCAGATGGCACCTTCTATCCTTTTAACGAGTTTGGTGACTCTAGCGCAGAAACTGAGAAAGATAAGGAGATTTCAGACTTTAGGAGGTGGGCGTGGCATCCAAAACTTTGATGCAGACCAATATTCCCACTAAATTTAATGCCTCTTGATAAAAAAAAAAACTGAGAAAGATATAGATATTTAAGACTTTAGGAGGTGGTTGGTATAAGTTGGCGTAGAATCCAACTCCTTTCATGTAGTGCAGATCTGTGGTAGACATCTACCTTACTTTGTTTATAATTGGAGGGGGCTGGGTGCGGAAGAGGTGCGCGTTAAGTCCAAACTTTTGATGCATATTTTTGGGGAATGTCACCAAATTTGTGTGTGTGTTTTATCGAATTGCACATCAACGACTTGTTATCGATATTCCGAAGACATGTATCAAGATCAGTGTTGCCAATTCAGCAATTTTCTAGCCAGATTTGGCTATTTTCAGACGTCGTCAGCCAGAGACTCTTGAAATTTGCAGGTGCCTGCAATTCTGGCTATTTTTCAACTTATTTAGCTATTATTCAGCTATTTCGAAAAATATACTATTTAATACCTAATTCCTACTGTAAGTTAATTTAGACGCTTGCATTTGGTCACATTCAATGTATTTTTTTAACTATCTAGCATCTCGATAGCGAATACCAGCAGCCCTGTTTATTGCATATCGATTGCAAAATTTACGCGCTTGCCGTCACTATTTTTTTTTTGCTATTTTTTAAGCTAGTTTTTAAAAAAAGTTAGCTATTTTCAGCTATTTTTAACATTGGCTTCAGCTACTTTCTTGAAGTGAGAGTTGGCAACACTGCTGGGCTGTGCTGCTACAACTATTCTGTGGCAAATATGCGGCTAAAACTTATTGGAACAAATGAATCCAATAATTCAAATGAATCATGTGATGAGGATGTAAATTTAAATACACCCAACTCTTTTTTTACACGGTTTTTTTTACACGGATTTGAAGTTACACGGTTGAAAAATTTTTTTCAAATTTTTTTTTTTTTTTTTTATCTAGTACGTTTTTATACTTTGATACCAAAGGTATCATAGTATATTGGGTTTGTGCAATGTCCGTCATGGTGTCTGTCCGTCCGTCTGTCCGTCCGTCTGTCCGTCCGTCCGTCCGTATGAACGCAACTTTTTTCGACACCCTTAAAGCTAGAGCCTTGCAGCTTTGCAAATATCTTGGTACATGTCTTCGTCAGACAAAGTGTTAAATCTGGGGCTCTACGACCTCAGGGGGCCTGGGAAATCGATAACAAGTCGATACACCTCGAAGTGCAAATCGATAAAACACATATATATCCCACATTTTAGCAGCTAGAGTCACCAAATTTGATGGCAAGATAGCTGGTGACATTGCTCAAAAAATTACATCAAAAGTTTGGATGCCACGCCCACCTATTCCGCCCCCAGCCCCTCTCCGATTATAAACAAAAATGCCTGTATCTTCTACAGTTTTGAAGCTATAGCCACCAAAATTGACATGAAGGTAGATGCTGACATCTGACATCTGAAGTGATATCCGTTACAGATCTGCATCAATGTTTTGGATGCCACGCCAACTTATACCGCCCACCTCTATATCTTTCTCAGTTTTTGGGCTAGAGTCACCAAATTTGGTATGAACATTGGTTGTGACATCCGTAACAGGTGTGCATAAAAATGTTTATGCCACGCCCACTTATACCGCCCACCTCTATATCTTTGTCGGTTTTTGCGCTAGAGTCTCCAAACTTGGTAGTGGGATAGAAAGTGCCATCCGCCACAGATAAATGTCATGCCTCCCCTTTCTGCCTGATTTTTTTTACCCAAAACCCTCATAAATTACTATTTGCACTCAGAATCCTTAACACAGCTATGTAAACTGGTATCAAAGTATATCGCAGTCGGTTGCGTCCGACTGCAACGTTTTTACTTGTTGTAATTATGTTTGTTTTTACAACACTTGGCACCATTGCTGAAATGAACATACATAGTAGTAACTAAGGAAATCCCCTTGTTCAAAATTTCTTAAGGCGCGTTTACAATGTCAGCGTGAGATTGGAAAATGTTTTGTCTCTGTCTGACACACATATTTTTCACATAAGTTCTATAAAAGATTTCTTAATATAAAAAGTCGACGGCGCAAGACCTTTCGGAAAGTAGTCCGACAGTTCAAAACTCTATTACCGGAAGACACTCACCATTGGATTTGATGAATATCTCCAGTGGTGATACCGCCTTTAGTGCAGATCGTCGCAAACAATTGCTCTTGTTATCAAGTAGCGACGAATAATTATGTAGCTATATAAATATTTTTTCTTTATTTCCATTCTAATTTTTCTGTTCTTTAATTTTGGATTAACAGATTCCAATATGAATTATGTATTTTAAGTTTAAATGCTCATTAAAATGCCATATGAACATACAATTTGTATGAAATTTTATAGCTTTCAACTTTTTTTACACGGTTTTTCGAAGTAAATATAGTTCTTTATTTCATCTTACACGGTTTTCAAATCACATGGAACGTATCCCCCGTTTTACTATAGGAAACGCCTCTTTTTTTACACGGTTTTTTTTTACACGGATTTCTGAGGAACGTATCTACCGTGTTAAAAAAGAGTTGGGTGTACATTCATTGACGAATAAATGCCTAATTTAAACCAATTTTATTTTGCTATTTTTTAAGCTAGTTTTTAAATAAATTTAGCCATTTTCAGCTATTTTTAACATTGGCTTCAGCTACTTTCGTGAAGTGAGAGTTGGCAACACTGATCAAGATAGTATTTACAAAGTTGCAAGGCTCAGACACCATGGCTGACATTGTACAAAGTCAATATACTATTGACATTTTTGGTATCAGATAATCAATTACAAGTCGATGTTGATAACCTTTTGCATACCTCGAAATGTCAAGCCTTGTTCCTCATTAATTATAGCCGCCAGTGCTGGATGCTGATGGCGCTCACGAAATAAAGCAGATCCGTTCATTCCGCAACTCCTGTTGCGGTTGAGACTTCCATTTTCATTGCCATTAGAGTTTTGCATTATGTTTTTGTGCTGTGGCGTATGTTGTGGTGTCAGTAAGGTAGGCGGCGTGGCATTGCCATTATAATAATGTTGATTTTGATTAGTATCGTAATCGGAAGGGTTTTTGTGAAAATTTTCGTAAAGGCGATTGGCAGTTCTTATGGAGGTGCAGCTCTCCTCGTCATTGTTGCGCATCTTTAGTATGCGCTGATTTTGCACTGAGAAGCGTGGTCCTTGTAAGGCATTCAGCAGGTTTAGGTTGTCTACCTGAGCACTCAGTTTCTTGTTCTGAAAGTTGCCACTTGGAGAGTTTATTAACTGAATGCCAAGCGACATGTTGTCATTTGCCTTAGTGCTAGCATTGTTTGTTGCCTCCCGATAGCTACAAGGCCGGTGAGTCGATAGTGAACTATCCAATCCACTGTCATGGGCCGAGCAATCTTGTGTGTTAGCCAGGCTAGCGATGCTGTTGTGAGTGGGCAGCATGGATTGCACTAAATTATGGCGAAGAATAATTAGTCAAAATATTATATCATTTAATGTGGAAATGTTAATCAAAATTTAAGCAGGCAGAAGGAAGTATTATACATGTTTAGCATCTACAAACAAATAGATAAGGCAATGTTCGTATGTCCGTATATATGAACGCATCTTTCTCAGAGACAAAAAGAGCTACAGACTCTAAGTTTGGAGCTTAGGCAGGCATAAGTTCTAGGCAATACAAATTTGTTTAAAATAATCGGTAACTTTTTGGATTCCGATATGCACGTGTAAAACTTGAATTTTGTATAAGTCAAAGTTGTATTTGACCTTTTGGATAAAATAATGAGAATGAATAATAATAATAAATAATAATAAAAATCTCCGATTCTGATGTAAAACGGTTAAAAGGATATCGAAGATTGAAGTTCAATCATTATGCAGTAATTCATGCTTTGTTTCATGCACATAAATACTATTATGCGTTACATAAAGGGTTCAGGGTATGTCCTTGTATGTCCTACTCGACTTCAAACTTGTGTTTTTTATTCAAGATGCGAATTTACACATTATTTTTAAAATTTAACTATAATCTTTTAAAACAGACTGTCCTATGACTTTGGGTTACAGAAGTCCGATCCGCTCCGATGTAAGTTTATAAATTCTTTAAAAGTTGTTGGGCCATTATTTTTATACCCTTAACCCATAAAATGGGTAAATAAGGGTATAATGGTTTTGTGCAAATGTATGTAACAGACAGAAGGAAGCATCTCTGACCCCATAAAGTATATATATTCTTGATCAGCATGAACAGCCGAGTCGATCTAGCCATGTCAGTCTGTAGGAACGCGTAGATCTCAGAGACTTTAAGAGGTAGAGACTTCAAACTTGAAGCTTAAACTCTCCTATACCATAAGCAGATCAAGTTTGCTTCAAATAATCGATAACACTTTTGATTTTCGATATATACTTGTGATCGATAACAAAAAATTATTGAATTTTAAAATTGTAAGAACAAGGTTTCAAACTATTGATAAAAAAAATGAATATTTGAAAAAATTTGATTAAAATCGGTTAAGAAACACCGGAGATATCGCAGTTTAAAATTTGGTCATTTTGGTCACTGGGTAAATACACACAAATGACTGTACGCGTTACGTATGGGGTTAGGGGTATGTCCTAGTCAGAATTTCTCGACTAGAGCCTTCTGACTTGTTTTTATCTCCAGATCTATTATATAGCTATAATTATAAACCGTTTAACAGTAACGTAAACATTGTTATCAGCTTCTTGCTATTCTGATGACTTTAAAATCTATGTAAGTGTACCTACTAAGTACTGTAATAACCCAGTAAACCAAAAAGCGGACATTCCGCCAAAACGGTATCAAAACGGTGCTTCCGAATTTACGGCATGAAAGAAGACCGTTTTCATACTGTTTTAAATGCACGAAATCTGATATTTCTTTGCTTTTTTCGTTCTAACGGTAAAAAAATACGAAGTGTACAGCGTTTGTGTATGCATATGTTACGATTACGTTCCATTTGCATTTTCCGATTTCGTTACTACAAAGCGTAACGTTTTCGGCATGTCGATTTGTCAGCTGCCATACAGTGCACGGACCGCATTCGGTGCCGAAAACGGATAGATTTTACGGGTTGTCGGAACGAAAACGGAGCGGAATCGCAACGCTTGGTTTATTGGGAAATATGTTGAGTCGAATTGTTTTATAAAATGATTCTGAAATGTTTTATGAGGTACAATAGCTTTCAAAACGATTCCACTCATTGTCTGTTCAAAATTAACGTTTAAAAATTTTATTTTCAAGCCATTTAACAAGAGTTGAAGTTCACCGAAAACCCATATTCTATACAATGATATATGGAGAAAATTATTTTATTGGTGTGTTAACGTTATTATCGTTATAACCGATTTTCATTGCTTTGCCTTCAGTTTTTAATATTTAAACTTATATTAAAATTATAGGGTTTATCGATTTCAGTTGTATATCGGAAAGAGTTTTTGATTATTTCAAACAAACATCTACTGACTGGAACTTACGCAAACTTAAATTTCAAATCTAAGTGTCCATCTTTCTTAATCTCTGAGATCGACGCGCTAATACTGACACATACAGAGACGGACAGAAATGAATATATCGACTTTACCGATACCCAACAAAGGAATTAACCTGAATGACGTATATCGGTAGGCGCACGAGGTTTACGGTATAACCAATCCCTATCCAGTTCATTGGCATTTCCAGGCTGGGCGCTTACACCGCGGAAAAGCCTTGGACGACGCAGCTGCACTTCAGACTCTTCGGCAGCCTCTTCGTCAAACACCCGATTGGAACCGGTGTTGTTGTTAATGGATATGCGTCGAGGTGATCCGTACAAAGCGCCACCAACTTGAGTAAAACTGTTCTGCGCCGACGCGTAACCATTCGAGTAACGAGTGAGATTTAAATTGCAGTGATGATGCATTTTTTGAGGCGTGGAGTGGTTTGTTGTGATACCGCTCAAATGATTATCGTGGTTTTCATTATGTAGTGCACTTAAATCCGGCACAGAGTCACTGAACAAAAATGGATTGGCGCCCGCATACCCACTCAAGCTTCCAGCTCCAATTTTATGGCGTGACAAACCAACACCGCTGCCGCCAGCACTGTTTGTCATAAGCCAATCATCAAGTGCACTTGAGTATGTGTTGCCCAATTCGTAGTGCTGGAACTGCAGCGAGGAGTGCGAGACGGGAGCGGCCAATGAAGCGCGTGATCTCGGCCCCTGGGCTACCTTTAGGGTGCGACGCCTTTCCTTGGATGTCAGCGTGCATTCCTGTTTATAAATAAGGTGAATTTGAATATATATTCATTTAAAACAAATGCTAATGATGCATGCCTCTAACAGCTCGAACCAATCCTCAAGGCCATCATCGCATCGCAAGAGGACGCGACCCTCGCGTCCCAGCAGAACGCCAATAGCGCTATACGAGCGCCGATTAAGCCATTCTACTTTCTCCACGTCCACCAGCTTAATCTGAAATGATACGCAATGGTCATAGAATAATGAATCGAATTTTGTTACAAGCAATACAATGCACAGTGGTTGCGCACATAGGCCAAAAATAAAAAAATTGATCAAAAAATATTTAAACACAATGTATAAGTTAACATTTTAGAGTTACACATAAATACAAAAAATTAGAATATCGAAACAGTTTTTTTTATACATTCGCTCCAAACGCATTTCGCTGACACAGGAATTCAGCGCCCCGACTATTTTGTCGGCAGCAGCAACGTGACACTTGACTATGTCGCAAGTGACTACGTTAGCGCTCATGCTGAGTAGGCTTGCCGACTACAACTTTGTAGCTTATGGATTTTTGTCTTAAGTCAGTTATGTTAAACGCGCAAGCACATAAGACGCAAATAAACATTGCTCTGGCAAGAAGTCGTAATCATTGTTTTTTATTATCGCCTAGACCAAGACTAGCGAGAGGGGGTTGAGTCAAGAAGTATCACCGCTGGACCAGGAGTCGACACCACAGTCGTTTAAGGATTCACGCCTTAGACCATTATTTTGTTAACGTTATAGAATTTACGCCTTAGAACACCAATTTTGTAAACTATGTAAGTTTGTTCAAACTATGTTTTTATATTATTAAAAAGAGTAAAAATATATTAATACAAAATATAAAGATAAAAGTGTACTTGTGACAATTAAAAACGATATCTCAAATTTAAGCACTGCATTCTATCGCTTATTTAAATTGAATTTTATATTTGTGTTTCATGCTTATGCAAAAAGTTAAGTTAGTAAATCGAAATAATAAAATAGCAGGCTATGAGCCGCTTTGATTTAAACAGACACATAAAGGTGGAGTGCGATAGTGATAGCGATATTGGTTGGGAAACAGAAAACAATAGCCAGGGACAGAACCACAGCTTTAGCCAAGTGCAGACTCCTAACGTGCCTCACTTTAGCCAGATACGAGCCACAACCTAAGCCAAGTGCAAACCCCTGACGTGTCGCCTTAGCCAGATACGAAACCACGATCCTAGCCAAGTACAAATCCCTAACGCTAGCTCAGCATACAACCAAACAATCATGGACCCAGAATTCATACAAGGTCTAATTGAGAATGCTGTTACCCATGGTACAACTAGACAAGGTAGTCTCGTCGGCAGCAGAATTGTCTTAGACTGCGTACACACGGTGCATTTTTGATGCATGCATTCTTGTTGATTTTCTTTTGAAAGTTGCTTCGAGTTGCAACTCACGTACACACGGTGCTTTTAGTTGCTGCTTCTTTTCGATAAAATTTTTGATTGTGCCGCACTGATATATTTTGATTATCGGTGTATAGCTCAAATTGCACAGAGCATCAAATAAATTAAAAAAATGAGCGAAAATTACGAAATTGCTGTAGAACTTTTAGATGTTGCAATGCTAGCAGTAAAAGCAATTGAATTCACAAATTTGGAAGGAATGGAAACCGTTGTAGATATGTTGGATTGCGTTGCAACCGCTTCCAAAAAAAAGGAAAGGAAAGAGTGGATAAAAGATTGGCGGAAAGGTCGGCCAACCAGTGGGTCTTTTAACTTTCTTATGTAAAAGTTAAAACTTGACGGCTCATCATTTTTGTAATGATATTCGTATGAATGCATTGCTTAATGCGATCCTTATAATCAATATGGCGTACATTATAAAGATTTTCGTACTGCTCATACTTTGACAGCAACAATTCCGTGTTCGCTTGATTCCACATTCTTTTGTTATTTATGCTTTGTAACTTTAAACAAAAACAACATATAACCGTTATTGTAAATAATTTTCAAAATAAACCGCCCTGAAGCCAAGTGATTATTGAAAATTACAGCCCTGCAGGCAACAAATCGGAATGAGCACAAAAGGGAACGCACGTTAAGAGTTGCAGGCCTTCGACATAGTGCAACTTTTTACCAACACTGCTTTCCTCACCTCCCTTGCCTACAAGCCCAAAGTTGCAGCATCAAAAATGCACCGTGTGTACGCAGTCTAAGACAGTAAATCGGCTCGTTTCTGCTGCCGACGAGACTACCTTGTCTAGTTGTACCATGCTGTTACCCAAGCTCTTGCTCAGCAAGAACAAAGGTTTCAGTCCCAGCTAGACGCCGTGGCGTTAAAAGTAAACAACTTGTGCATTGAAACGCCACAAGTGCATATTTATCGACGAATTTCTGTCCCTCTCGACATTATAAAGTCTGTCCCCGAGTTTGGTGGCGACTCTGATGAATACGTAGCATGGAGGCAATCAGCCTGTGATGCTTACGAGCTGTTTAAACCATTTAATGGCAGCTGTCCTCTATCAAGCCGTCACAATAATTAGGAACAAGATCAGAGGGGTGGCAAAAGCAGTTTTAGTTTCGCACAATACAATGCTCAAATTGTCATGACACATGCGACCGAGCAAGCCACAATGCTTAATGAGGAAGTTAGGTAGGACGCGCTTCACGCATTCATCTCTGGCATGAAAAATCTCTTAAAGCAGTAGTTTTCCCAGCACAGCCGAGAGACTTAATATTCGCTTTGGCGCTGGCCAGAGAAGCTGAGGCAAGCAAAGAAGGTAGCGTGATTTCAGCTACGTATTCCAAGGCTATGGCTGAAAGAGAGCAGGTCAGGGAAGAGAACAGGAATTGCCCACAGGGTTCAAGGCAGGGCAAATTCGGAAAACCTTAGCGTGGACAAGAAAGAAATCCACATTTATAAAAAAAAAACAGCAAACCAATAATGACCATGGCCCACAAGAAAAAAATTAGAGGGAGGAGTCAAGTCAAAAGCCCGAACCGATGGAAATCGATTTATCTTTCAAATTCAGGCAACGTACTTATTTTGGGAAACTTCAAAGAGAAGTTGAACATGCACAAAAAAGATCAAACACATCTGACCGAGCTGCTGACCAAAGACACCAGCAATTGAACAACGTTATTCAGAGTACTCAGGAAGAGCAAGAGCCCAATTATGCAAACGCTGCAGAAGCCGTCGTAGCTGACATTGAAGATGACAGTGAGGCAGGCTACGACTCAATTATTTTTTTAAGGAAACGCTCCCGGCTGCCTTTCATAATGCGGCAGCTGGGTGGGAAAACAATAAAAATCCTAATAGACACAGGGGCGGCAAAAAACTACGTTAAGCCCGTAAAGGAGCTAAAACCCGTAGTTCCTGTCCAAAAACCCTTTACCGTAAGCTCGATACACAGTTCGAGCAAGGTAAAACAAAAATGCCTTATGAACACATTTGGTCAAGTATCCCCATTTTTTTTGTTGGACACTCTCACGTCATTTGATGCCATTATAGGTTTCGACTTGCTTACGCGAGCTGGAGAAGCATTAAATTTACAGGAGAGCAAGCTCAGTTATAAAGATAAGTCTGAGCAGCTACAATATCACAACTGTAAAAATGTGTACACTTCACAGATGTAGACGATATTAAAGTACCAAACTCTGTAAGCAAAAACCACAGACAATGAGCCGGTGTATTCAAAATTATACCCGCACCCTATGGGAGTTTCAGATTTCGTAAACAACGAAATCAAAAAATTGCTAAAAGATGGTATAATCAGACCATCCAAATCGCCATACAACAGCCCTTCTTGGGTCGTCGACAAAAAAGGCTTCGACGCCAACCGTAACAAAAAAAAACGAATGGTAATTGACTTTAGGAAGCTCAATGAACGAACTATAACCGATCGATACCTAATGCCGAGTATTCCCATGATTTTAGCAAATCACGACCCTCGACTTAAAATCGGGTTACCACCAAATTTATTTAGCAGAACATGATCGCGAAAAAACCTCGTTCTCGGTCAATGGGGGAAAATACGTGTTCTGACGATTGCCTTTTGAACTGAAAAATGTGGGAAGCTTTTCCAAAGGGATATCGATGATGTCATAATTTTCTCCGCGAACGACACTGATCATGTCCGGCACATAAACACGGTGTTGGAATGTCTGTGCAATGCTAACATGCGAGTTGCTCAAGAAGAGACAAAGTTTTTTAGAGAGAGTGTAGAGTTTCTGGGATTCAAACTAACAAAAAATGAGGCCAGAACCGACACTGAAAAAGTGAAAGCCATGCAGGAATTCCCTGAGCTAAAAAACTTGTTCAGCCTGCGATCATTTCTTGGTCTTGCCAACTATAGAGGCTTTATTAAAGATTTTGCATCAATAGCTAGGCCACTGGCCAAAATTCTCAAAAAAGAAAACGGCTCCGTGAGTAAACACAAGTCCAAAAAAGTCTCAGTAAAGTTCGATTAAACTCAACGCAATGCTTTCGAAACCTGGAGGAGTATTTTGGCATCAGAAAATGTAACCCTCATGTATCCAGACTTTAAAAAAGCCTTTGATTTGACCCCTGACGCTTCTATGGACGGCATCGGTCTCGGTTTTGTCTCAAGATGGTAGGCCAATAACTATGATTTCCAGAACACTCAAAGATAGCGAATCTCATTACGCTACAAATGAAAGAGAGTTGCTGGCCATAGTATGGACTTTAGGGAGGTTACAAAATTATCTGTATGGGACAAGGAAAATAAATATATTCACCGACCATCAGCCCCTTACTTTCGCTGTCTCTGACAGAATTAGGCCCAATTTCTCAATGTCCGGTTAAATTTTCGTTTAGCTAAATGCAAATTTAATTAAATGGTAGAGTTAAACGATTTGGTTTTCTCAAAGCCAAATTTACCCTTCATCGATAAGTAACTATCGCCTTTACAGCGTTGCCACATATATACACATTGTGCCAAATAAAGCGAGCAGTTCAGCTGACTTTTACTGTTTTCCGGCAACATTGCATGGTTTCTGTTCAAAATCCCACATATGATTAATTCGAGCGCAAAAGAACTTAACTGTTTACCTATTACTATGGCAAGCCAATTGATCTACAATCCTTACAAGAATGATTTTGCACGTAGATTTTGTAAGCCTGAACCGTGTTATTTATGCGTGGCTCTGTTTCATCAAATTGCGTCTCCGTTGCATGGACAAAAAACACTCTTTTATGTGATGACACTTTGATTTAATAACAAAATAAATAAACAATTCAAGGGACAGCTGTTTGCCTCGTCGATAATTCTTAACGATATATCGTGACAAAAAATCAGCTTAAATTTTAAACGCGACCCAGCCTTCCGGTTAGTTTGTTTTTCATTTACTCCTAACCGGACATTGAGAAACTCAAATTTGACTAAACGTCAGTTAGTTTACCTAACCGGACATTGAGAAATTGGGCCTTACAAATGCAAAAATCAAAAGACAAAACGTGAACGCAATGCAAGACGAGCCCTTATCGAACGCTGCAACCATTCACATTGAGACCTCGTTAACCTATACGATAGAGGCAACTGACAAGCCGTTAAATTGATTTAAAACCCAAATTGTTTTAGAAATGGCACGTTTTCCACTACAAAGGATAATGATAATCTTTTGCAAAAAAATTCGCCACATCATTAGCTTCGTGGACAAAGCTTCAATATCTGAGATATTAAGGCCACTCATCATCCCAGATGCAGTCAACGCAATTCACTGCGATCTTCCAACGCTCGCTAGCTTTTACCACGAACTTGTGTTAAACTTCCCAGCCACTAAGTTTTGGCATTGCAAGAACTATGTGTCAGATATTACTGACAAAAACGATCAAATGTAAATCGTTACGACAGAACATAACCGAGCGCACAGAGCCGCACAGGGAAATATTAAGCAAGTCCTTCGTGACTACTTACCAAAATGACTAATTTGCACAAATGGCATCTTCTATCCCCCTACCAAGTTTGGAGACTCTAACGAAAAAACTGAGAAAGATATAGAGGTGAGCGGTATAAATGGGCGTGGCATTCAAAATTTTGCACATCTTTTACGAATGTCACACACAATATATCCATTAAATTTGGTGAATCTAGTGCAAAAACTGAGAGAGTTATAGAGTTTCTAGATTTTGGAAGGTGGGTGGTATGAGTGGGCGTAGAATCGAACTACCTTCATTTAATGCAGATCTTTGGGGAATGGCGACGTTCACCTCCCTTTTAAATTTGGTGACTCTAGCTTAAAAACTGGCGAAGATACATGCATTCCGTTTATCGATTGGCACATCGATGTGAATCGACTTGTTATCGATTTTCCAGGCCCCCTGTGGTCGTAGGAGCCCTAAACTTAACACTTTGTCTGACAAAGACATGTACCAAGATATTTGCAAAGTTGCAAGGCTCTAGCTTTAGGGGTGTCGAAAAAAGTTGCGTTCATACGGACGGACGGAGAGACACCATGACGGACATTGCACAAACCCAATATACTATGATACTTTTGGTATCACTCGCCCATCTCTACCTCAATGAACTAAACTATTCTCTATACTCTATTTTTCAACGCAATACATTAATGTAATTAATGTAATGAGCTTGAATCACAATATTCACTGTTGAGTTTCTTGGCAGAGATCTCTTACAATGTGGAAGGCATACTTTTTACTTTTTGCATATTTACGTACCTTAAAAATAAATTGACCCATATCCGAAGCGCGTTCATTCGCTGAGCCTGATGCACGTTTAAAGCAATGCAAATAATCACGGGTAAGCACAAAATATCTGCAATAAAATAAATTAAGTAGAAGAAGCTATTTTAAGCATGCCGAATATTATATACACTTAATTGTTATTTTTGGCAGCTATATGATATGTTAGTCCAACATAGCAAATGTTGATGATAAACCAACTACAGCAAAAATAGGACTTTGGCCAAAATTTTAACTCGATATCTCAAAGTGGGACTTGTTTGCATAGAAACAGACGGCCATGACTAGCTAGCGAGGCAGGTCATGAATACAACCAGAAAAGTGAATATAAAGGTGAATCCACCAGGAACTTGAAAAACATTATGGGCACAAAGTTTTTCCTTAAAAATGAAAGCATTTTTTCGCAATTTTTCATCTATCTATCAAAATTTAAGGTCACGTGTACCAACAATTAGGTTTAACGCCAGAGCAATTTTTATTATTATTATTATTACAAGGCCATATTTGGTGCACCTCGACCAGATTGATCTTTTGTGCTGGCCAGTAGGATTATGGATTCTCCTGTAGCCCTAGGCTGCGAATAAAGTTTAGAACTTTATTCGGATAGAGACTCTATATCCTGTGGGGTGGCACGATTACCTCCCCAAGATGTTGTGCTCTGCTCCTGCAGAGTGCTGGGCATTCGCACAGTATGTGAGATGACGTCTCCTGGTCTGAGTTACAGAACCGACAGACGTCAGTATCAGATAAGTTCAATTTCTTGAGGTGATATCTCAGGCAGCAATGGCCAGTGAGAAAACCCGTAAGCATACGAATGTCATTCTTGTTTAGGTTGATAAGACGTTTGGATATATTCTTATCTGGGGTTAGGAAATTTTTGGCTTGGCGTAGCCCCAAGCTGTCGGACCAACTTTTCTTTGTTTCCCTTTCTTCCCATGTTCTGAGTATAGCTTTCCTGTGTCCCTTGGTGAGTCCACAGAATGGCTCAGGTCCTATTAGCGGCCTACCTGCTCCTTGCTTAGCTAGAGCATCGGCCAGTTTGTTACCATCATGTCCTTCATGTCCAGGAACCCATCCCACCGTTAGCGTGTTATTTTTTCCCAGAGAGTTCAATAGATGGAAACATTCTTCGACTAGCCTTGACGAGAATTGGAATGATCTCAAGGCATTTAGAGATGCCTGGCTGTCGGAGAAAATATAGATCGTAGCACCATTTGTCTTCCTGCGAAGGCATTCTCGGGCGCAGATCTCCATCGCGTGTATTTCTGCTTGAAAGATGGTAGGTGTTTTACCCATGGCTATGGCTTTTCTGGACCGTGGTCCAGTAATGCCCGCCCCGGTGTCGCCATTCTCTAGTTTAGAGCCATCCGTATACCAGATTTGAGCTCCATTGGGTATGCAGGATAGATCAACATTCCAAGTGCTTCTGTTTTGTATTGATACAAGGAAGTTTCTTTCAAAGAAGGGGCCCGATAAACTATAGTCCGAAAGACGAATGATAGGGTCATTGAATATAGGCGTGAGAGCCTTTAAGTGACCCGTTAGGTCCCCGAGCTTTAGTTCACCGATGTTAGTAAGTCTTAGGGCACCCAGGCGAGCCTCCTTCTTAATAAGAATCGGGATCGCCGGGATGCCAGTTATGACTCCTAGTGCTTCAGTCGGGCAAGTGCGCATCGCTCCCGTGATGCCCATGCATACTAAGCGTTGTATTTTCGATAGTGTTTTTATTGCAGTTCTTTGCTCGACCTTGGTCCACCATGCTAGGGCAGCATAGGTAAGAATGGGTCGTATAACAGTATCGAAGGACCAGTAGATTATTTTTGGACTGAGTCCCCATGTTCTGCCAAAGAGCCTGTTACAGGCAAAGAATGCCCTGGTGGCTTTAGTGACAGTGCTGTTTAGGTGAGGCGTCCAATTGAGCTTGGAATCAAGGATCACCCCAAGGTATTTCGCTTCACTTGAAAATTCAATTTTCGTACCGTTAAGGATTGGGTTTTGTAGTGTCTGAGTCCTTTGTCTAGTGAAAGGGACTAGGACTGTTTTAGATGGGTTTATCGATAGACCCTTATCTTGACACCACTTGTTGGCTATATTGAGTGCTTGTTGCATGCGATCTGAGATCGTTGGGACATGCCAGCCCTCGATGTAGATAACAAGGTCATCTGCGTAACCCTGGGTGGTGAAGCCAGCGTTATTGAGTATGTAAAGAAGTTCATCTATAACCAGAGTCCACAGTAGAGGAGAGAGTACACCCCCTTGAGGGCAACCCCTTGTGGCTGCTATAGATATGAGTTTGCCATTAAGGTCAATTGAGATTATTCTGGATTTTAACATTTCCAGAATCCATTCAATAATTATGGGAGAGACTCCTTTCTGATTGAGAGCAGTCTTTATGGCTACATATGAAGTATTATCAAACGCCCCTGAGATGTCTATAAAGGCACCTAGGCCAATCTGCTGGGAGCTTAGTACCTTTTCAATTTTGGTTGTAAGGCAATGTATAGCAGTCTCAGTAGACTTTCCTGTTTGATATGCATATTGAAAACGATGTAAGGGCTTTTCCTTGAGGTTAGTAACCCGAATGTGATGGTCAAGGAGTTTTTCCATTGTCTTTAGGAAAAAAGAGCTAAGGCTGATCGGTCTGTATGCTTTTGGCATTTGGGAATCTTTCTTTCCTGCCTTGGGCAAGAACACGACCCGAACCGTAGCCCATTTGTTTGGAATATGTCCAAGAGCTAGACTAGCTCTGAAGAGCCGGACTAAAGATGGCACCACCATGTCCGCCCCATGTTGCAGATGGCATGGTTGGATACCATCCGGTCCAGGGGATTTGTATGGGCTAAAGTTGTTTATAGCCCATTGTACACTTTTATGATGAAATATTCCATGTGGGAGCTTATTGCGCAGTGTAGATGGTGGGGTTGGAGATACCTCATCTACCTGGTCATCGTCCGCCACTGGAATAGTGCCTGTACCAGAAGTGTTGGTGGGACTCATGGTTGTGGCCATTGGCCCCTTCCCCACTTCTGGTAGGAACGCACAGCCCGGGAAGTGGGTTTCCAACAGAAGTTTGCTGGTTTCCTCTGGGCTATTGGTGTAGGTACCATCCGGGTTCTTAAGTGTGCACAACCCATTTGAGTGGTCTTTACTGATTGCTTTTTGAAGGCGAATCGCTTCGGGAAGTTTTGTGATCTTCCCACAGTGATCTCTCCATGTAGCTCTCTTAGACCTTCTCAGCTCTTTATTATAGAGCGTTAGGCTACTTTTATAGGAGAGCCATGTGGCTTTCCCATCTTTGGCCTTATTGAAGAGTTTTCTGGCAGTCCTTCTGAGCTTTTCAAGAGTGTCGTTCCACCATGGGACGTCACGTTTAGCTCTGTGGACTTTTTCAGGGCATCCTCTATGGAATGCATCTTCAATGTGTTGGTGAAGCTCATTTGCTTCTGCTTCCAACTCGAAAGGTGTTAAAATTGGACGAGTGGAGCGGTTTACACGATGCTCAAGTTCAAAGTGAAAAATATCCCAGTTGGTTCTTTTAGGATTTCTGGTAACTGAGTATTGTATCTCGGTGCTGGTTAAGTCGAATTATATCTATCAAAATTTAAGGTCACGTGTACCAACAATTAGGTTCAACGCCAGAGCAATTTTTATTATTGATAAATTTACATGTAATGAAGTTACATATTGAAATAAGTTCTTATGTGGTACTGCGATCATGTGAGGAGATGAGCACCTCAGTGTTACGGAATATGGAAAGTCACTACTTCGTTAGGGCATTCAAATACATACACATAAGCCTTAAATTTAAGTTTACATGCAAAACAATGAAAATTAAAATAAAAAATTAAAATAATGTCCATACATGCAAGGAGCTAATATTAATTTCAAACAGAGCCCAGATTTCCGATTTTAAAAGGCTACAAACAGCTTCTATACAAACAAGTAAGAAGATTCTAATCGAGAAATCCCGACTAGGACATACCCTAAACTCCACACGTAACGCGTACAGTCATTTTCGTGTATTTACCTTATGATCAAACTACAAACTGCGATATCTCCGGCATTTCTTAACCGATATTGATATATTTTTTTTATTTTCATTATTTTATCCCTAGTTTCAAACCTTATTTACATAATTTTGAAATTCAAGCTTTTTTATCGATCACATGTGTGTATCGACAGCCAGAATTGTTATCGATAATTTGCAACAAACTTGATCTGCTTATGGTATAGGAAATCTTCAAGTTTAAAGTCTCTAGCTCTTATAGTCTCTGAGATCGGCGCGTTTATACAAACGGACAGACAGACAGAGATGGCTGTATCGACTCGGCTGTTAATACTGATCAAGAATATATATACTTTATGGGGTCGGAGATGCTTCCATCTGTCTGGTACATAAATTTGCACAAAACCATTATACCCTTATTTATCCACTTTATGGGTTAAAAGTTTAAAGATAAAATTTGTTCTCCTCGGTAAAAAAAATTTCACTTGCAATATTTTAAATAAATATTACTCTTAACCCTTTCGACCCCACTGGTCGAAGCTACCCGAGTTACAATTATTTTATCAAATAACAGTGAGTAGAGCAAGGATCGTGATCTTAGTACGGAGGGGTATTTATGCTTACTTATCGTCTTATTGCAGCACTGACGATCACACGGTGGTAGCGCAAGAAAATAGCAAGGATGTGCCAATTTTGGTGGCATCATGCTACATGGCGCATGACACCAACGCACCCTCTCAAGAGCTAAATCGGCGTGTGATGGAGGACCGAGCGAAAAAGAGGTTGAAAGAAACCTTTCACAGCCACCTAAGCCTCACTTGATAAATTAGAGAAGTCCTTGGAGAACTCAATAAAAATCTGGTGACGGTTTATCACAAATGAGTAAGCCATTTCAAGAAAAGAAGAGATACAAGCCCCCATGGTGGACTCCAGAGCTCAAGAGACAAAGGAAAGATGTACTGGAACTCTTTAAACTAGCGAAACAAGCAGAAGAAGAGCTAGTATCGAACGAATACAAAGTAGGACTCCGTGACTTCAGGAAAAAAGTACGAGTAGCGAATAGACACGCATGGCAAAACTTCTTTTTACGCATAGAAAAGACAGCCGACACTGCAAGGTTAACAAAGCTGCTAGCTCGCCAATAAACAGTACAAAGCCAACTAAAAACTGAAGACGGCGGTGGACAGAAAGCAGTGAAGATGCGGCAAATGTGCTCCTGGAGGCCCATTTCCCAAACTGCACAGAAGTTCACACAAACGCACAAATGATATCTTCAACCACTAGAGTGGAAATTCCCGAAGATATCATAACAACACTAAGGATACTGTGGGCAATAGACTCCTTTGAGAGCTATGGCTATGTGCCGGTGGCCTGGAGGACAGCACGGGAAATATTTCTTCCGAAAGCGGGGAAATGCAGCCACGTACTGCCTAAAAACTACAGACCCATTAGCCTGTCCTCATTCCTTTAAAAAACGCTAGAGAAGCTGATAGACCTCCATATCAGAGAGAATACAGAGATGTCTCTAGAACGCAATCAACACGCGTACACAAAGGGTAAATCGGTGGAAACAGCGCTACACTCCCTTGTAGCAACCATAGAGAACGCACTTCACCGCAAAGAATACGCCCTAGGCGCATTTCTAGACATCTCAGGCGCATTTAATAACGTGTCGACGGAATCAATTATGCACAGCTTTACAGCTGTGGACCCAACAGAAGCAGTACAATCCTGGGATCAAAATCTACTGAGCAACAGGAAAATACTAGCGGAATGGGGAACCACAACCACTATCAGCCCTCCAAAATATACGATTAACCGCTGATACCAAAGGAGAGAATCAAATATCTGGGAATAGAATTGGACAGCAAGCTGAGCTGGATGTTTAATGTAGAAGAAAGGGTGAAAAAAGCCACCAATGCACTCTACACATCGCAAAATATGTTGGGTAGCAATTGCGGACTCTCGCCAAGACTAACACATTGGATTCTGATTTCAATTGTGCGCCCCATACTACTCTATGGAATACTGGTATGGAAACAGACTACATGATTCCAAAAAACAATTTTAACTTCACTCCCACGCTCTAAGGAATAGATGATTGGCACTCAGGAGCAAAGCAGACAGCAATCAACATATATACAGACGGCTCAAAAATTAAAGATGGGGTCGGCGCAGAAGATATTCGCAATAAGGAAAGCAGCGGTTTCAGTCCTACAAACGAATACAACACTTAACAAGGTAAGTATATTCGTTGACAGCCAGGCAGATATAAGAGCCTTACAGTCGCACTTCATAAGATCCCAAGATGTCCTGGCGAGCAGGGAAGCACTAAATGCACTCAGCACGCTTAAAAACGTCCGCATCTATTGGATTCCCAGCCATCAGGGTTTCGAAGGCAATGTAAAAAGCCGACTCTCTGGCTAAACAAGGAGCCACGGGAATACATGTGATTGATAGCAAAAAAACTAGAATTTCAAAATTGTAAAAATGAAATAATAAACATTTACAACAATTTTTTATCAAAATCGGTTAAAAAACACCGGAGATATCGTAGTTTGAAGTTTGGTCATGTTGGGCACTAGGTAAATACATACAAATGACTGTATGGATTACATATGAAGTTAAGGGTATGTCCTAGTCGGGATTTCTCGACTAGAGCCTTCTTACTTGTTTAAATAGGATTTTGCGGAAGGAATGGAGCTCAAAGTTTTGTGGTATAAAATTTCTAAAAGCAAAAATAAAGACAAGTTAAAACGTTGCAGTCTGACGCAACCGACTGCGATATACCTTGATACCAGTTTACATGACTGTGTTAAGGTTTATATTAGGGCGATGGGGCATGCCCCGTTGTTGGGGGGCGTGGCATTTTGATGGATTTCTGTGTCAGATGTCAGCTACCTTTATGCCAATTTCGGGCTACAGCTTTAAAACTGTAGAAGATACAGCCATTTTTGTTTATAATTTGAGGGGGGCTGGGAGCGGAAAAGGTGGGCGTGGCATCCAAACTTTTGATGTAGTTTCTTGGGGAATGTCACCAGCTATTTTGCCTTCAATTTTAGTGGCTCTAGCTGCTGTGGGATATATATGTGTTTTATTGATTTGCACTTCGAGGTGTATCGACTTGTTATCGATTTCGTAGAACCCTAAGTTTAACACTTTGTCTGACGCACCCATGTACCAAGATATTTGCAAAGTTATACCATTGGCATCATATACTTTATAAAAAATTCAGAGCAAATATGGTCCGAGACATTAAACTTTGCAAATATCTTAGTCAACCATATGAGCGCTTCGAACAGTGTCAATTTTTGGTTAATTCGATCTCCAAGCACAAGTCACCAGCCAACCAGATCGCATGTGTCTCTATGCGCCTTAAGCTACTAAAAACTGAAAAGGATACCGGTGATGTCACTCTTTTAAACTGCATGGAAAAAGTAGAAGACCAGCTTAAAATGCTACCGTCCCTTGCGCCAAGCAGACATTTCTTAGTCAGGTGCAGTCCGTTCTTACCTTTCCTTCCAGCGCGAAAAAATACGATCCCGCTGCTGCCAAAGTAACCCACGTTTAATGGGTCCCGTCATGGAAGCAACAGTAATACGACCCATCAGCAGCGATTGCTGTAAATTGAATAAAAAGTTAAATTTAAATTGATTAAATTACGCATAGTATCTAGTGTGTCCGTGTAAAATGAACTAGTTGTCTTCCGTACATATTACAATGCTGCTTCATTTATTTATTTATTTGTTTAGCAGTCGACATAAAATTAAAATTAAATAAAATTTAACTAGTAAGAAGGCTCTAGTCGAGAAATCCCGACTAAGACACGCTTACAGTCATTTGTGTGTATTTACCCGGTGACCAAAATGACCAAATTTCAAACTGCGATATCTCCGGTTTCTTAGCCGATTTTAATCAAATCTTTTCAATTGCTCTTTTTTTTATCAATAGTTTGAAACCTCGTTTTCACAATTTTGAAACTCAAGAATTTTTAGTTATCGATCACATGTGTATATCGGAAACCAGAAGTGTTATTGAAAATTAAAAGCAAACTTGATCTGCCTATGGTATAGGAGAGTTTAAGTTTCAAGTTTGAAGTCTCTAGCTCTTATAGTCTCTGAGATCGGCGCGTTCATACAGACGGACAGACAGACATGGCTAGATCGACTCGGCTGTTGATGCTGATCAAGAATATATATACTTTATCGATCAAGGTTAATAGGTACAAAGTTACAAGATCTAATATTTTTTGAATGGGTTTCCAAAATGATATTTTAAATAATTAAAACAGCAGCAACAACAACTTGTAAAATACAACAATATACATTTTCATACTCTAATATAAGTAGTATCAGTAGTATATTGGATTTGTGCAAGCAATTTTTTTCGTCACCCTAAAAATTAGAGCCTTCCAATTTTGAAAATTTAAATTTAAATTTAGCGAGGACTTGAAAAAATCCACACAGATCAGTTATAAGATTAGTGTTTAGTGACTATAAAAAGATAAGTAATGTAGGATGGATATTTTTGGTAAAGGATTATAGGCTCCAAAGGAAAAATGTGAACTTATTGTAGTCTAAGCATACTACACGAAAAGGCCCATGAATTGGATAGTTGCTTGAGCAACGATCAAGGTTAATGGGTACAAAGTTACGAGAAGATCTAAAAAGACAGACAGGTTTATTCGGTTAAAAAGAGTGGACGAGTCAGTTTCACTGTTCAGTAGATAAGTAACAAATACTACATCATGCATTGTTTTACGGTTTAACAGCAAAGGAAGATTAATTAAGTCTACTTGAATAAATGGGCAAATCAACCTCAGGAACCAAGTTAAAGCTCCTTAAAGCAACTAAAAAGAATTTGTTCTGAACAGATTCAAATCTATCCTGATTTATCCCGTATTGCGGAGACCGCACTCAAAATCCATATTCAGGAATGGGACTCACTAGGGATGAATGAAACGATTTAGTGCTGGTTAAGGGCATGTTAAAGGGAGCCAAACAAAAAATAAACAAAAAGTGCAAAAAACAAGTAAGAAGGCTCTAGTCGAGAAATCACGACTAGGACATACCCTTAACCCCATACGTAACGAATACTGTCATTTGTGTGTATTCTTCCACTGACCAATATGACTAAACTTCAAACTTCGACATCTCCGGTGTTTCTTAACCGACTTTAATCAATGTTTTTAAAATTTGTATTATTTTATCCATAGTCTCAACCTCATTTTCACAATTTTGAAATTCTAGATATTTTTGTTATCGATCACATTTATATATCGAAAACCAAAAGTGTTATCAATTATTTGAAGCAAACTTGATCTGCTTATGGTATAGGTTAGGTTAGGTTAGAGCGGTAGTGAGAGGAAAAGACCCCCACTCACGTAGGCCAGAGTTGGCCCGTTGTGGTACCGCGTTTGGACCGCGTCCAAAACCGTCTATCCAGACGCGGAGTGTGTAATAGAGCCCTGCATTTATGCATTTACAAGACATCAAGAATGTCTTGCGTGCTAACAAAACAAATGAATCAAAGACTTGGCCACTCTATGGCGAGCAAAACCTGGAATGGCGGCTCGTTCGTTAAACGAGAACGATTGTCACTCCCTACATGCTTGTTTATGACTCCAAAGACAGTTGCTGAAAGTAGCATTGCTGCAATACATATGCACAAAAACACTAATACATGTGCAAAGCAGCAAAGTTCGGAGGGAAAGAAGAGAAGGAAAAAAAAACGGCATTCGTATATGTATACAGTGGCTCAGCATTTACAGTTATTTTACGTGATTTTCTGTTGAGCAGCCGGCGTAGAATGACTCCCATATTTACTTGGTTCTTGCTGTGCATGCCACTTCCAAATCATCGTCTTTGTTTTGTTTACAATGTAAGACATAGACACAGATTTTACTCGTCTTCTTTTTGCATTCTTCAAAAAGTACCGAAACCAAATGCATTCGTGCAGGGCTCTAGTGTGTAACACCGCTTTCGAGGGCGTGGTCCCAGCCCGAGGCTCTTATAAAAGACAGGATATTTTTCGGGCTTATATCCGCTAGTTGGGAGAGGTCCGTTAAGAAAAAGGAGCCGAGGTGGCGATTTCTGGTCTTGCAGAGTGCCGGACAGTCGCAGAAACCGTTTCCTCCTCCTCCTCGTCTCGACAGCTTCTGCAGAAATCATTGAAAGGGGCTAGAAGTCTCGCTGCGTGAGTCCCTACTAGCTAATGTCCCGTAATTGCCCTTATTACAGCAGCACCTCCTAATCTGTTTAAGTTGATTAGGCCAGAAGAACGCTTTTTACAGCGCGTTGCCCAGGTTTGCCTAGCAATCTAAGCCGTTGCATTATTGAGTTGCCACCTTTTATAAGCTTCGAGTTCAAAATGTGAACGAACTCTTAGCTTGCAGCTGGCCATGGGAATACCCATGCCCTCCTTGTCTGTGAGGAGAGGCAAAGTAGTTTCATGCCTTGCCAGCTCGTCCGCCTTACAATTGCCCTCGATGCCCTCATGTCCGGGCACCCAAATTAGGTAAAGCTCGAACTGCTCAGCAATCTCTTGAAGAGATTTGCGGCACTTTGTGACGGATATCGAGTTTGATGATATCGAATGTAGGGCTTTGATAGCCTCCTGGCTATCAGAGAAAATGCATATATTTTCTGCTGAGCTCTCTTTTTCAGCGAGTTTTCCAGTCTAGTTTACTATCTAAAGTGAGCCCTAAGTATTTGGCCGATGTGCTAAAAGCAAGTTCCACACCGTTTAGTGTTGGAGGTTTGAGTGGAGGAATTTTATTTCCGAGTAAATAGGACTAAATCAGTTTTAGCTGGGTTTAGTCCGAGACCCTTTGACGTGGTCCAGGTGGACAGGGTTCGAAGTGCGGTGGTCATACATTCGCACAGTGTTTGGGGGTATTTTCACGAGAAAGCAATAGCGACATCGTCTGCATAGGCGATTAACTTGCCGCCCCTACCCTCCATGGAGCGCAGCAGACTGTTGACTGCCACATTCCATAGGAGAGGGGAGAGGACACCTCCCTGTGGGGTGCCTCTACTTACCAACCTGGAGATAGTCGAGGACCCCAAACTGGCTCTGACGATTGTTCGTTTGAGAAGTTGATCAATCATATTCACGATGCGATGCTCGACCCCCAAATTCGATAGCGCCTCGGTGATCGCCTTTGGTACAACGTATTTAACGCGCCCTCTATGTCTAGGAAGGCTATGAGACAGTACTCTCTTTGGTAGACAGCCTTTTCAACTGTAGAGACGACCGCGTGAAGCATTTTGTGCTTGAGAGAAATGATCTGTCTTGATCGAGTTTCTGTTTTGTAAGCCCAAAACCCTTTCTAGCGTTTTAAGTAGAAAGGATGTCAATCTAATGGGGCGGAAATCCTTCGGGGTCGTATGGGTGGCTTTACCCCCTTTTGGAATGAAGACGACTTTGAATTCCAGCCATGTCTTGGGAATCAAGCCTGTCGCTAGGATATCTTTAAAGATTTTATGAAGCCAGTTAACGGCAGTTGCCCCTGCTTGCTGAAATTGGGCTGGAATGATGCCGTCAGGTCCTGGTGATTTGAAGGGCGAGAAACTTTGTATAGCCCATGTGATGATGTCTTTGGAGAGAAAATCGGTTACTAAGTGCCCTTGAAGTTCTCTGGCTAAGACAAGTGGTGACTCGACTGAGCAACCGGGAAAGTGGGTTTCCATAAGAAGTTCTAGAGACTCCGAACTGGTTGTTGTCCACGAGTCGTCTGGTTTCTTAAGGAACCCGACGGTTGTCTGAGTACTGGAGAGAACCTTTCTGAGCCTTGCGGCATCAGTAGTGTTTTCAATTGAGGAGCAGAAGTTTTTCCAAGTTTGAAGTCTCTAGCTCTTATAGTCTCTGAGATCTACGCGTTCATACAGACAGACATGGCTAGATCGACACGGCTGTTGATGCTGATCAAGAATATATATACTTTATATGGTCGGAGATGCTTCCTTCTGTCTGTTACATACATTTTCACAAAACCATTATACCCTTATTTACCCATTTTAAGGGTTAAGGGTATAAAAACACCAATACGAAGAGAAAAATTTTTTGTATTTTATTTTGTGCACTGGAAAAAAAGAATACATTGGTACCATTTCACTAATGTAAAATAAAAAAAAAAGTTTCACAAAGCATATAATGCACTAATGTTCACAATAATAATTTTAAGCGAAAAAAATTTACTTGCTGCGATGTTTAACATTTTGCCGGCAGGTTAAACTCAATAACTATTTTTGCAAATGCAAACTCGAAGATAAGACACCAACAAAATCACAACGAATTTAGCTAAGGCAAAAACAAAATCATTGAAATTGTTGGAAGTATAACGGTTTTGGTTCTACGCAGTGCATACACAAGTATGATGCATGTGTTGTGTTTGCCTATACTGGTGCCGTGCATGTATACGCTCATTGCTTTGCTATCTCCGGAGCAATTAGACAAAGCGTGCCTAAAGAGCAATGGGCTGGGCATGGCTGATCTAGTGTATTATTATATCAATTTGTTTAAAAAAAATTACATAAAGATTTAACTTTTTTTTTAATATTTTCCATATAAAACAAGGAAAAACGTTGCAGTCGGACGCAACCGACTGCGATATACTTTGTGCAAATAGTAATACGAATGTCACAACCAATGTTCATCCCAAATTTGGTGACTCTAGCCCAAAAACTAAGAAAGATATAGAGGTGGGCGGTGTAAGTGGGCGTGGCATCCAAAACATTGATGAATCTGTTACGGATGTCACTAAAAATATTCGTACCAAATTTGAAGAGCCTAGCTCGAAAACTGAGAGACATAGCGGTGGGCAGTATAAGTGGGCGTGGCATCCAAAATTTGTATGCACACCTGTTACGGATGTCACTACCAATGTTCATACCAAATTTGGTGACTCTAGCTTAAAAACTGGCGAAGATACATGCCTTCCGGGTTTTTTTTTAGGGCGGTGGGGCATGTCCCGTTGTTTGGGGGCGTGGCATCCAATGTGTTGATGCATTATTTTGGGGAATGTCACCAGCTATCTTGCCATAAAATTTGGTAAATTTAGCTTAAAAACTGTCAAAGGTACATACATTCCGGTTTTTATTAGGGCCGTGGGGCATTTCCCGTTGTTTGGGGGCGTGGCATCCAAAGTTTTGAATCATAACTTTGTCAGATGTCAGCATCTACCTTCATGTCAATGTTGGTGGCTATAGCTTCAAAACTGTAGAAGATACAGCCATTTTTGTTTATAATTGAAGGGGGGCTGGGGGCGGAATAGGTGGGCGTGTCATCCAAACTTTTGATACAGTTTTTTGGGGAATGCCGCCAGCTATCTTAACCCCAAATTTGGTGACTCTAGCTGCTCAAATGTGGGATATATAAGTGTTTTATCGATTTGCACATTGAGGTGTATCGACTTGTTATCGATTTCCCAGGCTACCTGAGGTCGTAGAGCCCTTTTTTTGTCTGACGAAGGCATGTTTCAAGATATTTGCAAAGTTGCAAGGCTCTAGCTTTAAGGGTGTCGAAAAAAGTTGCGATCATACAGACAGACGGAGGGACATTGCACAAACCCAATATACTAGATACCTTTGAGGTATCAAATTATAAAAAACAACTAAGTGTATACAAATTAAGCAGCGAACGTTTCCGAACTATTTGCGCTGGTTGCATATCGTTCCAATTCCCTCGCCGCAAATCAAGATGAGCACATTTCGCTTTACGTTTACTTTGCTCTCACGACCGCATACTGAGCAGAACTCATTATACCCTTAACCCATAAAATGGGGAAAATGTAACAGACAGAAGTAAGCATCTCCGACCCTATAAAGTATATACATTCTTGATCAGCATCAATAGCCGAGTCGATCTAGCCATGTCCGTCTGTCTGTCTGACCGTCTGTCCGTCTATAAGAACGCGCCAATCTCCGAGACTATAAGAGCTAGGGACTTTAAACTTGAAACTTAAACTCTCCTATACCATGAAAAGATCAAGTTTATTTTAAATTATCGATAGCATTTTTGGTTCTCGATATACACATGTGAACGATAACAACAAAACCTTGAATTTCACAATTGTGAAAACGAGGCTTCAAGCTATGTACAAAATAATGAACTCAAAAATTGATTTGATCAACACCAGAGATATCTCAGTTTGAAGTTTGGTCATTTTGGTCTCTGGAAGAATACACATAAATGACTGTATGCGTTACGTATCGGGTTAAGGGTATGTCCTAGTCGAGATTTTTCGACTAAAGCCTTCTTACTTGTTTTATTTACAGTTACATTTTCTCGGGCTTTGTTAGTCTTTCGCTCTATGCAAGGAAACGAAACGTTTCTAAATCGTCATCATTTATTCTTCGTTTTTTTGTATTTTGATTTTGGGTACAGGTAGAGGGACATTTTAAGGTGTATTTAATTTAAAATGAACTAATTATTCAAAATGCATCCATTTTGTTTTAAAACTACTGTTAATAGGTACTAAAGCAAACATTTCTGCAAAAAAAAGTGAGTGTGCCAATACTTTTTTGACGCACCGTAGGCGTTAACATCTTCTGGGTGGTATCAGAAGCTTTTTGATATGAAATCAAATTAACTAATAGGCACAACTACAAGTGGTTTATGAGCTGCAACTTCGCTACTGGGGATAGGTAAACTAACGTTTCAGCCTAAGGGCTCAACTACGGACACGTGTAAAGGAGTAATATTACTACCGGGCAGCATCGGATTTCTTGCCAGTGAGATAAATCCCATTGATGGGCCAGCAATATTAGTAGGGGTATTCGAGCTGGCCGCCAGAAGTGGCTTGGGAGGTAGGGTAAGCCGGACATTAGGCGGGCAAGGAGCCAAAGTCTTTTGCGCCTAGTTGACTCATTACGCACCTTTTTATTTTTAAATTTGCTTCCATATCTTAAAAATGCACGTAACATCTTTTTCTTAAATTGTTAATAATTAAAATGGACGGAAAAAACAAATTAAAACATGTATCAATGGATAGGTCATTTAAATTCCGTTTTAATGATACAATACTCTTCTTAAGGGGGTATTCTGGTTTAGAAGCCCGAATTTTAGAGATTTTTTTTGACGCTATAAAAAAAAAAAAAAATTATTTTTACTATCCATTTTTTTATTAACTTTTAATTGATATTTTAAGAATACAAAACAATTAAAATGTAAAAAAAAAAAAATTTACATTTCAAAAAACTGCAGGTCGACGAAGTCGGGACTGATGAAAATTTGGCTTGTCCTGGTGTGCAATATATAAATCCTTTCCGTGACCTGATATGGAAATCAATTAATGATTCGTAAAGATGAAGGATGTAGTTATCGCACTACGAAACGTTTTTGAAAAAAAAAAATTTTTTTTACAAAATGGCGGAGGTTTGAAAAAAATGTTTCATATTTCTCCTATTTTTTTGTCTTTCGGAATTTTTTAAAAATACAAAAAAAATAATTTTCGTTAAAACTCTTCGTAGTGCGATACTATATATATAGAAGCTACTATACTATAAAGAAGCTCTGTATAAAATTTCAAGTGAATCGGTTGAGTAGAACTTGAGATATCATGCACACCGTTCCTAGAAAAGTAGTTACGAGAAAAACGAGCTCAAAGTTTGAGGACTAGTCGCGCGCAGTCGGAAACGCGTCACAAAATGAGCTGTAACTCCGAAAATAATTCGAATTTCGAAAAATTCTTTTAGGGACATTTTCTTGAAGGGTTATATAATGAAAATATGCAAAAAAAATCAATTTTTTCCAATTTCTAAACCAGAATACCCCCTTAACCCGTTAAGTACCAATTGAAAGTTTTCAATTCTTGTAAAAGTCTATTTTTACACTTTTTTCCCGGGTTAATTTTTTGAAAATTTCAAAAATTACAATTTTTACCCTCTTTTCATTAATAAAGTATAATTTTTGCAATTTTCAAAAAATCATAATAAAATCATGCGAAGAGAATTTTTAAACGAATTTTTTTTTGGGTTACTATTAGAATTGTTTGGAGCAAGTTCTTTCATCAAAACATTATTTGTTTAATCCCAAGAAAAAAAGCGTTGAAAATAGACTTTTACAACAATTTAAAACTTTCAATGGGTACCTAATGGGTTAGGAAGAGTATTGTATCATTAAAATGGAATTTAAATTACCTATCCTACCAATAAATTTGCTTGTGTGATTGTTTTTGTATGGGCGACGAAAGTTAATTTCGTAAACATAAACTTAATTTTGCTCACCACTGTATGTATTCATATAAATGTATATATTAAACAAGTAAGAAGGCTCTAGTCGAGAAATCCCGACTAGAACATACCCTTAACCCCATACGTAACGCATACAGTCATCTGTGTGTGACCAAACTTCAAACTGCAATATCTCCGGTGTTTCTGAACCAATTTTGATCAAATTTTTTTAAATGTTCATTATTTTATCTGTAGTTTCAAACCTTATTTTCACAATTTTGAAATTCAAGAATTTTTTGTTATCGATCACATGTGTATATCGGAAACCAGAAGTGTTATCGAAATTTTAAAGCAAACTTGATCTGCTTATAGTATAGGAGAGTTTAAGTTTCAAGTTTGAAGTCTCTAGCTCTTATAGTCTCTGAGATCGGCGCGTTCATACAGACGGACAGACAGACAGACAGACGGACATGGCTAGATCGACTCGGCTGTTGATGCTGATCAAGAATATATATACTTTATGGGGTCGGAGATGTTTCCTTCTGTCTGTTACATACATTTGCACAAAACCATTATACCCTTATTTACCCATTTTATGGGTTAAGGGTATGAAAATGTTGTGTACATGACTCCATGCTCTATGCATTCGAAAACTACTGATCCGTTTTAGCCAAAATTTTGACACACTATAAAGTCAGGTGTAAGCTTGGTCTTTGTCTACTTCTTATGTCGATACCATACCGCGACCGCGAATAAAATCGGTTTCATAGAATAAACTGTTGTGGTGGGGTGGCTGCTGCGTCTCAGAAATCACGTTGGTAAGGTAGTGAAAGTTATTATTGCAGGTGATCGCAATAGATAAATAAAAGAACTTGCTTGTTCACAGTTTAAAGGTATATTTTCGATTGATAGGTAATAGCTTACATAGGGGTGCTTAGCAGCAATTAACATAATTAGATATTTAACATGATGACTTATGTTATAACATATTTAAGAGTGGAAAGAAATACTGGTTTGGGTGGGGAGTTGCAAGTGCATTCTTTCCGGCTTAAGCCTAGTACGCTTAACAAAAAGAGACAACCGTAACGTAAATGCACATTGTTAACAGACCGTAAAAGTGTGTGCCCAGAGTAACAAAAAGTATATTTTTTTTAGTAATTAAAATAGTTTTTTATCAATTATTAGCGTTAACGAAAACAGTCACACTTGTGTTTTTATTGGAAGCAAACGTTATAAACTGTAATATGGATGTTGAAAAATCTACACTTTGCATTTATTTGCTTAGTTCCATTACAATAGCATGTATTTAGAAAATAAAGAAAAGGAAACGTTGTCTGAGGCTTCCGTGGGTGAATCCATATTTAATGGCCAGATCGCGCAACGGAAGATTTGATATTTTGAAACATTTTTAGTTTGAGGATTTGATCCAAAGTCCAAACATATTTTATGAAAATTTTCATATGTCGGCTGATCATTTCATTCTAGGGTTTGTCCCTTACAGCCTCAATCAATTCTATTTTATTCAATGCACTTGCAAAATTTTCAAATCGACTTTTTCGCAGAGTCATTTTTATTTGTCACAACCGTATATTAAGTTGCTGACACTTATGTTACGGCTACGTGGTGAAAAGTTAACAGCTGTTAAAATTTCAACTCACTGTTAGAAACTTATTTGTCAAGCGTACCAAATAAATGTTAAGATTATACGTTTCATCTGTCAACAATACAGAAACGTTTTTTATATGAAGTTTTTACGTTACGGTTGTTAAGCGTACTAGGCTTTTAACATAAACGTTTCATGTTTTCTTACAGTTGGCTTTTATTAAAATGCTTAGGCATTACTATGAGAGCAAAAATAAAACAAATAAAAATTTTGCAGTCGGACGTAACCGACTGCGATACACTTTGATACCAGTTTACATAGCTGTGTTAAGGATTCTGTGTGCAATTGGTAATATATGGGGGTTTTGGGTATAAATTTCAGGAAGAAGGGGTAGGCGTGACGTCCAAATTTGTGATGCATATCTGTGGCGGATGGTACCTTCTATTCCCCTACCAAGTTTGGAGACTCTAGCTCAAAAACTGACAAAGATATAGAGGTGGGCGGTATAAGTGGGCGTGGCATCCAAAATGTTGATACACATCTGTTACGGATGTCTTTAACAATGTTCCCACCAAATTTGGTGACTCTAGCTTAAAAACTGGCGAAAATACATGCATTCCCGTTTTTATTGGGGCGGTGGGGCATGGCCCGTTATTTGGGGGTGTGGCATCCAAAGATTTGATGCATATCTGTGTCAGATGATAGCATCTACATCTATGCTACATTTTTTGGCTATAGCTTCAAAACAGTCGGAGATACAGGCATTTTTGTTTACAATTGGAGGGGGGCTGGGGGCGGAAGAGGTGGGCTGGGCCTCCAAACTTTGGATGCAATTTTTTGGGGAATGTCACCAGCTATCTTGCCATCAAATTTGGTGACTCTAGCTGCTAAAATGTGGGATATATAAGTGTTTTATTGATTTGCACATCAAGGTGTACCGACTTGTTATCGTTTTCCCAGGCCCCCTGAGGTCGTACAGACCTAAATTTAACACTTTGTTTGACGAAGGCATATACCAAGATATTTGCAAATTTGTAAGGCTCTAGCTTTAAGGGTGTCGAAAAAAGTTGCGTTTATACAGACACCATGACGGACATTGCACAAACCCAATATATTATGATACCTTTGGTATCAAAGTATAATTAATATTCGTTTCATGCTTGAAGCGACAACCAAAAATCTCAAAAATGTTCTTCTATAAAATTTTATTTTTAATCGCGAGACGTTCACGAAATAATGCCACCTAAAAAAGGGAATTTGGGTCATCGTACTCGCAACGCAGAAAGAGTGAGAAACCATTTTTTGAATAGGACTGCGGAAGAGCGGGAATTGGTGCGAGAGACGAATCGGTTAAGGCAAAGGCAGAGGATTATCATGGAACCAGCAGAAAGCCATGCCGCCAGGCTTGAGGATAGGCGATTGCCAGCACGGTCTGCAGCATTAGATTTGCTTCGCTCGCAGAGAAATAAACAAAATAGGATAAGGTAGCAACGATCTTAGCTGGACCGTTCAAATGTGAAGATGTCTTAATTTCTACGATTCCGGTGATCCCGACTATAAAAACCAGGGTGTCAAACCGAACCAGAACGAGAACCCGGAACCGCTAAGAACCAATTCAAATGAGGAACCGATCCCTGTTACTGGAACCGATATTTTAAAAGTTTATAAAACCCGGGACCTGGAACCAATATTATTTTACACCGGTAAAAATACCAGAACCAAAACGATGTACCGGTACGGTTTCGGTTCTGAAATGTTTTTTTTTTTTAATTTGCCGCAGTTGCTGGCAACAGATCTTTACTATTACTTGAATTTTTTTAAATATTTGTTTAACTTTCCCTCTCTATCACTTTTATAGCATGGAAAGAAGCCATGCTCAAATCGCGAGATATCTGCTACACTGCATTCGAAAACTGTCTGCATGCAAGCGGTTTCAAACTCTCTTCATGGAGCAGTATTGTCTCTCTTGTATGGCTACTCGTAGTAGGTGATCTTCTAACAAAGGAAGTGCTGATGGCTCTTTGGCAAAATGTGGGGGTTTGATTCAAATCAATCATGTGGTTATATGGCATGGTTAAAAGGCTTATGACCTACGTTGCTCGTGTGTGGTGGCCTAAAATGCAGGAAGTCTCAAATGGCGGCAACGGTTCATGTTTATATCCCTGAAGAGTGCTTTACGTACATGCCCAAAATTGTCAATGGGGAAAATCATTGGATTAAATCCGCCGCATAATTACATTCAAAGGTCTTATTACGAAAGGGTTTCTAACTTATGATGTTGATAAGGTCAGAATTCTAAAAATCGTTTTTGGTCAAGAGATCTGCACTACTTATAACAATTCCAATGACCACGCAACACATCTGCGGATTAAATTACGGGTTAGCCTAGTTCGTAGGGCATGGGCAAGTGGCAAACCTTATAGCAATCCAAAAAGCCTGCAGTGATTCACTGACATACCAAGCGTCTTTTAGTCCGAGGATAATGACAAAAGAATATCCTATTAAAATATCTTTTAACATAACCAAGTGCTACTTGCATTAAAGCATTATAAAATCTAAACTATGCGCAGGGTGCTATAGCCTCCAGCAGCTTTCTCTTCACATCAGGGTCATCATTGTCGCGCTGGTACCCCCGGAAACGAGATTTCGGACGATCTGGCTAGGGCTGGCTAAGCCGCATTCTACATGTTCGTAAGCCTTTTTCTAGCTTGGATTGGAAACCCAAGAAATGGGTATAGAAGGGTATATTGGCTTTGTGCAAATGTATGTTACAGACGGAACAGCATCAACAGCCGAGTCGATGAAACCATGTCTGTCTGCCCATTCATCTGTCCGCCTGTATCTATGGACGCTGGATTTCAAAGACTATAAGAGCTATAGACACCCGAACAAAGAAAAAATTGAAAATCAGTTAAAAATCAACAGAGACATTCAAATTAATTAAAACAAATACAAATGACTGTACGCGTTATGAAACGAGGTTAGGGTACAAATAAATAATTTTGCGGAGTCTTTCTGAGGATCGCTGTAGATACTCTATTTGTATTTTGATCAAATGTGCCTCCTAGCTTAAATTTCTATTATTTGGGGTGAATGCACTGCGACCTTAAAGATCTTTTGTACCCCATGGCTCCTAGCTACTAGGATCTATGGCCAGTTGGGATTTAACTGTAAATTCCAAGTCATGCAATTTTAAAATATATTTTTAAACGGCGCGAAAACTGGAAGCTATTGCAGTTAATCCTCAATAAGTTTATTTGTAATTCGAATTAATAACTTATTCATATGCTTAGTTTGTAATATTACGTCGCTCAATCGCTAATCGGTCAGTGCGTATCCGAGCCCTTATCGGGTGATTCGTAGCCTACACAAATAATACAAGCTTATGTGCTTTATTCTGCACTGAAGAGGTAAAGCAGACGCCGAAATGATTTTGTTGCCTTTTTCCTTTTCTCTTAACCCATTGCATTGAGCTGTGACAAACTCTCCTTTTCTTTCATTCGCTGTTAGCAGTGTGTGAGTGTGTATTTTGGAAGTCGGTTAATACAATAACTATTGGTGTTAAACATTTTAAATATTGTTTTATTTTCTTTTATCACGTACTGTAATTCGATCTCCAAAAACGCCGTCTTCTCTTAATTTTATTGAAGTGTGTGAGGCTCTGTACACGCCAGGTAATCTGTTCATTTGCTTAGAGTTTTGAATGATCGAACTCACCTTTGGATTCAACATGCTGCAGTCGAGGCTTTCCTCGCGACTGAAGGTCGTTGCTTTTCTGCCTGTCCCGATGCCGCGCCCAACACACTCACCGCCATGAGTGCTGCGCTGGCTGCTGCGTTCACGATCGCAATCCTGCTGCTCCAGGCGGAGACGAGCGCGTTCTACTCGCGCTAATGTCGGACTGTCGAGTACTGAAGGCGCACGCGAAAGTGGTCGGGAAAATTTTGTTGTTGTGTTTGTTGTATGCAATAGCTGAAGTTGTTGTTGCAGCTGTTGTTGCTCTTGCAGCGTCTCCAGTATGGCGCTGTTATTCGAGGAAGTGGAGCCCGGTGTGGGCGTTGCCGATGACGATGAGTTGGTCATCGTAACCGTCGATGTGGTTTTCATCAGCATACTAATTTTCTTTACGCATGTGTTTTTGTTAGGTTTTCTTTGATATTTGAATGCATTTGCGCTTGGACTTTTTTTTTAAATATATTATAGCATCCAAATGCTGCTGAGCTTAATATTTCTTAATTTTTTTTTCTTAAAGAGGCTTACACATTTTAAAATGAAAAATTATATTTTTATTTTTTTAATTTTTATACCCTAAACCTATATATGCGAATGGGTAGTATACCCTAATAAAAGTACGTCACAGGCAGAAGGAAGTAACGACCTGATAAAGTGATTACATTCTTGTTCAACGAAGTTTATATAGCCATATTCGTCTGTTCGGCGTCACAGACTTCAAAGGCTATGGGCTACAAGTTTAAAACTAAAGCTTGCCTAAGCCTTAGGTAGTACAAGGATGTTTCAAAGTATTGAAAAGGTTTTTGGTTTCCGCTGTACACATGTGAACGAAAGCAAAATACCGTCTTATTTTGAAATTGCCAAAACGAGATATTAATCGATGAGTTCACTTTAGGGTCGGTCGTTAATCTAGTCACAAAACATTTGGGGTGTTCACCAGCTCGTTTCATCGTTTCATGTTTCAAACTTGAAACGTCGTGCAACAACAACTCACATACAAAATTTCTTGAAACGCTTGAAACACCTCAGCCTATGTATACAAAAAGTGTTTCAAGTTTCAAGAAAGTAGAGATGGGAAGAGCACGAATTTGAATCGGTATTTGCTATCGATGCTTAGTATTTTTCAGTATAATTTGGTATAATTTTGTGCAAAAAAGTGTGAACACATATGATTGATGGCCGCCGCAAACAAAAGTAAATTTCAAATGTTGAAAGCATGTATTGAGAAACTTATTTAAACAAAGAGCTATTCTCACTTTCAATATCCTCTATTTCCCTAACACTTTAAATTGCCTTTTTTTTATAAATCTAGGCAGTATAAGCGCAGAAAACAGTAACAGTGACAAAAATTTAAGGAAAGTAAAGTAAACAACAGCTGACTTTTCAAGTATGAAACGCTATAAAACACTAAATTCTGTTCACGAGCTAAGCGTTTCAAGCATGAAACATGAAACGATGAAACGGATCTGGTGAACACCACAATTGTCTTATTTCATGAGTTTGAATCACATGTGAAAATAAGCTAGGTATCGTGATACCAGCATTAAAGCATATTTCACGTTTCTTACATAAATATAAGTTGGTTGTCATATTTAAATGAGTTTTTTTATGAACACATTAAAAATTGTGTTTTTATGTAGAATCTACGTATTAGATCATCAGGGTGTTACAACAATCTTTTTAACGCATATGTTTAATCTTGGAAAAATACTAAGATACATTAATCTTATCATTTAAAAGGCAGTGGGGTGTGGTATGGAATTTGAAATTATAGCTTCCGAAATTAAACGAAGATACATATGTACTTCTGTGTTATTATCAGCTATCTTCAAAACTCATTTCGTTGTTTTCTTTCTTTAAAACCGCGCAAGATACGATGTACATATGTTCGTGTTCGCATTTCCGTGCTTGAAAAGCAGTGTGAGGGCGGTATCAAATGTTGCAGGGGTGGGCGATGATTTAAAATTTCGATGCAAGCTTCTCTTCTTCAAATTTGGCGAGCTCAGATGTATATCTGATATATATATTTAAATATATATGTATATGTATGTATTATTGACTCATCGATTTCCAAGATCACTAGTTGGCGTGGCGTTTATATATTTACACTTTGACAGGTTTCATGTATATATGTATGTACATAGGTATTTAGTTTAAGCATTCACACGGACAGACGGCATGATGAGAGTACAAGAAAATAATCAACAAAAACCGTTGACTACACCAATGATGAAACCTAACCAAAAAAAAAAATTAAGCAATGGACACTCATTCACAAAACTGGTTTCTCGCTATTGTTGCAGGTAGTTTTTACTTTCGCACAAAACAAGACATCAAAACAACTTCACAAAATTGCAAGGCATAAGATATATATGTACGTACATATACATACATGCATTGTTAGTATCTAACAGTCGGTATTGGTTTATTTTGAGGCTTTGTAAACTTTAAGTTAGTATTTGTTTTGGTGACGTATTTTTACTGCTCATGTACAAGTATTTTGATGGCTCGCAGTATTTTATTTAACATTTTAAGAATGTTTGTTTTTATGTTGAAGTATGTACATATATATGTATGTATATGTGTTGACCATTTTATTCACCACATTATATTAACAGACACTTTAATATGCTTATTTTGCCGCGTGTAGGTTTGCATCGTATTTGCCCGAGTTGTGCATGACAAAAGAAATTGTATGCATATCTATTTGGACATATGTATATATATTTTTTATATACATATATATTTTTAATAATATTGCTTCTTACGTAGAAGAGACGAGCGAACGTCGTCGAGCCGATAGCTGCTTCGAACTGATTGCGAACTGTTCACGCGAGCTGTTTACTGTGTTCAAAAAGCAGGTTTGCCTTCTAGTCTTTGTCATGCTTCGGCAGTCGGCTGCTAACAAACATGTTTGAGTTGCAAGCTACCAAATTGTACAGTATTCACTGGCATTTTGACTGTGAGTCACAGGGGACAAGACCTCCCTGTTCCGCATGTTAAGGGCTGTTTACTCAAAATTTAATTTAATTTAATTTAACAGTCAGCTGACTCAATTAAACCTATGCGATCTCAATGTGAGCGTTTACTAAAAATATAATTTAATTTATTTAGTTTAGTTCTGAACCTGCAGATCGCAAATTCTTAAATTTTTTTTTTAGTGTTGATAAGCGTGAAAATACAAAACAGCTGATGAAAAAGTGTGATTACATATTGAAATATTCAAATGAACGAGCATAAGCTAATTATTTTAGTTGAAAATCATAGTTTGTTGTATGATAAAAAGTCAAAGACTTCAAAAATATAATTAAAAAAGAGAAGTTTGGGCCTATAAAATGCCATTAGCTAAAGTAGAAATGCGTTTAAATAACGATTCAAAATGTAACGTAGGGATAATAACACACTTTACACACTGTTTTCCTGAATTAAATTAAATTTTAAGTAAACACAAACATTTCCTTAAATTAAATTTTGAGTAAACAGCCCTTTAGACAAATTTTATTTTTCGGTTATTTTTTTCGAATCAAATAGGAGTTGCTACCATACAAAAATTTGAATAAAATTTATTTTTGATTGTTTTCAAATGTGTGCTATTTCATAAATAAGAAAATAAAGCAAGTAAACAGTAGGACATGCGCTTAACCCCATACGTAACGCGTACAGTCATTTGTGTATTTAAGGCCTGTTTACCCAAAATTTAATTTAATTTAACAGTCAGCTGACTCAATCAAACCTATGCGAACTCTATAGGAGCGATTACCCAAAATTTAATTTAATTTAATTTAATTTAGTTTAGTTCCGAACCTGCAGGTTGCAGATTCTTAAATCTTTTCGGTGTTGGTAAGCTTGAAAATACAAAACAGCTGATCAAAAAGTGTTGTGCAAAACGTTTACATATTCAAATATTCAAATCAACGAGCATAAATTAATTATTTTAGTTGAAAATCATGTTTGTAGTATGATAAAAAGTCAAAATAATTCAAAAAAATAATTTAAAATGAGAAGTTTGGGCTTATATCATGCCATTAGCTCAAGTAAAAATGTGTTTAAATAACGATTCAAAATGTAACGGAGGGTTAACAGCACTGATAACATCATTTTACACGCTTTACACACTGTTTCCTTAAATTAAATTAAATTTTGGGTAAACGCATACATTTTCTTAAATTAAATTAAATTAAATTTTGGGTAAACAGGCCTTTACCCGGTGCCCAACATAAACAAACTTCAAACCGCGATATCTCCAGTGTTTCTTATTTTACCCATAGCTTTAAGCCTCGTTTTCACGATTTTAAAATACAAGATTTTTTGTTATCGATCGCATGTGTATATCGGAAACCATAAGGGTTATCAATAATTTTAAGTAAATTTGTTCTGCTTATGGTATAGAAGCGCTTTAATTTCAAGTTTTTTTTATTGTCTCTGAAAGACGGATAGACGGACAAGGCTATTTCGACTCGGCTGTTGATGCTGATCAGGAATATATATACTTTATAGGGTCAGAGATGCTTCATTTTGTCTGTTAAATACATTTGCACAAAACCATTATGGCATTTTTTACCCATTTTATGGGTTAAGGGAATAAAAATGCTTAGGCCCAATTTCTCAATGTCCGGTTAGGTAAACTAACTGACGTTTAGTCAAATTTGAGTTTCTCAATGTCCGGTTAGGAGTAAATGAAAAACAAACTAACCGGATGGCTGGGTCGCGTTTAAAATTTAAGCTGATTTTTTGTCACGATATATCGTTAAGAATTATCGTAAGGCAAACATCTGTCCCTTGCATTGTTTATTTATTTTGTTATTAAATCAAAATGGCTTCACATAAAAGAGTGTTTTATGTCCATGCATTTCACTGAACTGGAAGATGCCAAATTTGTACAGCGGCTCAGGCTTACAAAATCTACGCCCAAAATCATTCTTGCAAGGATTGTAGATCAATTGGCTTGCCAAAATGAAAGGTAAACAATTAAGTTCTTTTGCGCTCGAATTAATCATAAGTGGGATTTTAAACAGAAATCATTCAATGTTGCCGGAAAACAGCAAAAGTAAGCTGAACCGCTCGCTATATTTGGCACAATGTGGCAACGCTGTTAAGGCGATAGTTACTTATCGATGAAGGGTAAATTTGGCTTTGAGAAAACCAAATCGTTTAACTCTAGCATTAAATTAAATTTGCGTTTAGCTAAGCGAAAATTTAACCGGACATTGAGAAATTGGGCCTTAGTCGTGTATGTTGTAGTTTTTTTACGAAATAAATGAAATAAAGTAACTCATGCCGCTTGACAGCTGTTGTACACCGAATGGCAAAATGCTGTACACAATTGTTAGAGATCAATAAAAAAAACATGAACTAAAACAATTATATTATTCAAATGTATTTGCAATAATCAAAAGTTACCATTCAAAATTGTTATTAAAAAGCGAGCAAAGTGCGTATTTCGGCCCGATTTCAGCGTGACCGAATATGGTATTTTATATACTTTTTGGTATATAATCAGCTCAGATTTTGTTCAATTGTATATTTATGGTATATTGGTATATAGTGATCTTTTTGCTCGATTTTATGGTATTTTATGGTATTTTTTGTTTGGCCACACTTTTACAAATGATTTCGTTGATTTTGTGGCTCCCGGTAATTGGTAATTAATTTAAGAAGACTATGAGCAAACAAAAATATCGTGATGAGTGGTAGAGGTGCAAAAACATCGATGTGTGAGTCCATCGATGCTTTCGATGTTTTTAAAAAAACCATCGAGTGAAACATCGATGTTTAAAAAAAAAATCTGCATTTCAAACAATAACAAAAACATAAATCTTTATTGAGTATCATTGTTACAATGTCTATTCTTGTTTAAAAATAGAACCATATCTACAGATTCAGAGTTCAGTCTTGTTCTGCGGTCAGAAATAGTTTGTCCTGCTTTACTAAACACTCTCTATGATTCGCAAGAAGAGGCTTGAATACATAAATATTTCCACAATATTTTACCACAATAGTTGCAAACACCATGCGTGTTGTTACTGCTTTTTTTGAAGTTGTCCCATACTATAGATCGTTCTCTTTTTCGTTTTGTTGGCACCTCCACCTCTAATTCCTCTGACGTTTCCGCTCCTAGTAAATAAAAAAAACATGTTAGTAAACTGTATATAATACACAATATTTTTTAAGTAACATAATTAAACATTTATTTGCAGTCTTGCCTAATGCTCAGTTGCTGACCGCTAATTTATTGCGGTAATAGTTTCGCGCCAAACATGTGAAGTAGACATATATATCTTGGATGGCTAATAAGAAATAACTTACTTTTCAGGTATTTATCCATCCTGCCGTTGTCCTCCACGATATTCACCAACACCACCGACTTGTAATCCTACATTTTTACAAAGATTTGGTTAATTTTTTAACTAATGAGTGGGAGACCATCCCCGAAATAAAAAATGGCTTGGCAGGAGCGCCAATAAAATGGATGCCTTTTGTAAGGCATGCGAGTGCAATATAGTGAGCAGACTGGCGTCAATAAAACAACACGCGGCTACCCAGAAACATATAAATAAAATGAAATTCTTCTGTGGAAAGTCAAAGGTGAGTTCCTTATATGCTTTTTATACCACGTACCATAGGTACGAAGTATTATAACTTTGTGCAAATGTATGTAACAGGCAGAAAGAGACACCTCCGACCACATAAAGTATATACAAATATTCTTGATCAGTATCAACAACTGGCTGAAAAGCGATCAAACATGTTTTGTCTCTTTCTTACTCATGGTGATGGTGGGTGACGTTTGTTTACGTTTAGAATGCAAAAGTTAAATGAACATTTTATTTCTGTTTTTCATTACGAGTTGCAACTTGCAAATTTTTTTTTAGATTGATGCGCATTTCAAAGGCGCGGAACACTCACTATCTGCCTCTGTGAAGAAGGCCGAATTGATGTTTGCTGCAGCGATTGCTGAGCACAATATTCCAATGCGTGCTATGGACCATTTAAACGATGTAATCAAAAATGCCTTTCCTGATAGCGCAATTGCCCAAGCGTTCAGCTGCAAACGTACAAAAACGGCTTTGCTGATTTATAACGTACTTGCGCCAATAATGAAGGAAAACTTGATGGCATTATCGACGAATCCACAGATGTTTCGTGCGTAAAAGTCTTGGCATGTGCAGTCATGTTCTTTGACAAAGAATTTATCTAGCTCTGACTAAATGATGTTCCTCCAAACTTATTATTATAACGTAAAACTTACTTTTTGTTTATTTTATTTTTAGAAACTTGATATATATATGTATATGATACTCAATTAATTTTAAGAACTTCCATTATTTTAAGAATTTGAAATAAAAAAAAATGAACTAATCTTTTTTTTATCAATATACTAGCTAACTCAGCCACGCGTTGCAGCGGCGGACCCGACAGACTTCTTCCTGTCAAAAAGATTTGTAATGTTGAATTGTTTTGATTCTACGTATTTTATAGCCGGGGCAAAAAATTTTACTACTATAACCCTTTAGTACAATGAAAATATTTACGAACAAAGACGAAAATGTTGAATTTTGAATGTAGTTTCAAAATTACGTCCATCGGGTGCACGATCACAATTTTTAGTTGCCCCAAATGACGTCATTTGGAAGCAAGAATTAAATTTGCGTATCTTACGCAAAAGTAAGAAGGGATAATAAAGGCTCCGGCGGAGCGGGTAGAGGTGACAGCACAACTTTTCCTGATGCGCAGCACATGCCGGCTGCTTTATTCCGAAATTTCAATGCCTGACAATATTGACATACTTTATCCATTCCACCGATAGCAATTTTTGAATGCGCTGAGTAGTTAATATCTGGTGCATATTCAAAGGCAAGCCGAACGAATGATACACGTGTTAATGAGTGGCTGATCCATTGCCTTTGTCGATCTAGTACTCGTACTGTATCTATGTTTCGTTCTCGTGCCGCTCTTTTTCTCGTAATATTCTGTTGCAGACGTTCGTCACGCTGTTCTTGAGATTCTTGTGGCCGACTTTCTGCAGTCCTGATCCTTTGAGCTGCATTTCTTGTTTCGATTTGTTCTGGTAATAGCTGCTCGCGTTGTTGAGGTTAGATTTTATGGTATCTCCTCTGCGTATTGCTGGCATTTTAAAAATGTACGATTTTAAATAGTAAAAAAAACAGTTTTGATTCAGAAGCTAAACTTTTCTGTTTTTAAAAAATTTTTTTTTATTTATTTTAGTTATTGGCGAAGCAACGCGCGCCGGATAACTAAATAATTTCATTTATACGTTGAATAGAATTATTTTTCCTACTGAATTTTAAATGTAGCCTACTAAGATTTTGCAAAACACAGCTCTAGGACTGTCAGACAAATAATTAGCAATAAATTAAAATTGCGACAATAATTTGAGATTTAAGCTACCTTATCGTTCAAGTTGGATCGAACTGCACATGGTGTGCGAATTTTATTAAAATCGGTTAAGTGGTTTAGGAGGAGTTTGTAGACAAACATCGTGACACGAGATTTATATATATTAAGATTTGATATGTTTGAACACCTTATTCAAATTTCTAGCCGTTTTAACTGGCATTTTTTTATGGTATTTAAATGGTATATTGACAATATAAAAAAGTATATTTTAGTCTATTTTTGAAAAAAAATATGGTATTTTTCGATTTGTCCGGCGCGGTCACGCTGCCCGATTTCGCAATATGCAGTTAACCATTCAGTTTGATAACTTATGCTAAATAATCGAAGCTTCAGTTAAGCGATTTGGTTTTTTAAAGCCATAAGTACCTATTATCGAAACATTAATATCGCTGTACGGTGTGACCACATTTATTAGGGTGTTTCTTTGCTATTGTTGCCTGTGACTGGCCAATTCGTTTTTACTACTTTTACTTATTTCAAATTAATAGCTTAATAAACACATAAATTGTAATGAATACGCCAGAAATAAAGCGGCAACGTGCAAAAAACTTTACAAATGAAGAAGAGCATTTGCTTGTTGACCTTGTCCACTCTTTTAAGCATATTTTAGAAAACAAAAGAAGCGATTGTGTGACATGGAAGAAAAAAGACGAAGCTTGGCAATATGTTGCCGCCAAATTTACGGCACAAGAAGGAGTTTTCCGCATTTGGAAAACATTCAAAGACAAATATAATTTGAAAAAAAATGGCGCGCAAAGAATCTGCAGACATCAGACGAGTGTCTGCTGTTCGCCTTACGATGATTTTTTCGTTACTATATCGATACCTAAATTCGGTATAAGTGTTAACTAGATGAGCAGGCACGAGTTAAAGGAAAATTTAGACTAAACAATGTGAAACTCAACTTTGGCTTAACTGACAAATATTTCACCAACTGGATATTGAGAAACTGGGCCTTAATCAGCAAGTACTGATTTTTAGTGTACGTATAATAAAAAGGGCAATGCAAAAACATTTTCCTGCGAGAAACAAACAAGCAAGAACAAATTATAGCACGCACCGTTTTGATTTATATGCTATGCGACACAATGATGACCTTATGATCAAAATTCAAACTACGATATCTCCGGTGTTTCTTAACCGATTTTGATCAATTTTTTTGTAAATGTTTATTATTTTATCCAATACCTCAATTTTACAATTTTAAAATTAAAGCTTTTTTAGTAAACGATCTTATGTGTATATTAAAAACCATAAGTGTTATCGATAATTTGAAGCAAACTTGTTTTGCTAATGGTACAGTTTTGCCATTTTAGCTTATTTCAGACTAGATCTAGCATATTTGAAAATGAAATAGCTTATAAAATTTGCAAAAAGCTTTTCTTATTTAAAGTTAATTAGGCATACTCTAGAAAAAAGTGTTTTCGGGATTTTTTTTACATATTTTGCCACATAAATGTAAATATTGTATTTCAGAGTCCATAAAAACTAATTGGATTACATAAAAATATTTGAATTTTTTAATATCTTAATTATTGATGATATGCTATCACAAATTAATAAGATTCATCCTGTTAAATGGGAGAACATTAATAATACCGTCCTATTTTAGGCAGAGGTCTTAGCCTCTACATGCATGCAATAATCCTTTTGAATCCGTTTGCAATTTAATTGCTTTCATACATTGGTCAAATGCGGAGGTTGAACGCGTTTTCAGCCAGATGAATATAGTCAAAACGAAACTACGGAATAAGCTGCAGCTAAAGTCATTAAACGGTATTAAAAACATCAAGCCATAATCAGTTATTTATAAATACTCGTATTTTTAAATTTACAGATATAGATTGCGCCGGCACGGAGAGTGTTGTCATACGTACAACTTGCCTGAAAAATATGTGTGCCAAGTTAAAAAAATTAAAAATATTCTTATAAAGAAGAATATTGTGAAATTTCACATTTTTTAAATGATCTAATTTAAACAAGTAAAAACGTTGCAGTCGGACGCAACCGACTGCGATATACTTTGATACCAGTTTACATAACTGTGTTAAGGATTCTGAGTGCAAATAGTAATATATGAGGGTTTTGGGTACAAAAACAGGCAGAAAGGGTAGGCTTGACATTTATCTGTGGCGGATGGCACTTTCTATCCCCCTACCAAGTTTGGAGACTCTAAAGCAATAACCGACAAAGATATAGAGGTTGGCGGTATAAGTGGGCGTGGCATCCAAAACATTGATGCAGATCTGTAACGGATGTTCCTACCAATGTTCATACCAAGTTTGGTGACTCTAGCTTAAAAACTGGCAAAGATACACGCCTGCCGGGTATTTTTAGGGCGGTGGGGCATGCCCCGTTGTTTGGGGGCGTGGCATCCAAAGTTTTGATGCATATCTGTGTCAGATGTTAGCATCTCCCTTTATGCCTATTTTGGTGGCTATAGCTTCAAAACTGTTGAAGATACAGCCATTTTTGTTTATAATCGGAGGTGGGCGGAACAGGTGGGAGTGGCATCCAAACTTTTGATGCAATTTTTTGGAGAATGTCACCAGCTATCTTGCCATCAAATTTGGTGACTCTAGCTGCTAAAATGTGGGATATATAAGTGTTTTATCGATTTGCACATCGAGGTGTATCGACTTGTTATCGATTTTCAGGCCCCCTGAGGTCGTAGAACCCTAAATTTAACACTTTGTCTGACGAAGGCATGTACCAAGATATTTCCAAAGTTGTAAGGCTCTAGCTTTAAGGGTGTTGAAAAAAGTTGCGTTCATACAGACGGAAAGACACCATGACGGACATTGCACAAACCCAATATACTATGATACCTTTGGTATCAAAGTATAAAAATGGCTGTGATGCTGGTGGTGCTGATCAATAATATATATACTTTATATGGTCGGAGATGCTTCCTTCATTCTGTTACATACAGTTGCACAAAACCATTATACCCTTATTTACCCATTTTATGGGTTAGGGGTATAAAAATGATATTTATTTGTTTATTGTCAACTAATATCAGTCGAAATAAAATTAAAATTAAATCAAATTAATAAAATAATAATAATAATAAAATAATAGATCTTAAGCTACAAAAATGTTTAAGATTAGTGAACAAATTTTAAATTTAAATCAGTAAGCAAAATGAAATGAAATGAAAAAGTTAAAAAATTAAAACACTCTGGGGAATTCAACAAAAATTTAATGATTCAACATTTGTTGCAAGGGTTCGGAAAAACCCAGAAAAATCCAATCAGATCATAAGATTAGTGATTAGTGACTATGACTAGATAAGTAAAGCAGTATGGATCTTTTAGTAAGGGAATGGAGTCCCCAAAGGAAACAAGTGAAAACATCTTATTGTAGTCTGCGCACACTACTCGAAACGGTTCATGCATTAGATAGTTGGTAGAGCAACGATCAAGGGTAATATGTATAAAGTTACGAGAAGATCTAATAGGGACAGTTAAGTTTATTCGACTTAATAAAATGTGTGAGGCGATATCACCATTGAGCAGATTAGTAACAAATAAAACTCCACGCATAGTTCTACGGTTTAAAAGAGAAGGAAGGTTAATTAATAGAAGTCTACTTGAATACGAAGGCAAATCAACACCGGGAACCCAGTTAAAACTTCTAAGTGCAAATAAAAGATATTTCTTCTGAACAGATTCGATTCTCTCTTGATGAATCCTATTGCGGAGACCACACACAAGATCCATATTCATGGATGGGACGCACTAGGGATGTATAAAGTGTTTTAGTAGTGTAGGGATCTTTAAACTATTTCGACCACCGCTTGATGAAACCAACGAAACTGATGGCTTTATTAACCATGCACGATATATGAGAATCAAACTTTAATTTTGGGTCAAGAATAATACCCAAATCCTTCATTTCTAATACGCGATCGAGTGGTGAGCCATCAAGCAAGTACTGAGCAATATGAGGTGTACTTCTACAGAAAGACATTACTTTACATTTAGAACAATTTAAATTAAGTTGGTTAAAGTTGCACCAATTAGTAAGTTACTGGAATAAGGTTCATTATTATTATTATTATTTGGGGTGAATGCACTGCGACCTAAGAGATCTATTGTACCCCCTTCTTGGCCTATAGCTCTTCCATCAGACCCAGGTCTTGCATGAAAGCACTATATATTTATTGGGTCAATGTTTTCTAAATCACTAGGTTGTATAATATGTCTTCCTAGGAGACAACTTCTTTTCCTTACTAAGGCTACACATTTTGCTATAATGTGCAAGGAAGATTCTCCCTCCATTTCGCAGAATCTGCACATCTCGCTACTGGTTATGCCTAGCTTTGCTAGGTGACTTCATAGTCTACAGTGTCCTGTCAGGAGACCAGTGAGTATCCTATGTCTATTCTTTCCCATAGATATCAGAAGCTCAAACCGCTTTGGGTTATAGCTGCCCAAGAGAAGCTTTGCTTGTCTGAGTCCAGGTGTCCTTGCGCAGCTCATTTCCCGCATAAGCCTCTCTTCGCTCCTAAGCTCCTGCCGTATCGTGCTTCTCCCTACCCCACAGTACGGCTCGGGTCCTATAAGGGGTGTCGCAGCTCCCCTCCTTGCTTCGATAGTTGCGCTTCAAGTAAAAGTCCACAGACCTCCCTATTGCACACACCTCAGCTTGGAAGATGCTGGTGTGCTTGCCCCCTCCCTACACCTTCTACGGACATTCTTAAGAGAGTTGCTTTCTGTTGTGGCCTTATTGTATGGTGAAGTGGCGTGAACTCCAAAGGAACCTCAAGCGCTGATGTTGGACAAGTCCTCATCGCTCCAGTGATTCCTACACAGGCCATTCTTTGCAACTTTTGTAGTTGCTTTTGCACAGTGATTTGCTGTGCCTTATCCCCCCATGCAATCGCTCCGTATGTAAGCATGGGCCTCACAACCATGAGGTAAAGCCATCTTAGTATTTTTGGCAATGTTCCCCATGATTTCCCAGCTATTCTACGACAGGTGTAAAGTGCTCTGCAGCACTTTGCGATCGTATTTTGAACATGGGTTCAAAAATTTAATTTGCAGTCAAAAGTGACCCCAAGGTATTTAACCTCCTTGCTTGTTTCTATTTAGACTCCCATCAAGTCTAATTTACTCAGCCTTAGTAGCTTGTATCTTCTGGTGAATGGAACGATGATGGTTTTTTTGGGGTTGAGGTTAAGGCCAACCTCCAAACACCAATCATGCGTGATCCTAAGTCCCAGTTGAACAATGCCACAGAGAGTTTCTTCGTACTTGCCTATTATCATTATAGGATAAACATAATTTTCCATCTTCAGCAAACATGTACACGTGCGAGTTAGATATTACCGCAGGACAGGGGCGCACGCAGAAAATATATTTTTTTTTTTTTTGGGGGGGGGGGGTTTAAAAGAAAATGATCCCAAACATTTTTTATGCGTGTATTTGGACAATTTTTTATATTTTATTTTTTTGAAATTGCATATATTATAAATGAAATTTTATATTATATATATATTATATTTTAATTTTGTCTTATTATTTTTAATTTTCTTAACTTCCTCATAAATTGCCAAAGTTGAGGCAGGTCAATAAATGAAAAAAACAATTGCCACTACAACTAAATATGATGTGTATGCATACACGCACACATGTAAATGCAGGCCACAGGAAAAAAGAAATATACAAAATCTCAACAAAAATAGCAAAGCATTTAAAGATCTTGTCATTCATTTTCTGAATACTCTTACAGAATTTATATGCATGCGTGAACATTTGTATGGTGATAGTGTTGACAATATTGTTTGCTAGTGTCATCGAAAAAAATAAACAAGTAAGAAGGCTCTAGTCGAGAAATCCCGACTAAGACATACCCTTAACCCCATACGTAATGCGTACAGTCATTTATGTGTATTTTTCCAGTGACTTATATGACCAAATCTCAAACTGCGATATCTCCGGTGTTTCTCAACCGATTTGGATCAAATTTTTTCAAAAGTTCATTATTTTATCAATAGTTTGAAACCTCGTTTTCACAATTTTGAAGTTCAAGAATTTTTTGTTATCGATCACATGTGTTTATCGGAAACCAGAAGTGTTATCGAACATTTAAAGCAAACTTGATCTTCTCATGGTATAGGAGAGCTTAAGTTTTAAGTTTCAAGTCTTTAGCTCTTATAGTCTCTGAGATCGGCGCGTTCATACAGACGGACAGACAGACAGACAGACAGACAGACAGACAGACAGACAGACGGACAGACGGACATGGCTAGATCGACTCGGCTGTTGATGCCGATCAAGAATATATATACTTTATGGGGTCGGAGATGCTTCCTTCTGTCTGTTACATACATTTGCACAAAACCATTATACCCTTATTTACCCATTATGTATAAGTAAGCAAGAACCAAGCGCGGTATACATATGTATGTACATATGAATCTGTACTTTGTTTTAGTTTTTTCTGGAAGTGCAGCCGACGATGCACGCATTCATAAAAACTTAGCTCACGCAGACTGTGTGAGCTGCCTCACATACATATATACACTTTCTGAGACGGGGTGCCTGATACGAAAAAGCTCTTTGCAATTGCAACCTCTTTAGTTTAGAAAGTATGAATTTGCTACTAATTCCTCAGAATTTTATAAATAAAACATTATTGGGCTCCCAATAATCTCCTTTCATTGTTTTCTGAATACTTGTGTGGCCGTATACAAAAAGTTGTCTTTGAATCATCTGTCTCTAAACCTTTTTATGTAACATTAGGGGTTCTCCAAGGTAGTCACCCTGAACCTTTAGTATTTAATGTCTTTATTAATGATCTTCCTCCGGTAATATCTAACTCGCATGTGTACATATTTGCTGATGACGTAAAATTGTGCTTATTCTATAATGAACCTTCTCATTTCATTAATATTTGTATACGCATTTTCAATGATCAATACAATCCTCGTATAAGATTTATGTAATTCGCTTCGTGCAAGTGTTACCACATGCATTTACAAAATAGCTTAGAAAATACCTTTTGCAAGGCCATGTCAATCTGCTTGCATAGTTTTCGTTAAATTTTAATATGGGTTGATATATTCCAATAATTCATAGAAGTCTATTTAATTCAAAGTAATAATGAGTCATAGCATATATCGTGGATTGACAGTGAAGCCATCAATGTCATTGGCTTCATCAAGCGGTGGTCGAAAGAGTTTATTGATCCCACCACTTAAACACTTTATGCATCCCTATTGCGAACCATCCTTGAATATGGATCTTGTGTGTAGTATCCGCTAAACAGATGAATCTGTTCGGAGGAAATTTTCCCCTTAGTTAAATTTACGGTAAATCTGCAGAACCAGGGCTGCAGACCAAAAGTGCTCCAAATATTTTTTTAATGTTTTTTATCACTAATATATGGTAGCCCATGGGATATTATGGTGGGGGACGCCCTTGCTCGACAGATTTACCAAACTTTCAAACGCCGTAGAAGGGTTGCTATGTTCCGGAGCAGATCACACAAACTCGCCGTTTCTTGTTCCGCCGGAATTATCCAGATCACACCACGCGTCTCCATTTCTTACTTACGGCCATCAAGAATTTTTTCAATGACATTGACTCCGATAGTGAAAGAGTGAATGAGTGAGTCAGTGTGTGTGTGTGTGTCGAGTGCCATGGCACTACTTACACTACTGTAATATCTACTGTAATGTAATAAAGTAATATTTTTCTTTATGGCGAATTTTTTATTTTTCTTATGGGGTTTTATGGCGTCCCCCACCATAATATCACATGGGCTACCATAAATATGTAAACTGGTATCAGAGTCGGCGGCGTCCGAATGCAAAATTTTTCGTTTTTTTTTCCTAAAATATTTTAATTTTCAATTCTTATAGAGGCATAGTTTATACTTTAATTTAAAGGTATAATAGTATATTGCGTTTGTGCAACGCCCGTCATGGTTTCTGTCCGTCCGTCCGTCTGTACGTCCGTCCGTATGAACGTAACTTTAAAGCCTTAAAGCTTGAGCCTTGGAACTTTTGCAAATATCTTGGTACATGCCTTCGTCAGATAAGGGCTCTACGACCTTAGGGGTCTGGGAAATCGATAATAAGTCATTACACCTCGATGTGCAAATCGATAAGAAACATATATTTTCCCACATTTTAGTAGTTAGAATCACCAAATTTGGGGGCAAGACAGCCGATGACATTCCCAAAAAACTGCATCAAAATATTGGATGCCGCGCCCACCTATTCCCCAGCCCCCCTCCAATTATAAACAAAACCGCCTGTATTTTTTACAGTTTTGAAGCTATATCCACCAAAATTGGCAACAAATGGCCATGCCCCACCGCCCTAAAAAATACCGGAGTCTCCAAATTTGGTAGGGGGTAGAAGGTGCCATCCGCTACAGATATGCATCACAAATTTGAATGTTACGCCTACCCCTTCTGCCTGATATCAATACCCGAAATCCCCATATATTACTATTTGCACACAGAATCCTTAACACAGCTATGTAAACTGTTATCAAAGTATATCGCAGTCGGTTGTGTCCGACTGCAACGTTTTTACTTGTTTTATTTATTTTTAAGGGATGACAGGCAATCCCTTGTCACAGGTAAGTTACCAGGCAATTTAAAATGAACATAGTAACCCCAAGCCTTACTCACATAAAATTAAAGTCAACACACTTTTAATTAAGTGTTAGCAAACCAAGTAGCACCCGCCCACACACACAATTAATGTAATTATATGAGTTTTAATTACAATCTGAGAATTGACACTTGAAATCGACGGGTCTATAAAAGTTGTTATATTGTCTGTCATGATGTCTTATTATTTCTGCATAGGCATCAAGTTAGCATGGATATCCGGGCGATGTCCACGGCAGAAATGCCTTTATTCGGTAGCACACTTAAGCTGATGAAGTTCTGGTCATATCTGTTCGTCCACAATTGGAGACGATATGTGGCACTTACGCCATATGCTCTAATCAATGTTACTCAGTACGTTGATATCTACTTGAGCACAGAGCCTCTTGACTTCATTATACGCAATGTCTATCTTGCGGTGCTTTTTACTAATACGATTGTGAGAGGAATTCTTCTTTGTGTTCATCGGAAGCGTTATGAGCAGTTCTTAGAGCTAATCAAATTATACTATATCCAGCTTTTGGTAAGTCTCGAAAAAGCTCTTTTTTTTAGTTTATGAAGGAGGGGAGGGAGGGGGAGGGTTGACTTTTAAAGGTAAAAAAGAAAAATATTTTTGTAGTAATTTTCAAATATTAAAAAAAATTAGTATTGATAAATAAGCCGGTAACGGCGAATCATCATAGATTGGTAGCGGAGAAGACGAATATTTACTTTATACATATACTAGTAAGTGTCCCGCTTGCTTCGCTGCGCCGATAGTTTTTCCAAATTTTTAGCATTAGATAAAAATAAATAAGTTAAAAAATTGTTTACAACATATAAAAGCAAAGTATTATATATTTTATTCAGTATGTCATTTTCATATTGGCTTATTTCATTTCCAAAAGTGACTGACCGTGAATGGTTATAATAACTGGGCTCCTTTGCCACCGCAGCAATATTTTTCGCCGCCGCTTCAGCTCAGCACTAAAACCACCCCCGTAACATATTCTAGTGTTCAAAACTTTTCAAGACGCACCAAGCTATGTTTAAAATTGATTATATATAAATTGATTAGTTTTCAATCAACGACACCAACAAAAAGTTGCAGTGCGAGCCCAACAACAACGCTTACAACAACAACAAACGATACTTGGGTCATAAATAAATTGTCAAAGGCACAAAGAAGAAAAGAAAAACAAGTAAGAAGGCTCTAGTCGAGAAATCCCGACTAAGACATACCCTTAACCCCATACGTAACGCTTACAGTCATTTGTGTGTATTTACCCAGTGACCAATATGACCAAACTTCAAACTGCAATATATCCGGTGTTTCTAAACCAATTTTGATCAAATTTTTTTAAATGTTCATTATTTTATCTGTAGTTTCAAACCTCATTTTCACAATTTTGAAATTCAAGAATTTTTTGTTATCGATCACATGTGTATATCGGAAACCAGAAGTGTTATCGAAATTTTAAAGCAAACTTGATCTGCTTATAGTATAGGAGAGTTTAAGTTTCAAGTTTGAAGTCTCTAGCTCTTATAGTCTCTGAGATCGGCGCGTTCATACAGACGGACAGACGGACAGACAGACGGACAGACGGACATGGCTAGATCGACTCGGCTGTTGATGCTGATCAAGAATATATATACTTTATGGGGTTGGAGATGTTTCCTTCTGTCTGTTACATACATTTGCACAAAACCATTATACCCTTATTTACCCATTTTATGGGTTAAGGGTATAAAAAAAACCCATGCGCACACTATGTGTATTTTGTTTTTACAATTATCTGCAAGTGCGACGCGAGACGTTACAGCGCATGATCAAACCCTCAGTGCTTGCAATAGTCTGGCGCCTAGTATTAAAACGTGGAATGAGTCAAACTGAGCACGCTCCAGGTCATAAGTGTATAAGAGGTGCCCCAAGGAGTTGTCGGATCGAGTCAAAATTTTTCATTCATAATTTTTTTACACGCCCTCATGTCCTGACCAAGCTTCGTTCAGATTGATTAATTTTAAAGCATAGCTCTAGTACAAAAGTTGGGAAAATAAGGACTTAGGTGTTTAGGAGGTACTCGAAGGAGTTGTCCAAAATAAAATTACTTTCTTAGTGCTCACTTTCAACCTGATTGGAATATTTGGTGAAAATTTCAGCCTTCTAGCTCTTTTCGATTAGGCTGTAGGTCTCTCAACAATCAGTCAGGACAAACTATTTTATATATATAGATAAGCACGCTCCAGGACATAAGTGTATGGGAGGTGCCCCAAGAATTGTCGGATCGAGTCCAAATTTTACATCCATAATTTTTTTACACGTCCTCATGTCCTGACCAAGCTTCGTTCAGATTGATTAATTTTAAAGCATAGCTCTAGTACAAAAGTTGGGAAAATAAGGACTTAGGTGTTCAGGAGGTACTCGAAGGAGTTGTCCAAAATAAAATTACTTTCTTAGTGCTCACTTTCAACCTGATTGGAATATTTGGTAAAAATTTCAGCATGCTAGCTCTTTTCGTTTAGGCTGTGGGTCTCTCAACAATCAGTCAGGACAAACTCTTTTATATATATAGATGTACAAAACAATGAAAAATGTACGTACATACATGTGTATGTATGTACAAATGTACATGCGTGCATTTTCAACACCAACCAAAGTTACAAATGTCAGTTTGAAAATTTTATCGAAACAACAACGTTAATAGGTATTTGTGTGTTAAGTTTTGTTTGATAATTAGCAAGTATGTAGGTAAAACCACTCCCGTAACATATTCTGGTGTACAAAACTAAGTTATGTTTTAATTGATTTGTTTTAAATCAATGACACAAACAAAAAGAATCATTGCGATCATAACAACAATAACAAACGCTACTTGATTCGAAAATCAATTGTCATAGGCACAAAGAAGAAAAGAAAAAAACTCATGTGTTTTGTTTTTGTAAACTCGCTCGCGGTAAAACTCCCAGTATGTGTATTTATGTACATGTAGATTACATTTCTTAAGATCGTATTTGTTAGTGTGTTTGTTTTTGCACTGTCTATATTGGTGAACATGTTTATTGCTTTCATTTAGCTTGCTACAGATACAACAATGTATGCGTGCATTAACCAATATTTGCACTTGCATTTTTGTTAATATATATGTATGTACTAAATAATGAAAAATGTACGTACATACATGTGAATGTATGTACATATGTACATGCGTGCATTTGCAAAACCAACCAAAGTTACAAATGTCAAATCGAAAATTATTTCAAAACAACAATGGCAATAGGTATTTGTGTTTGTGTGTTAAGTTTTGTTTGAATTCGATAATTAGCAAGTATGTAGATAAAACCACCACCGTAACATATTCTGGTGTGCAAAACTCTTCTAGGCGCACAAAGTTATGTTGTAATTGATTTGTTTTAAATCAATGATACCAACAAAAAGAAGCATTGCGAGCCCAACAACAATACTTACAACAACAACAAACGGTACTGGGGTCGTAAATCAATTGTCAAAGGCACAAAGAAGAAAAAAGAATAACGGAGACACATTCACAGCGCATGTGTTTTGTTTTTGTAAACTCGCTTGCGATCGCTTGTACAGACGGCAGTAGTTGAATGGGCCATGTGTTTTGTTTTTGTAAACTCGGTGGCGTTGAAACTCACAGCTTGTGCGACAATGAGGCGCCAGAGTGGTGGAATGAGGTAAAATGATAAACGCAGGACCTTGATTTGTATGGAAGGTACTCGAAGGAGTGGTCCAAATTAAAAATCCTTTCTTAGTGCTCACTTTCAACCTGAATGGAATATTTGGTGAAAATTTCAGCCTTCTAGCTCTTATCGTTTAGGCTGTGGGTCTCTCAACAATCAGTCAGTCAGTCAGGACAAACTATTTTATATATATAGATATAAATATTTATATATGTATATGCGTATATATGTTTTTGTTTTGGCTTATCCGTTAACAATCTACATATAATGGTATCTATCGAAATGCATTTTAAAGGAAATACAATTCTAGAGGAAATCAGGAAGCATTTTTTCAAAACTATAATTCTTTATTATTATTTTCATTCCCTTAACCTATAAAATGTGTAAATAAAGGTATATGCAAGGTTGTGCTACGAATGAAAACCAACCGAAAAGCAACCCAAGACCCACCTGATGCTGGGTTTAGGTGTACAAGAGCGCTGTTTGAGACGCTTTTAAAACCCCTAGTTGTTGGGCCAGTGTTTTGCTTAGTTTAAGCAAAATAAAACGTCTTACGCATTATAAGTATTACATTTTTGAAAGATAATTTTTAGATTAAATGCCTATTGCAAATACATTGGAATATACTAATTGTTTTAATTCATTTTTTTTTATGATATAAGTCTTTAACAATTGTCTAAGGCATTTTGCCATTTGGTGTAAGACAGCTGTTTAAGCAAAATGTCATAGCAGAGTTGTCAAGCAGCACAAGTTACCTGATGGCAAAATATTAAATATTTATTTTGTGTAAAAACTACAAAAAACAAGACTTAACAAATTTTTATTTGCATATTTTATGAAATAGCACATAGCGGTTACCCTTAAAACAATAAAAAACCAGTAAAAACCATGCAGTCGGACGCAACCGACTGCGATATACTTTGATACCAGTTTACATAGCTGTGTTAAGGATTCCGTGTGCAAAAAGTAATATATGGGGGTATAAATATTAGGCAGAAGGGGTAGGCGTGACATCCAAATTTGTGATGCATATCTGTAGCGAATGGCACCCTGTAACCCCCTACCAAGTTTGGAGACTATAACGCAAAAACTAACAAAGATAAAGAGGTGGGCGGTATAAGTGGGCGTGGCATCCAAAACTTTGATGCAAATCTGTTACGGATGTCACTAACAATGTTCCCACCTAATTTGGTGACTCTAACGAAAAAACTGAGAAAGATATTGAGTTTTCGGATTTTAGAAGGTGGGCGGTAAAAGTGAGCGTGGCATCCAAAATTTCTTTGTTTGATTTTTGAGGATTGCCACCAGCTATATTGCCATGAAATTTGATGACTCTAGCTTAAAAACTGGCGAAAATACATGCACTCCGGTTATTGTTAGGGCGGTGGGGCATGTCCCGTTGTTTGGGGGCGTGGCGTTCAAAATTTTGATGCATATCTGTGTCAGATGTCAGCATCTACCTTTCTACCAAATTTTGTGGCTATATCTTCAAAACTGTAGAAGATACAGGCATTTTTGTTTATAGTTGGAGGGGGGCTGGGGGCGAAAGAGGTGGGCGTGGCATCCAAACTTTTGATGCAGTTTTTTAGAAATGTCATCGGCTGTCTTGCTCCCGAATTTGGTGCTAAAATGTGGGATATATATGTGTTTTTATCGATTTGCACATCGAGGTGTATCGACTTGTTATCGATTATCAGGCCCCGTGAGGTCGTAGAGCACTAAATTTGTCTGACGAAGGCCTGTACCAAGATATTTGCAAAGTTGCAAGGCTCTAGCTTTAAGGGTGTCGAAAAAAGTTGCGTTCATACGGACAGACGGACGGACGGACGAACGGACGGACAGACACCATGACGGACATTGCACATGCAAAACAGGGAAGGCCTGGATTCGGAGATTTTAAAATTAGCTCGAGCCAAAACTTTAGAGTTTTTTTTAGCACAGCCCAGATGCATTTATGCAAATGTATGTAACAGACAAAAGGAGGCATCCTCGAACCTATAAAGTATATATCAGAGACCGGCAGCGGTGTATCGCAACTACTAGTGCACCGCACAAACACATGGTATTTTTCATACCAAGTAAAAAAACTACGCATCATTTTTTGATGCGGTGGTATTTTTACTCCTCATTTTTTTACGCGGTGGTATTTTTACTCCTCATTTTTTTACGCGGTGGTATTTTTACTCATCATTTTTTTACTCATCATTTTTATACCCGGTGGTTTTTTTACTCATCATTTTTTTACTCATCATTTTTATACTCATCATTTTTTGAGCGTCACATATTGCACTGGTATATTTTTGAGTATGTGTTCGGCCACCGCGTAAATGCAAAACAACCCCTAAATGATAAGTATATTTTCTACCTGTTTTTCGTTGCCTTCGTTTTGCATGTCACTTCTGAATGTGTGTGTATGTATGTAAAAATACTTTGAAAATGTGCTCATATACATATATGTACATATGTATGTCAATGAATGCGTTTTTTTTATATCAAAAGTAAATTTAGATAAAAATAAAGCAAAATTATGTAGATGTATTTTTATTTTCTTTAGTAATACCTTAAAAGCTAATAATTAATTAATAATAAAAAATAATAATAACATTTCTTTAAGTTAACTTATAACAGATTTATTTTTATAATATGAATGTAAAAACATTAAACTAACTAGGGCATTGGGTCCTAATCCTAACCATCACGTATTTTTTGCGACGCAACTGCATTGACGCGGTGCGTGTACCACCGCCAACGCATTGTGTGCGATGGTAATCATACTACCACCGCACTTTTGCGATGGTAATCATATTACCACCGCACTTTTGCGGTGGTAATCATACTACCACCGCACTTTTGCGGTGGTAATCATATTACCACCGCACTTTTGCGGTGGTAATCATACTGTCACCGCACTTTGTGCAGTGGTAATCATACCGCCACCGCACTTTGAACGAGTACACTAGTAGTGCTAAAAACAGGCACCGCTGCAGGTCACTGGTATATATATTATTGATCAGCTTCAGCAGCTGAGTTGATATAACCATGTCTGTCTGTCCGTCTGTGTAAACGCGCCGATCTCAGAGACTATAAGAGCTAGAGACTTCTAACTTGAAAGCTCTCCTATAACATGAGAATATCAAGTTTGCATTAAATTATCGATAACATTTCTGATCGATATCAAGAACCAGATCTGTTACGGATGTCACTAACAATCTTCCCACCAAATTTGGTGACTCTAGCCCAAAAACTGAGAGAAGGTGGACGGTATAAGTGGGCGTGGCATCCAACTCCCTTCATTTAATGCAGATCTTTGGGGACTGGCGACATCCGCCTCCCTACTAAATTTGGTGACTCTAGCTTGCAAACTGACGAAGATGCATGTATTCCGGTTTTATTTTAAGGGAAGTGGGCCATGGCCTGTTGTTTATTAGCGTGGCATATCTGTGTTAGATGTCAGAATCTATCAGAGTATACCTCTAGTATCAGAGTGTATAACGGAAACCAGAAATGCCATCAATAATTTAAAGCAAATTAGTTCGTCTTATGGTATAGGTGGGCTTTCAAGTTTGAAGTCTCTAGCTCTTATAGTCTCTAAGATGGCGCGTTCATACAGACGGACAAACAGGCGGACAGGCAGACGGACATGGCTAGATCAACTCGGCTGTTGATGCTGATCAAGAATATATGTATATACTTCATGGGGTCGGAGATGCTTCCTTCTGTCTGTTACATACATTTGCACAAAACCATTATACCCTTATTTACCCAATTTGTGGGGTAAGGGTGCATGAGTACTTTCCACTTTCTTCGGTATAAATCAGTTTCGATGCACACGCAATATCGACGTCTACTAAAATTACGGTAAATATTTACTATCGCGGCACCAGCGATTTTCGGGCTGATTTTTTTTTTCACGCTCCCTTATGACTTGGAAACATCATTGCCAGTCATCGCAATGGAAAAAAAAAAAATTTTTTTTTGTCGTTTTACAGATTTTACAAATTTCACAAATTTTGCAAATCCATTCGTTTATGTATGCATAGGTGTGTGTGCGTGCGTGAAAAAAATGTGCCCGATAGTGTGATCTGCTCCGAAACATAGCCAATAGTGCCAATAGCAGTGGCGTGAGCCACTGCTTTACGGCGTTTGAAAGTTTAAAATGCCGTAAAAACTTTCAAACGCCGTAAAAGCAGTGGCTCACGCCACTGCTATTGGCACTGTTGGCTATGTTCCGGAGCAGATCACACAAACAAAAATTTTTTTTTTTTTTTTATTAAAAAAAACGTCATGCGCCTGCATGAGAAACCTTTTTCTATCATTCACAGGTGATAAAAAACTCGTAAAAAAAAATCAGCCCGAAAATCGCTGGTGCCGCGATAGTAAATATTTACCAAAAATACTTTGTACTGCATTTATACTGAAGTCGCTAAAAAAGCCTTAGTGATAGCGGCGAAAAGTCATTTACGCTGACAAAAGGCCTTTAGTAATCGGCTGTTTTTGTTTACTTTTGGTTGTGATTGTTGAAGAAGAAGAAATTTGAAAAATGGAGCAAAATTTAAATTTAATAATGCTGGCGAAAGAAATAGGTGATTGCGTTGTAAAAACATGCTTTCCAACTCACTCGACCACCGCTTTCCTTTCTGACCGACATCCACTTCAAATTAAATTGTTAAATTAGAATAAAATTTACAATACTTGATATGTAATACAAATTATATGGGGTATTCACCAGCTCGTTTCATCGTTTCATCGTTTCATGTTTCATATTTGAAACGTCGTGCAACAACAACTCACATACACAATTTCTTGAAACGTTTGAAACACCTCAGCCAATGTATACAAAAAGTGTTTCATGTTTCATGAAAGTAGAGATGGGAAGAGCACGAATTTGAATCGGTATTTGCTATCGATGCTCAGTATTTTTCAGTATTAGTTGGTATAATTTTGTGCAAAAAAGTGTGAACACATATGATTGATGGCCGCCGCAAACAAAAGTAAATTTAAAAGCATGTATTGAGAAACTTATTTAAACAACGAGCTCTTCTCACTTTCAATATCCTCTATTTCCCTAACACTTTCAATTGCCATTTTTTATAAATCTTGGCAGTATAAGCGCAGTAAACAGTAACAGTGACAAAAAATTTAAGTAAAGTAAAGTAAACAACAGCTGACTTTTCAAGTATGAAACGTCATGAAACGCTCAATTCTGTTCACGAGCTAAGCGTTTTAAGCATGAAACATGACACGGATCTGGTGAATACCCCAATAGTTTACTTGCTTGCACATTTGATTTGGTTTAAAATCGGCTGTTAAAAGTTGTCACCTGTTGTAATTCGAGCCGCAAAATATCGATACATCGGTGTTTATTTTAGCCGATAGCATAGCGGCGCTCTTGAGGCGCGAGGAAAAGCTATTTTCAAATATTACGGCCACATTTTGTATGTGTCGAATCATAATCATTTTCGTGCTCGTTCTCGGCGTCACTCTTCTTAGGTAATTTCACGTAATGCTTTCTGATGCGTTTTACTCGTGAGCTGGCCATGACTTCTTATTCATCTTCATAAAATGACTGACTGACGACCAACACGCATATACCACGCATTGCGACATATTGCGCAGTTCTTGTTCCTAGACGCAATACCAATGCACTTTTTGGGTATCATGTATTTTGCGCATGCAAATACAAACATACTGTGTTCTTAAGGCCTGTACGCAGATGCCCTTAATGCTTCCGTAACGAAAAAACTTCATACAAAAAAAAGGGTCTCGTACACTGACTAGACAAGAATAACATTTGTTAGTACGCAGTTCTGTTAGTTACGATAGTAAAGTAGTGTTGAACAATGAAACTGTTAAGTGACAGACAGCTGTTCTTACGACAGTTATAAATGCTGAGCGCTTTATTACGAACGTAATAACGCTTGAGCATGGCAGGACGCAAAAGTCGTTTTATCAATTTTCCACAAAATGAGGACAAAATTGAACTTATTCGGGCAGTTGAGTGTCGTGTGCATTATGGTAAGTCGGACTCTCCGTACATCACACTCACACTCGCCAGCAGACTACATTCGACAGACTATAACAGATATTCTGCCACGCTCAAGAACGCGGAAGGCGACAGCCAAGAACATACACCACAAAGCAAATGAAGACACAAGTAACTGTTAAAGTTCGCTATATTTATTTTACAAATAATCTGCGTCACGGCCTTCCTGACACATCACACGTCCTCGTGTGTTTACAATTCATATTTTTCTCTTTCAAGCAACTTAATACATTTTTCAAACAGATTATTACAATTTTTGATCAAATTCATGAAATCTTACATTAAAGTAATATATTCTCAAATCAAATTATAACATTTTTAAATCAAACCAGTACAGTTTCAAATCAATGCGATCTTCTTTCTCAAGATTCAGTTTCTTAGTTTACCACTAATTTAAGCCACGAAATCCAGATTACCACCAACTCTTGTTTGAACGATTACTATCATAAAGCTTTTTCATAAAGCACAATGTTTTCAATTCAGTTCAACAAACACTTGGTTTATTCTCATTCAACCAAACAGCTATCGACTTGCCAGTAAAGCACTCAGTTTACTCTCTTTCAACTCGCTTACTGTTTCCTTCATAGTCTGTATTCTCGAGCAAGCGCACAGTTTACTCTCATTCAACTGGCCAGCCGTTACACACCACCGATCGCCACCAAAATCACGGATTACTCTGTAACAAATAGCGAACCACATAACTCGGGCACCCATAAGTACAGAGAATTGTGTCAAGGTATTGATCCGGAGGCCTTCGTAACTTCAATCAATCTCAGGATCACAGCCCTCACAGGCTTGATCCATGGCATCTTCTTCTGTGCTTTCATCTTCAAACTGTGTGGTAATCTTCTTCTCGAGCATACGTTTTAGATATTGATGAGAATATTTGTAAGTTTTATTATAACTTAACGATTTGAGTCTGTACCTATCAGCTGGTAATACTTCAATCACTAGAAATGGGCCTTTAAACATAGGATCTAATTTGGTCTGATGACGGTCTCCGTTCTTAATTAAAACATGGTCACCAACCTTGTGTCGTACAACGGCAGCTTTACCTTTATCAAATCTAGCCTTATCTAGCTTAGTATTCTTTTCCATGTTTCGTTTTGCCATTTCTCTAACAAGACCAACATCGACAGTATTTTCATCGCTGACCACAGGCGCGAGGCCAAAAAGTCTGGCTTCTTTTAAAATAAGTATTTCTAATGGGCTAACCCTTGTCACTCTTTTGGGTGTGCTACTAAGAGCCAACTGTATTTCGCATAATGAATCCTGCCAAGAACCCTGGCCTGTTTCTACTGCAGCCAGCATTGACTTAAGAGTACTCATGACTCGTTCCACTTGTCCGTTTGCACGACTAGCACCTGTAGCTTTTAGATGTAAATCTATTTTCTGTGCTGAGCAAAAATCACGAAACGCTGTGCTGGCAAAACAACGACATTGATCGGCGATCAATCGAGAAGGTACACCAAACAAAGATATAAGAGACCTTACTGACTTAACGCAGCTCTTAGTTACTACGTTTATGCTATGCTCATTTTGCAAAATCATTTCATGAAATGCCTCCGAAAGTGCGTGCATAAACACCATTTCATGAATTCGCATGAATTCGAAAGTTGACTATGAATTCGACGTCAATTCATGAAATGCTGTGGCGTAGCCAACTTAAGTTGCGCAGATGCTACCAGATCTTTTTTTTCTCAATGTCTGGTAACATTGAGCTTTAGCCAACAGCTGTTCGGATCACGCATTAACTGCCAATAGCTATCACTCCTAGGCCTCCTTTGGAATCTTCGTACCCGTTGCTTTAATATTTGAGACGCTCCTATGGCAGCGGGATAATACTGCATGAGCAGAAGGTTGCATTTTGCCTGGAATGCTTGTCTGGCTTGCACCATCGACATCATTCGCTTATGCCTCCACTGTAAAACATTCCGCATAAGTTGTGCTGTTCGTTGTTCCCTTTTAATCAAAAATAAGGTAATTTTGGCAGTTTGGTTACTTTTCCGAAAAGTGGGGGAATTTTTTTTTTTTCATGAAGCTGTTGATTGCATCATAGTAAGTAATATTCCATGGGGGGAGGCTGAAATTTCCCATAAACTCCACACACACACACACACACACACACACACACACACACACACACACACACACACACACACACACACACACACACACACACACACACACACACACACACACACACACACACACACACACACACACACACACACACACACACACACACACACACACACACACACACACACACACACACACACACACACACACACACACACACACACACACACACACACACACACACACACACACACACACACACACACACACACACACACACACACACACACACACACACACACACACACACACACACACACACACACACACACACACACACACACACACACACACACACACACACACACACACACACACACACACACACACACACACACACACACACACACACACACACACACACACACACACACACACACACACACACACACACACACACACACACACACACACACACACACACACACACACACACACACACACACACACACACACACACACACACACACACACACACACACACACACACACACACACACACACACACACACACACACACACACACACACACACACACACACACACACACACACACACACACACACACACACACACACACACACACACACACACACACACACACACACACACACACACACACACACACACACACACACACACACACACACACACACACACACACACACACACACACACACACACACACACACACACACACACACACACACACACACACACACACACACACACACACACAAATCGTGGGCTCCTTTTGCTGGTGTGCGTGGTAATTTACACGCAAATATTACACATATTGCACTCTGGTCCGCCGTGCTGTGCAATTTGTGTTTATTTGTGTTTTGGGAAGACCACAGTGCCAGCTGATCGCGCAGCGTACCAGGGCTACTCGCTTTGCATCGCAGTGCCAGCTGAGCCAACATAGCCAACTAGCCTCTGCGGATTGCCCACAGGTGGCGCCTACACTCCATAAGGTGTCCCAGCTGTGAGTGGTTCGTGCAGCAGGTGCGAGAAATTTTTGTGTTGCATAAGCGCAAGGTGCTGCAAGGGTGCTGCATACCTTCAGGCGCACCAGTTACTGCTGCTTTACTGCTGCTTTACTCAGACGGAAACTTCTAGCAGAATCGAGCAAAGGCCACGGAACCGGCAATTACCAACCCCCTCCGTCGCGGCGGTGCTTTGTGGGGCTCTGGTGACCGAATAGAGGCGGTATACCCTCCACTGGTTAAATACCCGAGGGAAACCTTTGGTCAACGTGGGACTGCTAGAGGTTCATTTGAGGTTTATTGAGCTATTGAGTGTGGAGACAGGCGGCAGCACTGGAAGCTTTTGTGCGTCGCTCGGCTTTGCCGAGATCTCATCCCCCTGGGGCTGCGACTCCAACGGCCCAAAGTTTGGCACTCCCAAATGCACTGCCATTACCAGCGAATGCCGCCTCACCCCTTGGGAAAGAGGCTGTAGCGGCTTTGGACACGGCTAAGGATGAGTTTGAGGAGCTGGGTGACACCCTTAACGGACTAAATGCCCTGCTGAACGGGCAGAGGCATGTTAACCAACTGGTTAAGGATCTAGCAGCGAAGGCAGTTAAGCTGTACGAGGCTTCGGCTGGTAAGAGCAGGCCAGCCTACATAGTGCATAGGGCTGATGCGGCTACGCAGACGCTAGTGGTTGCAAAGCTACCAGTTAGTGCAGCTGTTCAGGAATGCCAGCGGATTAGCGGCGTCGCGAGGACGGTGGTAACGCCCAAGAGGCGGCGAGAGCGCGAGCCAGGCCAGCGCGCCACGCCATCGAAGAAGAACAAAACTGGCCCCACGGATCCAGTGGTCTCAGAGTCGCAGGCCCAAGTCAGCAACTGGCAGACGGCCCAACGTAAAAAGGCTTCTAAAGTATCCGGTAAGACGCCCGGCAAGACGATGAGAAAAAGTAGGTCTGATGCGCTTGTGATTAGTACAAGCGAACTTTCCTACAGTGAAGTGCTATCGCTGGTCACGCGCAGAAGCGACGGCAAGCTGAACGGAGTTCGAGACAAGGTCTCTAAAGCTCGTCGCACAGCGAAGGGAGACTTGTTACTAGAGCTAAATGGAGTCGGTCTTGAATGCACCAACAAGCTGAAGGAAGAGATGGAGCTGGTGCTTGGCGGAAGCGCGGTGGTTCGCTCAATAACAGAGCAAACGCACTTTGTAGTGAGAGAGCTTGACGAGCTAGCCAGCAGAGAGGAGATTGTTGCTGCGATTTCAGCTCAGGCCAAAATCCCAGCTGAGGCGTGCAACCTCAAGAGTTTGCGCCCGGGGTACGGCAACACGCAAGTGGCCCACTTCACGGTTCCGGCGAACCTTGCGGGCAGCGTCACAGCCTTGCGCTCAGTCCGCATTGGGTGGACCAGCTGCGCCGTTCGAATGCAGGAAGCGCGAACGAGGTGCTATCGATGTCTGGAGATGGGACATACCGCAGCGAACTGTCGGAACCCGGTGGACAGGTCAAATTGCTGCATCAGGTGCGGTAATGCTGGCCACAAGGCAGCGAGCTGCAAGAGCGAGGTGGCTAAGTGCTTCATCTGCAATGCGAGAGGCAGTGCATCCACCAGCCACCAGGCAGGTAGCAGCAGATGTCCATTTAGCAGTTGCGCACCAGGCCGCGCCAAATGAAGTTTATTCAACTAAACTTAAACCATTGTGCAGCGGCACAGGATCTGCTGTCGCAAACAGTGCGAGAACGCTCTGCCGACGTGGCGTTACTGAGTGAGCCCTACCGGATGCGCGAGGGCCCTAGCTGCGCATTAAACACCTCGGGAAGAGCGGCTATTTGGTCATGCGGGAGTATCGCGACACCCCTGGTCAGAGTACAGCGCCACATTAACTTTGTGCGTGCGTTGGTGGGCGATCTGTGGACTTATTCCGTCTACATGCCTCCCAGTCTGCAGCTTTCCGAGTTCACCAGCTCCCTTGATTCCCTGGTGGCGGATGCCAGAGGTCGTTCCCCTATTGTCATCGCAGGGGACTTTAATGCGTGGGCTGAGGAGTGGGGCAGCTCTTCGACGAACGCCAAAGGCCGTGCGCTGCTGGAAGCCTTCACGCTCCTTGATGTGGCCTTACTTAACCAAGGCACACAGCACACGTTTAGTAGAGCAGGGATGGGCTCGATCGTGGACTTGACGTTCGTCAGCAGCTCGATGTTCGGCTCATGCAGGTGGAGCATCGATTCTACGTACAACGCCAGCGACCACGCTGCCATTTGGTGCACCGTGGGTGTACGCCCCGAACGTCGACTAGGCACAGGTCAACCGAGGTCACGATACCGCGCTGAGACTCTCGACACGCGCTTATTTGGCACCCAGCTGGGGTCAGCGGAGATTCCGGACACTGTTACCAGCTCCGAAGAGGCGGTTGACTGGACCATGTCGTTGTTAAGCAGCGCTTGCGATGTAAGCATGGCCAGTTGTAAAAGGTACCGTAGGCACCATGTCCCAGTTTATTGGTGGAGTGAGGACATAGCAGAGGCAAGGAGCGAGTGCAACCGCGCTCGACGCCGCTACCAGCGCTCACATGGCTCACAGGTGTTCAGAGACCGGCAAGCAGCGTTTCTCGAATGCAGGAGACGTTTGCAAAAGCTGATCAAGGAAAGCAAACGTAGGTGCTTTCTTGATCTCTGCGACTCAGCGGACAACAACCCGTGGGGCGATGCCTACAAAATCGTGGTCAAGCGGTTCAACGGCTTTTCCCGTTGCCAACCTACTGATCCAGAGGCGCTAAGGGCTATAGTTTCGCACCTATTTCCCAGCATGGCTAACGAAATCGGCGGTTTCCCGGCGGTGGCTACCACGCCTGCCGTTTTTGAGGAGGTCACATTGGAGGAGATTGGCCACGTCGCAAAGAGGACGAAGCCCAGCAAGTCGCCCGGGCCCGACGGTATCCCCAACCGAGCGCTTAAGCTTGCCCTCGCGCTGCGACCGGACTTGTTTGCGCACATGTTCAACACATGCCTTAGCAGCGGAGTGTTCCCAAGCCGGTGGAAAGTTCAGCGCCTGGTCCTACTTCCTAAACCCGGCAAGCAGCTTGAGGACCCAGCGGCCTATCGGCCTATCTGCCTTATAGATACGGTCGGCAAGGTCCTGGAGCACTTAATCTGCACACGACTGGAACGGGCCCTGGATGCAGCGGGAGGAGTTTCACCTAACCAGTTCGGCTTCCGTAAGGCAAGATCAACGATCGACGCGATCAGGAAGGTGGTGGGAATTGCCTCGGAAGCGATGGCCGGCAATAGGTGGAAAGGGGGTACTAAAAAGTACTGCCTGATCGCAACTCTGGATGTGAAAAACGCTTTTAACACGGCAAGGTGGAGGTGCATATTGGAGGCACTTGAAGCGTTCAGAGTGCCGGAGTACCTTTTGAGGATAACCAGAAGCTACTTCGACAAGAGAGTGCTACTGTACGACACATGTGAGGCGACAGAGGAGTACCGCGTATCCGGAGGAGTGCCACAGGGATCAGTACTTGGCCCTTTCCTGTGGAATGCCATGTACGATGGCGTCTTTCGGCTGACGCTGCCCGAGGATGTCAGTATTGTGGGCTTTGCAGATGACGTGGCTTTGGTAGTGGTGGCAAAGGAGATTAAGACAGCCGAGGTTAGGTGCAATCAAGCCATCGAAGCGGTCATTAAATGGCTCTCTTCGGTCGGACTTCAGATTGCCCCGCAGAAAACCGAGGCTGTGCTTATAAGCAGCCGTAAGGCAGTGGAGACGGCCACTATCCAAGTAGCCAACTCTACAATCGCCACCAAGAGAGCCATTAAGTACCTGGGTGTGATGCTGGACACCAGACTGTGCTTTAAGGAACACCTGGCTTACGCTAGCGCGAAAGCAGCGTCGATAAATAGGGCATTATCGCGTATAATGCCTAACACAAGGGGCCCGAAGCAGAGTAGGAGACTACTCCTATCCAGCGTGACGAGGGCGGTCATGCTGTATGCGGCGCCGATTTGGCAACCTAGCCTCCGCTATGACAGCTACTCTCGTGGATTGACTGCTACCCACCGCCTTGGGGCGATCAGAGCGTGCAGCGGCTTCCGAACTATTTCGGACGATGCGTGTCTGGTGCTAGCCGGAGTTGCCCCCATTTCTGAGCTTGCCAGGGAAATCTCCGAAGTGTTCGAGGATACACACGGCAAAGGCCTCTCAGCGGCCCTTAAGATGGCAGCGCGGAATACGGCTAAACTGCGAACGTTGGCTAACTGGCAGAGGCGATGGGATTCATCCACTAAAGGACGCTGGACACACCGCCTAATCCCGGACATATCGGTGTGGCTGAGCCGGAAGCATGGGCAGGTGAATTTTTACATCACCCAGCTCCTTAGCGGTCACGGATGCTTCCGTGGTTATCTCCACCGATTCGGTCACGAGAGCGATCCTACCTGCACCAATTGCGGAAACGGGGTCATCGAGGACGCGGAACATGTGCTGTTCTACTGCACTCGCTTCACCGAGCTTCGCACGGAGCTGGAAAGGAGTCTTGGTAGCGCCATTGAGGAGGGCAATCTAATAAAGCTGATGATAGTCAGCGATAGCAACTGGGAAGCGTTCGGCGTCTTCGCGGCGGCAGTCACAACCGATCTGCGGAAGGCCGAACGAGAGCGCAATGGTCAACATGATTAGGAGGAACAAAGGCGTTTGCGACGCATTACCTAACGGCCGTACCGCAAATGCCATGTTCCTTCTATGATAAAACTTGTCACTTTAGTTAAGCACCTTGTAAATAGCTTAAGTTAGTTAAATTAGTGCATAAAATAAATGAATTAAAAAAAAAAAAAAAAAAAAAAAAAAAAAAAAAACACACACACACACACACACACACACACACACACACACACACACACACACACACACACACACACACACACACACACACACACACACACACACACACACACACACACACACACACACACACACACACACACACACACACACACACACACACACACACACACACACACACACACACACACACACACACACACACACGGCATTTTTACGGCATTTTAAACTTTCAAACGCCGCTATTGGCACTATTGGCTATGTTCCGGAGCAGATCACACAAACTCGTGTGTGTGTGTGTGTGTGTGTTCACCCCCTTCCCTAGCGCAACATCAAAATATCGAAAACTATTTATGAGAATTTCAAAACCCCATAACTCATGGAGTTTATGGGAAATTTCAGCCTCCCCCCATGGAATATCATTAGCGGCAACCAATCGAAGGTGCCTACAAAAAAAAAAAAAAATTCCCCCACTTTTCGGAAAAGTAACCAAACTGCATAATTACCAAAAATAATTTCATGTTCTCCATTGCAATCGAATTCAATTTGCCTTTGTTTACAATTGAACAGCTGATTTCCGCTTTTATGTGCTACCACACTGTTATAATCTAGAGGCGCAGCCAACTTAAGTTTGCGTTGGTGCTGCCACATCTGCCAAAAAGTTGGTCATTTTGTGAATTTGCAAAAGCTGCATAAACAGGAACAAATTTGATTTTGCGAATTGAAGAAAGCGTGAATTTTATAGCATAAACGTAGTAAGTGTCTAGCTTTATTGTATGAGACAGATAAACAAACTTGGTGAACGCATCTATCAGCACGATAATATATTCCTTTAGATCGTTTTTATACCCTTAACCCATAAAATGGGTAAATAAGGGTAAAATGGTTTTGTGCAAATGTATATAACAGACAGAAGGAAGCATCTCCGATCCCATAAAGTATATATATTCTTGATCAGCATCTACACCCGAGTCGATCTAGCCATGTCTGTCTGTCCGTCTGTATGAACGCGCCGATCTCAGAGACTAAAAGAGCTAGAGACTTCAAACTTGAATCTAAAGCTCTTCTATACCATGAGAAGATGAAGTTTGCTTCAAATTTTCGATAACACTTCTGGGTTCCGATATACACATGGGATCGATAACAAAAAATTCTTGAATTTCAAAATGAAAACGAGGTTTCAAACTATTGATAAAATAATGAATATTTCAAAAAATTAGATTAGAATTAGTTAAAAAACACAAAAGATATTGCAGTTTGAAATTTTGTCATTTTGGCCATATTGGTCACTGGGTAAATGCACACAAATGACTGTAAACGATACGTATACACACACACACGAGTTTGTGTGATCTGCTCCGGAACATAGCCAACAGTGCCAATAGCAGTGGCGTGAGCCACTGCTTTTACGGCGTTTGAAAGTTTTTACGGCATTTTATTTTAAATTAAAAGTGGCTCACGCCACTGCTATTGGCACTATTGGCTATGTTCCGGAGCAGATCACACAAACTCGTGTGTGTGTGTGTGTGTGTTCACCCCCTTCCCTAGCGCAACATCAAAATATCGAAAACTATTTATGAGAATTTCAAAACCCCATAACTCATGGAGTTTATGGGAAATTTCAGCCTCCCCCCATGGAATATCATTAGCGGCAACCAATCGAAGGTGCCTAAAAAAAAAAAAAAAAAATTCCCCCACTTTTCGGAAAAGTAACCAAACTGCATAATTACCAAAAATAATTTCATGTTCTCCATTGCAATCGAATTCAATTTGCCTTTGTTTACAATTGAACAGCTGATTTCCGCTTTTATGTGCTACCACACTGTTATAATCTAGAGGCGCAGCCAACTTAAGTTTGCGTTGGTGCTGCCACATCTGCCAAAAAGTTGGTCATTTTGTGAATTTGCAAAAGCTGCATAAACAGGAACAAATTTGATTTTGCGAATTGAAGAAAGCGTGAATTTTATAGCATAAACGTAGTAAGTGTCTAGCTTTATTGTATGAGACAGATAAACAAACTTGGTGAACGCATCTATCAGCACGATAATATATTCCTTTAGATCGTTTTTATACCCTTAACCCATAAAATGGGTAAATAAGGGTAAAATGGTTTTGTGCAAATGTATATAACAGACAGAAGGAAGCATCTCCGATCCCATAAAGTATATATATTCTTGATCAGCATCTACACCCGAGTCGATCTAGCCATGTCTGTCTGTCCGTCTGTCTGTCTGTCCGTCTGTATGAACGCGCCGATCTCAGAGACTAAAAGAGCTAGAGACTTCAAACTTGAATCTAAAGCTCTTCTATACCATGAGAAGATGAAGTTTGCTTCAAATTTTCGATAACACTTCTGGGTTCCGATATACACATGGGATCGATAACAAAAAATTCTTGAATTTCAAAATGAAAACGAGGTTTCAAACTATTGATAAAATAATGAATATTTCAAAAAATTAGATTAGAATTAGTTAAAAAACACAAAAGATATTGCAGTTTGAAATTTTGTCATTTTGGCCATATTGGTCACTGGGTAAATGCACACAAATGACTGTAAACGATACGTATGGGGTTAAGGGTATGTCCTGGTCGGGATTTCTCGACTAGAGCCTTCTTTCTTGTTACCACTGAGCTTTTCCGTAATATTCACATGAACTGTATGCCACGGAATATCAATCTTAGGAATGGGGTGCAGTTCGGCTTTTATTTTAGCTGACGGGGGCTTTGACAATCTGTACGTAATAATTGTCTACGAACTTACGAGCATATTTAGACATTTTGTCAAACCAATAAAACTCATACATTTTTTCAAGAGTCTTCCCCCACCCAAGATGCATTATTGACTCGTGCACATTGTTGACAACAGACCATCTGAATGGCTTTGGAATTATAGGCAGACAACGAGTCTTTCCGTTTCTCTGAATCTTTCTATACAGAGTCCCGGAACGTAGCTCATAAGTTTTGCCCAACTCTTTATGAAGTTCATTATTTCGCAACTTAGAAACAATGGAAGAAATTTCTTCATCTCTTTGCTGTTCAGCCAACAACAAGTTTTCAGATATTAACATCAATTTGATATGCATTTCTACTACACCTGCTGAATTCTTAACGCTTTTTACGATTGGGCTTCGAGCCAATTGCTGGCTTAAAACGTATAACCCTTGTATTTCTACCACCAAATACCACTTCGGTTTTGCAACCAATGGACCAAGGAGTAATTCGTGCATTAAAAGTTAACTTTCGCAAAAATCTTGTATTACAAGTTATTAGTGACTTTGATGAAAATAAAGATGTAAGTCCCGTGTACCCGAATATAACAATACTGGATGCCATTTCATTGATTGACAATGCCTGGAACAAAGTTACAAAAACAACAATTGAAAATTGCTTTCGGCATGCAGGATTGGTCAAAAACTATTCAAATTGCTTAACCATTGCATCACCACTTGATAACGACGACGAAGATAATTTACCATTGTCAGTTTAGGCAAAAGCACTTGGAAATCAAATTCCAATTTCAAAAGAGGAACTGGAGGAGTACGCTGTAATCGACGATGCTGTCGAAATATGTGAGGAACCGTCCGATAAGAAAATTGTTCAGGATATTATCGATGAAGGCAAAGTTAGTGATGACGACGTTGAAGACCTTTTGGATGACGTAGTGCCAGACGCCTCCAAAGCTCTTAAAGCTGCTGAAGTGCTCAGCAAGTTTGTCCTTTTTAAATTAAATAATGACTGTTTAAATACAATAATGCACCAGTTAGGAAATGCTGTTCGTGATTCGTTTTATAAGGAAAAAGCTAATTTAAAGCAATCTAAAATTACTGATTTTGTAAAAAAAAACATAAAATATATTCAAATTAAAACAATCTTAAAAAATAAAGCAAAAAAAGGAGTAAAAAAAAAATTAAGAGAAAAGATAAATTTTTCTTTAATACCGGCTATTACGATTATCGGTTATAACGATGCTATATTGCCGGTCCCTTGAGTATCGTTATAACCGGCATCTACTGTACATACATATATTCTTGATCAGCATTAACAGCAGAGTAGATCTAGCCATGTCAGTCTGTTTGTCTGTATGGAGGCGTAGATCTCAGAGACTATTCTATTACCCAGTATTTATCCAGTGGTAAATACACACGAATGACAGTACGCGTTACGTAAGGGGTTAAGGGTATGCCCTAGTCGGGATTTCTCGACAAGAGAAAATATCAGGCACTTAGCTAGCAGGTCGCCAAGTGCGCAAAGGAATCAAATGGAGAATGGAAAAAACCACAAACAACGCGTGCCGCATTTGCGCTGTGTGTTTGCAAAGACAACTCGCCAGTTTGAACTGATCGTGCCCGCATTTACATTTTGTTTAAGTTCAACTCAAGAGAGAGAGAGAGAGAGAGAGAAAAACTCAAAGCAAACGGTCTTTACATTTATTTTCGTTGTTGTGAAAAAGAAATAAGGTAAATATTCGATATCGCGGCACCAGCGATTTTCGGGCTGATTTTTTTTTCATGCTCCCTTATGACTTGGAAACATCATTGCCAGTCATATTATGCAGGCGCATCGCATTGGAAAAAAAAATTTTTTTTTGGCGTTTTATAGATTTTACAAATTTCAAAAATTTTGCAAATCCATTCGTGTATGTATGCATAGGTGTGTGTGTGTGCGTAAAAAATGTGCCCGATAGTGTGATCTGCTTTCTATCATTCACAGGTGATAAAAAACTCGTAAAAAAAATCAGCCCGAAAATCGCTGGTGCCGCGATATCGAATATTTACCAAGACACTTATTTGCAGACAACGAAAAACGGTCGACAGTTATTTGCGAGCTCTGCTGGTGATACTCCTCAAAAAACTGTATCATTTGGCATTTGGATGCCACGCCCACCTATTCCGCCCCCGAACCCCTTTCCAATTATAAACAAAACAGCCTGTATCTTCTACAGTTTCTAGGTGCCAAATTTGGTAGGAAAGTAAATGCCACAGGTCTGCATCAAAGTTTTGGATGTCACGCCCACCTACAGTGGCGAGCAATGGTGAGTTTATGTTTTTGAAACTGATTTTCGTCGCTAATAAAAAATATATCACACAAGCAAATGTATTCGTTGGATAGGTAATTTAAATTCCGTTTTTATGATACAATACTCTTCTTAACCCATTAAGTACCCATTGAAAGTTTTCAACTCTTGTAAAAGTCTTTTTTTTCACTTTTTTCCCCGGACTTGAACAAAAAATGTGTTGATGCAAATAGATGAGGTAAACAATTCTAATAGTGTCTGAAAAAAAAAATTTTAAAAAATCTCTTCGCATGTATTTTTTATGATTTTTTGAAAATGGCAAAAATGACCATTTTTCATGAAAAAAGGGTTAAAATGGTCATTGTGGAGACCCGTGCCAAGAGAGCTTTCAGTTGTCGCTGACGATTAACGCACAGAAAGCTCTGCGGCACAAGCCACTGAATGAGCTTTTGGTGTACGAGCTTTATTGTTCTTCTTCTTATGATTGTTACTTACTTACTTACTTGCTGACCTGCTTCGTAAATAATAAATAATTAAATAAACAATTAAAATACCAATAAAACAACAACAAATATTAATTGTATTCACTGGAGAACGGGGTTAATACATTGGCGACGAGGATAAAACAAAAGAAGAGATAAACAAAACGAAGGAAAACTCGGCCCAGCAAAAGAAAAAAAAAAGAAGTGAGGTGATGTACATACATACATACTTTGCATACAGCAATCAGCGAAGCACCGCGTGTTGACAGACGCGGCCATAAGAAAACGAAAAAATACGTGCGTACATAAACCGAGTTGAAAGAGTGCAAAGGCGACTCTAAGACAAGCTAAAAGAAAAAAAAAAAACCAAGGTGAAAGAAAAGAAAAAGAAATATAAATAAATTATCTGCGTTTGACAGAGGCTGAGTTGAGAGAGTGCAAAGGCGACCCTAAGACAAGCCAAAGAAAAAAAAACAGCTGGGCAAGGCGAAAAAAAAAGCAAACGCCCGTGCAAGCTGATCAATCGAAAGGATTGAAAATTATCTGAAAAGAGTCAGAGGCTGGGCACAATAAAATGAAAAGTGTAAGCTAAAACAGATCGGCAACATGGCTGAAATAAAACCATTTTTGTGTGCAAACATAGAAAAATCGTTGTGGCGCAACGAGTGGGAGAAATGGCTGCGATCGTTTAATATCTATGTGGACACAGAAGAAATCTCATCAGTAATTAAAAAGCGAAACAAATTACTTCATTTAGGCGGACCACAGTTACAAGAGGTGGTTTACAGCCTTCCAGGCGCGTTATTGCCATACGACAAGAAAGCGCAAAATGACGTATTCACTCCACTGGTGGGTAAATTGAATGAATATTTTTCGCCTCAACGTAACGCAGCGTTCGAAAGGCACATGTTTCGCAGCATGGTGCCCCGTCAAGGGGAATGTTTCGCTGAGTTCTTGTTGCGGCTAAGACAACAAGCCAGTAAGTGTTCGTTTGGAGCCACCAAGATCGAGATCGAGGAAATCTGCATTGCAGATAAAATAATTGATGCCTGGGCTAAGACAACGTTGAAAAAGAAGCTGTTGGAATCGGAGCTCAAGCTAGAGGAGATAATAAATACGTGTACGGTTGAAGAACAGGTGAACCAACAGTCAGAGGCAATGTTAATCCCGTCGGATGCCGACATTGTAAAGAAAATCACAGTGCAGACTAAAAGACAAGCCAAGGCAGATGTCGTGTGTGGCCGATGTGGAGCAGGAGATCATGATGAACGCAATCTGGCATGCCCGGCAAGGAACTCGAAATGTAATAAATGTTCCCGATTCGGACATTATGCTCGTATGTGTAAAACCTCACTGAAAAGACGTGGTGGAACACCATATGAGCATCAACGCAAGCGATCGCGAACTTCACAGTCCCATGTACACGCCATCGATGTAGAGGAGACTAAGAGTCACGGCGACAACAATTGGTCAAACTTTAAAGTAACCAGCGAACCAGAAGTAGAAGAAACCGTATCATGCCTAGTGGGGGGATCACAGTTGCAGATGATATTTGACTCCGGGTCGCGGTACAACCTGATAAGCCATGGAGATTGGCTGCATTTGGGTAGCGCACAGGCGACAGTGTTTAATGTTCGTACCAACTCGTCTACCCAGTTTAGAGCGTATGCTTCCGACGAAACGCTGAGGGTGATCAACGTGTTTGAGGCTCCGATTCGAATTCAAGAAAGACCAGAAATGATTGCTACATTTTATGTAGTTGAAAATGGGAGACAATCGTTACTGCGGCGAGACACGGCCGTACAACTCAACGTCCTAAAACTTGGCTTAGGCGTAAATAGAGTGGATTCTTGTGCACATTTTCCGAAATGGAAAGCTTCGCCTGAGAGACTGGCCATAGATCACGATGTGAGACCAGTGCAACAGCCAATGCGGAGATTTCCGACCGCGTTAGAAGACCAAATAGCAGAAAGGATAAACCAAGCTGTGCAGCAAGATATTATAGAGCCAGTTCGTGGACCGAGCTCATGGATTTCGCCGGTGGTAATTGCGTTTAAAGGAAGCGGCGAGATAAGATTATGTCTGGATATGCGAAGGGCGAATTTGGCCATTTCAAGGGAAAACTACCCGCTGCCGACATTTGATATGTTCATGACCAGGCTACGGGAAGCGAGATATTTTTCTAGGCTGGATTTGAAAAATGCTTATCATCAATTGGAGCTTGATGAGTCAAGTCGGCACATTACTACATTTATTACACACAAGGGACTATTTCGTTATAAAAGATTATTTTTTGGGGTTAACTCGGCCCCAGAGATATTCCAGAGGCGGCTAGAGGAATTGTTAGCAGGTTGCGCAAATGCGCTTAACTATATAGACGATGTCATCGTTTTTGGCAAAAACGAAGAGGAACACGACAAGGAGCTAACAGCAGTTCTGAAAATTTTTGAAACCTACAACGTTGTGTTGAATAAGCAGAAATGTTTGTTTAAGACAACAAAACTCAAATTTTTAGGCCACATTCTGTCAGACCATGGCATTGAAGCAGATCCAGAGAAGGTCAAGGTGATCACAAACTTTCGTGCCCCGAAAACTAAGGAGGAGACACGGAGTTTCTTAGGCCTCGTCACATATGTAGGGAAATTTATACCGGATCTCGCCAACACGACTGAACCGCTGAGGAACTTGATAAAGGCAAACACCAAATTCGAATGGACCGACAAGGAACAGCAAGCTTTCGATACCTTAAAAAAGCAAGTCGTCGAGGTGACAAATCTGTCATATTTTAATAAAAATTTTCGTACGTGCCTCATAGCTGATGCAAGCCCAGTGGCATTGGGAGCTGTTCTAGTACAAATTGATGACCACAACGAGCATCATATTGTATCTTTCGCCAGTAAAAGTCTAACGGATGTTGAAAAAGATATTCACAAACGGAGAAAGAAAGCTTGGCATTAGTGTGGGCAGTGGAAAAATTCTACTACTACCTAGCAGGACTGGAATTTGATCTGATAACGGACCATAAGACTTTGGAATCCATCTTCAAACCTACGTCAAAACCACCGGCACGTATCGAACGTTGGTTGCTGCGTCTACAGTCCTACCGATTCCGAGTCATTTATAAAACAGGAAAGGAAAACATCGCAGATTCCGTGTCGCGCCTTTGCCAAATAACAAATGCGGAAGCTTTCGACTGGCAGGATGAACAGAATATCTTCCAAATTGTAGCCAAAGGAGTACCAAAGTCGCTAACCATATCGGAAATCATGGAGAAAAGTATGCAGGACGAGGATATAATTGATGCAATGAACTACCTGGGCACCAACTCATGGGAGGCGAACTCATCCAGCCCATATTATCCATTTCGATGGGAATTATCGTCAGTTGGCAAGGTACTTTTACGCGGAACCAAAATAGTCATACCAACAACACTACGATCGCAAGTGCTCGAACTAGCCCATGAAGGTCATCCGGGCGAATCTGCAATGAAACGAAGATTACGCTCAAAGGTGTGGTGGCCAAGGATCGACCGAGAAGCAGAAAGTTTTGTTAAGGCCTGTAGAGACTGCATTTCCGTATCGTTAGCAAATAAACCAGCGCCGATGGATCGGCATGCGTTCCCAGCAGGCCCTTGGCAATGTGTCGCATCTGACTTACTGGGACCTTTGCCGAGCAACGACTATGTACTGGTGTTAATTGATTATTTTTCTAGATACATGGAGTTTAAATTTATTAAAACCATTTCGTCGAAAGTACTGATCGAACAAATGGAGGAGATATTTTCTCGTTTGGGAATACCACGAACACTGAGAACCGATAACGGTCGGCAATTCGTAAGTCTCGAACTTCAAAATTTTTGTCGGACCAACGGTATTACCCAAATAACGACACCACCATATTGGCCTCAGGCGAATGGCGAGGTTGAGAATATGAACAAATCTGTGGTAAAACGCCTTAAAATCGCGTGGTCTAAGGGAAAAGATTATAAACAGGAGATCCAAAACTTTGTCATGATGTACAACGTAACACCACATGGAACCACAGGAGCAGCTCCCTCGGAATTGATGTTTAACAGAGTCATTAGAGACAAGATACCAGACATTCAAGACTTAATAGGTGAGTACGAGCTTTATTGTTCTTCTTCTTATGATTGTTACTTACTTACTTACTTGCTGACCTGCTTCGTACCGGCACTAGCCGACGACGCGTGATTAAATAAACAATTAAAATACCAATAAAACAACAACAAATATTAATTGTATTCACTGGAGAACGGGGTTAATACAGTCATTTTTGCCATTTTCAAAAAATCATAAAAAATACATGCGAAGAGATTTTTTAAAATTTTTTTTTTTCAGACACTATTAGAATTGTTTACCTCATCTATTTGCATCAACACATTTTTTGTTCAAGCCCGGGGAAAAAAGTGAAAAAATAGACTTTTACAAGAGTTAAAAACTTTCAATGGGTACTTAATGGGTTAAGAAAAGTATTGTATCATAAAAACGGAGTTTAAATTACCTATCCAACGAATACATTTGCTTGTGTGATATATTTTTTATTAGCGACGAAAATCAGTTTCGAAAACATAAACTCACCATTGCTCGCCACTGTATACCGGCCGCATCTTAAAATCTGAAAGCTCTATATCTTTCTCAGTTTTTGCTCTAGAGTCATCAAACTTGGTAGGAGGATCGAAGGTGCCATCCGCCACAGATATCTATCACAAATTTGTATGTCACGCTTACCCCTTATTGCCGCCTTTCTATACCCAAAACCCCCATTTACTACTATTTCCACACAGAATCCTTAACACAGTTATGTAAACTGGTATCAGAGTATATCGCTATCGGTAGCGCCCGACTGCAATGTTTTTACTTGTTTTAAATATTAATATTGCTATTACACACACTTACAACGCTTTGGAATAGATTCTAAAGAATTCTGACACTGTTTTGCTTAAATAGAATTAAGAAAAGCATACAAAGAAATTATAATTGTTGCTAAAGTACAACAAAAATTTGTTGCTCTAAAATTAAGATTATAAAATGAAAATAAAATCTTTCAGAAAAAATTTGTTTTGCATATGCTATCTACTTAAGTATTTAAAATGTCGTATTTTAAACATTGCATACGGGTAAAAATTCTTGCCTTGAAAATTTAAAGAAATTTGTTAAAAACACCGGAGGTATCGCAAACTGAAGTTTAGTCGTTTAGATACAAAAAATCCATGGGGTTTTTATGTACGTGTGAACACTACCAAATTACTGTCAACGTTACTTAACGTGCCGAAAGTATTTTCTTATTAAACATACTTGTTTGTATTGTAGAGTATGTATTTCTTTCGGTAGAACTCTTCAGATACGCACATTGGCAAGTTGGTGTATGAAACCACACGGCTTTCCAACTCCATTGGCCGCATTAATTTGTTAATGGGAACTTGCACTTGCATCGGATTTGTGACCTATCCGATTTTTGGCTCGAAACGCGGTGAGTTAAAGTGAGCAACCTTATGTTTATTACTTGTTCATTGAAAAACTACCGATTTGAATTGCAGTGTTGCCATATGGCATGTATGTGCCAGGAATTGACAAATACGCCAGCCCTTACTATGAGTTCTTTTTTGTTGTGCAGGGCATAATGGCGCCGATGGGGTGCTGTATGTACATACCATACACAAATCTAATGGTCACATGTACATTATTCGCTATACTCATGTGCCAAGTGTTGCAGCACAAGCTACGATCTATGCAGCAACATCGATGCAAAGAGGTGCATAATGAAATTATATGGTGCATACGATATCAAATAAAGCTAGCAGGGTAAACCAACAAAAAATTCCATAATACATAACATTTTTTACTAAGATCCATATTTTTCAACAGGCTTGTCGATGCGATGAATGGTTTAATGAGCAATTTGCATTTGGTGGAGTTTCTATGCTTTGGAGCTATGCTATGTGTGCTTCTGTTCTCTCTAATAATTGTAAGTTAAACAAGTAAAAACGTTGCAGCCGGACGCAACCGACTGCGATACACTTTGATACCAGTTTACATAGCTTTGTTAAGAATTCTGTGTGCAATTGGTTATATGTATATGGGGGTTTTGGGTTTTACACAACCATATCTGTGGCGGATGGCACCTTCTATCCTCCTACCATGTTTGTAGACTCTAGCTCCAAAACTAACAAAGATATAGAGGTGGCCGGTATAAGTGGGCGTGGCATCCAAAATTGCACATCTGTTACGAATGTCACTAACAATGCTTCCACCAAATTTGGTGACTCTAACTGGAAACTGGCGAAGATAAATGCATTCAGGTTTTTATTAGGGCGGTGGGGCATGGCCCGTTGTCTGGAGGCGTGGCATTCAAAGTTTGCGTATCTGTATCAGATGTCAGCATCTACCTTTCTACCAAATTTGGTGGCTATAGTTTCAAAAATGCAGAAGATACAGGCATTTTTCTTTATAATTGGAGCTGGGGGCGGAAGAGGTTGGCGTGGCACCCAAATTTTGATGTAGTTTTTCGAGGAATGTCACCAGCTATCTTGCCATTAAATTTGGTGACTTTAACTGCTCTAATGTGGGATATATATGAGTTTTATCGCTTTGCAAATCGAGGTGTATCGACTTGTTATCGATTTCTCAGGCCCCCTGAGGTCGTAGACCTCAAAGTTTAACACTTTGTCTGACGAAGGTATGTAGCAAGATATTTGCTAAGTTGCAAGGCTCTAGCTTTAAGGGTGTCGAAAAAAGTTGCGTTCATACGGACGGACGGACAGACACCATGACGGACATTGCACAAACCCAATATACTATGATACCTTTGGTATCAAAGTATAAAAATTTGATTAAAACCGCTTAAGAAACACCAGAGATATCGTAGTTTGAAGTTTGGTTATATTGGTCACTGAATACACACAAGTTACTGTAAGCATTACCTATCGGGTTAAGGGTATGTCCTAGTCGGGATATCTCGACTAGAGCCTTCTTACTTGTTTTTTGTGTGTAGCGTGGATACTCGCTGCGAAATATCGCATGTCTATTTACATTGACGCAATACTTCTGGCGTGCTTTTTTATATTGTCGAAATTGAAAGCGAGAAACGCGCGATATCTAGCGCCTTGTAAACAAACACATTGACTTACATGAAAGGAAAATTTTTGCGACACTCGCTTTCGAACATCGTCTCGCGGCCTCCCGCCAATGTAAATAGGACTTGACTGTATCAATCATATGCATGTAAACATTGACTGCGCGCGTTATTGATATGTTCCTACTGGGCTCAGCTTCAGAATTTTCTGTGTATTTTTATTAGCTCATGATAATTTTTCCATTTTGTATTCACTCTCAAGGCACAGACAATTGCGCAAACAGTTATAGTGATTTTTTACATGGTAATGATATTTGCCAACAGCGTCGTGCTTTACTATGTGGCCAACGAGCTCTACTTTCAGGTAGGCTAAGTCGTTTTATATTTATGCTTACACTTGCCAATTGACATCTTAAACATTTTTTTTTAGAGTTTTCTTGTATCGATAGCAGCTTGGGAGAGCAATTGGATGGATTTAGACCTCGAGTCGCAAAAAAATTTAAAGTTCCTTATCATGCGATCACAAAAACCTCTGGCGGTAAGGAATTCAACATTTTTTGCCCAACAACCATTATATAAATGAAAGATATTTTTGATGCATATGTTGTTGCATATGCACGTTTACATTTCTTTTGTTCAATAGATACTCGTTGGTGGAGTCTACCCAATGAACCTTAAGATGCTGCAGTCGCTACTGAACGTAATTTACTCGTTCTTTACGCTTCTGCGACGGGTGTATGGCTAAAATTCGTATACAGTACGTTTAATTTATTTTATTCGTGTATTTACTTGGCCAATAAATGATAAAGCCGCTTTTTTTTTCTCTGCGCCTAGTTTTGTTAACCCTGTCCGTCTGTGTTATTGGAAACTTTTAAAGCTACAGCTTTAAACATTTGCGAATATTTGTATCACACATAGCATACTACACGTGCAAACGGGTTGCTACCACAACGAGGGTCGATAGCATGTCGACATCCCGTTTAAGCAGCGAGCGAACGGGATGCGAAGCCAAAGCGACCAGGACAGAGCTAGGGTGTGTGCTGAGCATTAAATAAGGGACCCGAAAATCAACAAATCGCAGTATACCGCTTGTAAAGAAGAATTTATGGTTAAGTTATTCCTTTCTTCCTGAATGTAAATGCTAGCTTCACCTTTCCAAAGTCTTCCTCCGCCATGGAAAAGAGCAGACGTAAACCTTATCAGGTAAGCATGATGCCAATATCGTAAGAGAGTTTTCGCGTAGAGTTTTGCATATACTGGAAAAGGCTGGATTGATTTCGGATTCCCTGTTCGGATTATGTCAAAACGGGGAAATGCCACTGCCTTCTGAGCACCATCCTCAAAGCAATGAAAGAAAATAAAAGACGTTTGAAGGCTTTTGATAGGTGTAGACACTCTTGACTATCACACAAGATCAGAAACATCTTGCCCCACATGCACTTTGCCTTTCTGCGACCCTATTGGATTTAACGGTGAAAAGTGGCGGAGTCAGGGCAGCCACTAAGGACAACAAAGCTGGAGTGCCCCTAGGAAGTGTACTTGGCCTCTTCCTTACACTGCCAATCTGTCAGTTACTCCGGAAAACTGTTTTACTATCGCCACTTACGCCGATGACACTGCATTTCCGGCAAAACGTCGACTAGGACATGCCAGATTGCATGGTATCCAAACTTTTGATATTGAATTTGTGGGAATGTCACCGGCTATCTATTCAGCTATTTGTTCCATGAGGGTAAGAATACCTTGAGGGCTGATTCTCGCTATTTCGGAGAGGTCTGATACCAAATGAAAACCAAGGAAGCGGTTTCCAGTCTTACAGAGTGAATGACAGTCGCAGAAAAGGTGGGAAGTTTCCTCCTCTTCCCCGTCCCAACAACTTCTGCAGAGTGGTGCCTCTGCAGACAGACTTAGAGACTGTAGTTGAGCTCAGTGTTGTTCTGACGATCTTGCGTTTCAGCAAATGGTCGAACAGATCCACAACACGGTGCTCGGCAGTCAAGCCTCAGTAGTTGCCCTTGGGACGAAGTTTCCTTCTACGTGACAAAGAAAGGACAATGCTCATTTTAAGGGAGCGTTTTTTTTACCTATGCCCATTACAGCATAGATCGGCTGGATTTAATTTCTTAGAAGCTGCCAAGCACCCTTTCGAATGTCATGAGAAAGTCTGCCATGTAGAGCGCTTAGCTTTTCTAAGTGCCTTCTTGAAAGAGGCAAGATTGGTTTAATAGAGCCACCATGACTGATCATATCCATAGAGCCTTGCGTTATTGAAGAGCCTACCCGATGTCATACAGGTGTGTAGTGTGGCAAACTCCGCTCCCAAGATAGTGACGCCTTAACCATCCTCCCGAACTTCAAACCAGCTATCTCGGCGACTTCTGCTAAGCCCAACCAGAAGCGGCAACGATCTGTGAAGGAGTCGGCTCCGTAATCCAAGCGGTCTTGATCTCCTCCACCTCAATAGCCTACATCTGAGAAAATTGATCCCGAGTCATTAACTTTCTCGAGCGCAACAAGCGTATTAAAAATGTTTTGCCACCATTACGCGGACCTGGTCATCTGCAAGTCCTATAAGCCTACATCTCTCGGGATGATGCAGTTTTAGTACTTCGCCATACACCAGAACTGAGCCCTGTAGAGCTCCAGCAGTGACCATATATTGCTTCGGTCCCTCCCCTGTGTCGTATTACAAAGTCCAGTCTGAAAGACATCTCATTAGGATTCTCACTACACAAGACGATTTTTGTATCCTTCAAGATGTGCGTCCAGCTCGCCGAGTTGAACGCGTTCCGGATGTCCAGCGTCACTACTGCACAATATTCCTTGTTACTCCATCGCCATCTTGTCCCTCCAATCACTTTTGTTGCAATGACAACTACAGCCTTGATCGCATCTATCGTTGACCGTCCTTTGGGGAATTCGTATTGGAATTCCGACAGTGCTTCTCTGGCTTCCAGGATCGCTAGCAGTTTTCCGTAAAATTTTTTTCCAGTATCTTTTCTGCAGTGTCGAGTAGGCATATCATCAGGCCCTGGGGTCTTTTGATCGTCACTGGGCTTATGTGTTCCGAAACTAGTGGGGGTCTTTTCAACTGCACGCATGGGCGCTGTGGGAATAAGGCCACTAAGATCTTAAGTAGCTCCATTGAGCATGTGATCTGTAGCGTAGCTTGGCTCTTAAGTTTTTTTGTAACCACCTTGCAGGCTGTTCCCCATATGTAAATGTCGGCCTCTTCACATATTTGGCGAAAGCAATTGGCTTTACATTGCTTGATGCTTCAGATCTTGTTTAGCCCTCCGAAAGTATTCATGTATTAAAATTCGGCCGATCTCTTGCTCTGTAAGACATTCTTCTTGCTCGTAGCCACTTTTTCCTTAGCAGGTTGATCTCCTCTTTTAACCAGTAGCGGGGTGATCCACGTCTGCTTGGTTTCTGCGTAGACATGGATGCGCTGCAAGCATCAGCAAGATTTTTCCCCAATTGTTTTGACGTATTTTCGGGGGGGCCACATTCCCATTCCTTGTCTTCCGCGGGAATCATCGACGATTTCTTTACACTGTTCCTGTTTTCAGCATGGAGGTGCGTAAAAACTATAAAATGTTATGTTGCCCATCCGTGCCCTCACAAAACCGTTATGGTCTGCTCGGAGTGGCGTGCTAATGAACCAAACGGCTGCCTTACCGCCACTGCTGGCTACCCCCGTCCGCTCCCCGGCATTGCTTAAACCTGTCCATCGTGCATCTGTAGTCCCCTGCAAAGTTCCCAAACTTCATACATTTAAAGCAGTTTTTAATGGTTACTTATTGGGCCGTGCTCCGGTTATCGCAAAACGCAAAATTCGAATTCAAAAGTAAATTACAAATATCAAACAAATAATAATTTATACCGCCACTAAAACAAATTTTTTCCCTATTTGATTATCTTTTAAGCTCATATTTATTAAATTAGAAATTAAATTTATGATTCATTTATAATTTTTATACAATTATTTCTGAGCACACATAAAATTACATTGCTGCCAAATTGAGCCAAGCAACAACAAATTGCGAATTCAGAATTATCGATAAGTATTCGATATGTGCAAGTTGGCTAGGGCTACCAACATACACCGGTGAATGTGAAATTCAATGAAACACTTATTAATATTATTAGGTTAGGTTAGGTAGGACCGGCTGACCCATCCCGGTGGAAGTGTCACACATAGACCACTGAGGGTCCTTAGTGAGTCCGGCAGTTGGATATCTTGGACTATCTAGTTGTGTGGTCCTGCGGCGTTAGTATGCTTCGTGCAAGCGCTAGAAGCTTGATTGGTTCCAGCTTGCTGGCCTCCTCTAGAAATGCCAGGAAGGGAGCCTGGATGTGTTGTAAGCGTTTTGCTGCCAGTACGGGGCAGCTGCAAAGTAGGTGTTCTAGTGTTTCCTTGACACCTGATTCCTTGCATTTCCTGCAATCATCGCTGTCTGTCATGCCTAGCCTTTTTGCATGTACTGCGACGAGGCAATGGCCTGTCAGGAGTCCCGTAAGCATGCGGCAGTCATGCCTTTGTAGTTTTAGCATGTATTGCTATAGCTTGTCGCTGTATGTTTTGCACATTATTTTGGAAATCCTGCAGTTGTAGGTGTTTGTCCACCTTTGTGCTGCCGATTCCCTTGCCTGTGTTTCCATGTGTGGCTGTTGAGTCCCGTGGCTCCTTGTTTAGCCAATGAGTCGGCTTTTTCATTGCCTTCGAAGCCCTGATGGCTGGGAATCCAGTAGATGCGCACGTTTTTAAGCGTGCTGAGTGCATCTAATGCTTCCCTGCTCGCCAGAACACCTCGGGATCTTATGAAGTGCGACTGTAAGGCTTTTATTGCTGCCTGGCTCTCAATGAATATATTTACCTTGTTAAGTGCTGTATTCGTTTGTAAGACTGATTCCGCCGCTTTCCTTATTGCGAATATCTCCGCCTGGAATATGCTGCAGTGGTCTGGTAATTTATAGGACAGGCTCAAGGGCGGTTCGGCGCAGTACACTGCTGCTCCGACCCCCTCTTTCATTTTTGAGCCGTCTGTGTATATGTTGATTGCTGTCTGCTCTGCTCCTGAGCGCCAATCATCTATTCCTAAAAGCGTGGGCGTGAAGTTAAAATTGTTATTTGGGATCATGTAGTCTGTTTCGACCCGAGTCCCTATTCCAATTGTACTATGCCCGTAGTTATGTATTGTCATTTTGCCTATCGTGCAAAAACGTTGAGCAGTCTTTTTTGCTACTAGGCGGGATTGTATGTCCACTGGGTTGACATTCAATATGGCTTGTAGTGCTTTCGTAGGTGTGGTCCTTAGCGCCCCTGTGATGCACATGAGTGCATGTCGCTGGGTTTTCTAATCGTTTTAGGTACGTAGATTTCTCTATGGCTTTCCACCATACCAGTATTCCGTAGAGTAGTATGGGGCGCACAATTGAGATCAGAATCCAATGTCTTGGCGAGAGTCCCCAAGTGCTACCCAACATCTTTTGCGATGAGTAGAGTGCATTGGTGGCTTTCTTCACCCTTTCTTCTACATTAAACTTCCAGCTCAGCTTGCTGTCCCAGATATTTGATACTCTCCTTTGGTACCAGCGGTTTATGGTTTATTTTGGGGGGCGTCCAGCGTGGTACCTTGTATCTCTTGGTAAAGAGGATGATGTCCGTCTTGTCCGCGTTGATACTTAGACCGGCTTCCGTTGCCCATGCTAGTATCTCTTTTAGTGTGTTTTCCATGACATGGCTGATTGTCGATGGACATTTGCCCGTAATAATTATGCTTATGTCGTCCGCATAGGCCGTTATCTTTGGTGCTTTCCGTTTGAATTTCTTTAGGAGGCCGTTTACCACCAAGTTCCACAGTAGGGGAGAAAGCACTCCTCCTTGGGGAGTGCCGCATTTTGCTTCCCTGATAGTGGTTGTGGTTCCCCATTCCGCTAGTATTTTCCTGTCAGTAGGTTATGAACCCAGGATTGTACTGCTGCTGTTGGGTACGCAGCTCTGAGGCTGTGCATAATTGATTCCGTCGACACGTTATTAAATGCGCCTGAGATGTCTAGAAATACGCCTAGGGCCTATTCTTTGCGGTGAAGTGCGTTCTCTATGGTTGCTACAAGGGAGTGTAGCGCTGTTTCCACCGATTTACCCTTTGTGTACGCGTGTTGATTGCGTTCTAGAGACATCTCTGTATTCTCTCTGATATGGAGGTCTATCAGCTTCTCTAGTCTTTTTAAAAGGAATGAAGTCAGGCTGATGGGTCTGTAGTCTTTAGGCAGCACGTGGCTGCATTTCCCCGCTTTCGGAAGAAATATCACCCGCGCTGTCCTCCAGGCCATCGGCACATAGCCATGATTTAGACATCCCCTAAATATTTCTTTTGGCCATGGAGCGATAATTTTATTAAATAATGATTAAAAACATTGTAATATAAATATTTCCTGATGAATTATTTAAACGGAAATAATATTGAGGTTATAGTTTGATATATTGAGGTATAATTTTCGATACTCGATGAAAAAAAAAAAATGTTGGTGAACGGCAGCCCTGTCAGCTGGCAAAATTAAATCGTTAAGTACGCCGTTAAGTACAAATGTAAGTTTTTTTAAATAGAAGGATAGAACTTTTAATAAATTGGAAAACTTGTAGGGGTAAACATAAAACAGCGTCTCAAGACGAGATCTTGATCTTATTTATGAAAGACTAGAAAACCCGGCGAACTCCGTTACGCCACTTCGTTTTTTTAAACATTTCGTTTGGGGATTAAAAGATGAAGAATGAAGATGATGATGACAATTTGGATATTAGACCAATGTCCACTGTATGTCGATATTGCAATGCGCTAAAGTTTAAAATGCTGTTTTAAACATATTGACCACAGCGTTATTAGCATGAAAAAATGCTTGCAACTGTTCAATTAATCCTCTCTTTAACTGTTGTGCTCCCTGTATATTGCACCGCACATTCAGCTGATCCACCATTGACGAAATAAAATATATTTGCAAAAATTGATGCGGTTTATTTAACGTTGGCACCATTGAACCATGCAAATGATATATTTGTCCTTGTATCTGTAATTGCAATGAATTATTTGTTGAAGAATACTGTGTGACTTCTGATCGTATCATGGTGTAGAGTGTGGTGTATGTGTAGTTGGTTTGTGTTGCAATTGATTGTCCTGGTGTTACTCATTGGCGTGAGTAATTGGTTGTATGATATTTTACTTTGCAAGTCGGCATGAATCCGCCTTCTCGAATGATATTAGCTCCAAATGAAGTCATGCGAAGGCAATTATTGTATTCAAGGATGTGTTGAAGAAAATGGTTGGAATCGGGATCAGTTCAATCGAACAATGCTTTTAGTGGGTGTTGTGGTGTAAGTAATGGATCCAGTTTAACTTTTCCACTTGCGCGACACAATCCAGCCGTATTTCTTTTAAACTTTAGCGCTCTGCAATATCGACATACAGTCGTCATTGGTCCAATATCTAAATTGTCATTATCACTGTAGTTCGCAGGGGGATCATATTGGAATGCCAAGCGATTGTATGATACCAATGATCTTCGCGTACTCAATCGAGCATTTTCTCTTATTATATTTTGGCTTTGTTGATACACTTGTTGCTGGCTTGCATGTCTTGTGCGGCGGCTGATGGTTGATCGTCGTCCTCTAGGCATTTCAGACTATGAACAGACTGGAGAATTAAACCTCAAATGCACAATACACATAATTTACACAGATCAACTTACCACCTTAAAGACAAATAGTTGCTGTTGAAATTTAATAAAAGTTTGCACAATAAACGCGTTTCCAGTTGAACTGTTAACAAACGAATAACTTTATCGTCAAAACTGAACATATTACAATGAGAAGCTGTCAAACAATGTAACGACATGTAATCCAAAGGTAACATGATAAAGGATTTTCGTTAAGGGTGTAAAAAACTTTACCGGTTTTCCTACATTCCTGTTGAACATTTTCCTGAAATTTCTTTGCTAAAAACCTCACGGAGCCCTAGACCTTGCCAACGAATGCAAAAGCGTTCAAATCGGTTCCTGCGTTCTGGAGTTAGATCGTCAGAAAGAATTCAGACTTATTTTTTTATGAAAGATAACCCGGAAATGGGCAAGGGTTATACCAAAGGAGACCGGGTAGTTGTTGAAGCCAAGTGGTCACAATTGGCAAACAATTGGCAAACAAGCAGCATTGCTGGACCTCCAGTTAAAGATGTATCTGGGTGGAAGAAGGCAAGTAATGCAAATGTACATTGCAAATCTAATTAACATAAATATATTTATTTGGGTTTGGTCGGATTGGAAAATTGTGGTTCGCAAGAAGTTGGCCAAAAATAAGAAAGATATAAAAAGCACAGGAGGAGGGCCTTTCTCTTAAGTGGTAATTTTACCAATTGAAGAGGAAATCGCGAGGCTATACGGTCTTTTTGAAATGGTTGATGGAGTAGGAGGAGAAACGTTTGGCTTGCAACAAAAGAATCCTGAACCTCCGAGGGACCTGAGCGAGTCATTGCTGGGAGAGGTGCTGCTTCCGGACGACAATGTCAATCCAGCAAACTTGGTGGATGAGCCACAACAAAAACGTGCTCGTCAATCAGTCCCTTCGGATCTGGATAACATTTGTGCCGAACAGTCCAAATGTTTAAAAGACGTGGCTGACACTCTAAAAGAAATAAAAGAGCAGCAAGCCCACCATTTTAAACAAATGGAGGAAATAGAAAAAGATAAGCTAGACGTACTTAAATTGATGCTAAATTCTCTGAGCAAATAATGGAAATAGTTTGTAAGACTGTGGCTTTTTATTTACATAAAATGCAATTTGTTTATTTATTCAGTATGTATTCTTTATTACATTTTTTTTTATTAATACATATAATTATTGAGAAAGCCTACGTGCTATCTCATCTCTGACACTGTTGGATTTTCAATGTCCAGAGGATCAGCCCAATATATATTCTCTCTGCAAGGCGCAGCAAACATTTATAATGCTGCACGCGAATTTTGGCTCGTAATTTAAATGTCGTTGAAGGCACCGAAACCTACTTTTAAGAATACCAATAGTTCGCTCCACGATGTTTCCATGGATCCAGATTCTGCAGTTCGGTACGGTTTTAATACAAATGTTTCCAACGCATATCCAGAGTCTGCCAATACAAAATGTCCATTTAATGTAGAAAAATACTCCCTAGCGGTGCTATTCATCCAAATAAATGAATCATGGCAGGAACCTGGATGGGTTGCATCAATAGCCAATATTTCCATTTTGTGATTGCAGACCTAAGAAGAAAAATTTAAATACAAGATGAATTTCAAATAAATTATTTGTATCTTACCACCATAGCGTTCATACTGAAATAGCCTTTTCTATTAAAGAACACAGATTCATTATTTAAGGGTTTTTTAATTCGAATGTGCGTTCCATCCACACACGCAACAACGCCAGGAAGCTGGTATTTTTCAAAAAAATATTCCCGAGATTGAATCAGTTGTTCTTGAGCCTATGCCATTTTAATTTCAGTTGGGCATATTGTTTTCTCCAATATCGGAATAATACTGTGCAGCATTTTGCCAAATGTACTTCTTCCGACATTTATATGGTTATCCTTTGCAAGGGTGTACTGGTATGAGCCAGTGGCAAGATAGCGTAACACAATTCCCAGTTGTATTGTTTTGACAATGGACGATTTTTTCATCTGTGAACGTATTTTAGACAGAATTTCCAAAAAAGAAATTTTGGTAATTCGAAATGACTCTAAAAATCTGAATATAAAACAGTACAACAATTACTTAAGGTCTGTAACAAGGAAAAACTTAACTTAACTTACATTTCATCTAACATTTTCAATACACAGCCATTATTCCGCAGATGTTGCCTGTACCTCTGGTCTTTCCGTCGTCTTTTCGCTCCAAAGATTGCAATTGCAAAAACACACGGCATTGTCTCAAAATATTTCCGTAAGTAAAAAGTAAACAAAAGCAAAACAGCTGTTTTTTTTAGTTCGATATGGAATTTTATCGATAGCTAAAAAGTTGCGAAAACCGGAGCACGCAAAACTGAATTCGTACGAATTTGCCCAAATCGTAAAACGCAAAACTTTGCGATAACCGGAGCATGGCTGATTATCTAATCCGAGAGACCTCCCAGCCGACCTTCAGCTCTCCGGCGGCGAGAGCCTTCTCTGCGTCTTCCACGGCCAGCTTGATGGAGGCTGTCTGGGTAGAGCCGTATGCCTATCTAAATTTGATATCGCTTTACTCAGGTGATAGAATACTGGTGACCATCAGCCCAGGTTTCATTCGTATTAAATGTGGGTTTCAGAGGTCCTACCTAAGTCATTACTGAACTCTGCCTAAGAGCCATTTAGTAGCCTCTTACGACAAGTTATGGCATGCTGTGGTGGGTATTCTGTATAACCGCCCACCAAACGGTGTAGTGTGTGTGTGCACTTGCACTTTTTGGTATGACTTACACTTTGCACCGCTGGCCACTTCTGTTGCCGTCGCCGCAGTTGCCCCCGTCGTGGCTGTTGCTGTTGCGATGAGCTGCAGTCGCTGTTGGAAATCGTGAATCCTGTTGATGTTGGTGTGGCTAACGCTGTTGTTGCTGGGTGCGTGGTGCCTTTCGTTGTCGCTGCTGCTGCTGGGCATGCCGCGGTAGCTGTCGTAGCCGTCGTTATAGCTGCTGCTAATGCGTGTTGTTGTTGTTGTTGCTGCTGAGCCTGCTGCTTCCGTTGCTGTTGTGGTTGTTGCCGGGGCTGCGGTGTTGTTGTTGTTGAGACCGCTGTGCTCGGCTCTGCGGTGACCGCTGTTGACTGTGGCTGCATCTGCGCAACACTCCTAAGGCCCAATATCTCAATGGACGGTTAAATTTTCGTTTAGCTAAACGCAAAATTAATTTGCAGGTCGAGTTAAACGGAAGATAAGCAATTTGGTTTTCTTAGAGCCAAAATAACCTTTCATTGATAAGTAACTATCGCCTTAACAACGTTGCCACATATATACACAGCGTTTCCTTATATAGCGAGCGGTTCAGCTTTTTTTGCTGTTGTCCGGCAACATTTCATGATTCCTGTTTAAAAGCCCACATATAAATAATTTGAATACAAAAGAACTTAATTGTTTACCTATTGTAGTATGCACTAATATGCACTTATCGAGAGCTCACTGTGCTCTTTATATTTTTAAATAAACATAAATACAAGAATGCAACGACACTTAGTCGTTGCTGCATAAATACATGACATATTCAAGGGCAGTCAAATACCCCGAAATATGATCGGCCACGAGCGCCTTAAACTGCAGACAAGCTGCGTCAGCATGAATCCCATTCAGTGACCGCTTGTATAAGATATATACATATGTATGTATGTGCACAACACGCTCGCTCCCAACAGCGACGTTTTCGCTGCTTACGCTTAAGCTACATATGTTCGTTTTACATATTATATAAAAAACGACCCTTATACAAAAAAGGCAGTGCTGCCACCCGGGACAGCGCCGCCTAAGACTTAGTTATAATGAAGACAACAATGTAATAATGAAATTAATAAAGTGATTGGTAGCGACAAGAACTGTCGCTCCAATAGAAACCAAAAACATTCACTATGTGCATATTCTCATTCCACACTATTACTACAGCCAGCTAATTGATCTACATTCTTTGCAAGAATATGCTCACTATTCAGAATCGGTTCAGATAATTTAGATAATTTATCTACACTATTTAAAACAAGCCCTTACCGAAAAAATGTTTAGAGATTCATTCTAAAAAGTATGAAAAAAGTACTTTGGGTTTATCTTGGATAATCTTGAATTTCGCAAATCCAACCTCGAATTCTTGCAACGTAGTCAGCTCTTGACCGACACAGTACTCACACCCACCCTGTCATTTTTCAGCGGTAGCACTAAGCAAAGAATATTATAGAGACTTCAAAAGGCCTCGAAAGTTCATCATTGACATAAGATCCAGAGCGCGAGCTTTGCAAAGCTCTGGACTTAATCGCAGTATGGGAGCGTATGTGAGCAAGCACACTTTCATACTTTACTCGCTGTATGCGATAGCAGTTTATATGTATGCGTGTGTATGTGAGACAATACACACAGTCTGTGTGACCACACATTTACTGGATCTTATTGTGATGTATATGTATGTGAGAAAGCACACAGTCTGTGTGAGCACACATTTACTGGATCTTATAAAGATTCATATATATGTAGGAAGCTCGCTCAGTCTGTGTGAGCTCAGTTTATATGTATGACTGCAACAAGAATAGCAAAGCATTTAAAGATCTTCACATTAATTTTCTGAATACTCTTTCAGAATTTATATGCATGCGTGAACATCTGCATGGTGATGGCGTTGACAACATTCATTGCTAGTGGCATCGACCGAAGAAAGAAAGAGTATAAAGAAAATGCAAAACTGAAATTTGGACAAAGCTAGGCCAGCAAGAGCCCAGCGCGGTGCATGTGTACTTTGTTGTTTTTTTTTTTTTTTCAAGAAGTGAGGCCGGCGATGCACTCATACATACAATAATAAACATACAATGTATAAACAGAGCTCACACAGACTGTGTGCTGACTCACATACATATACATCACGATCTGATTCAAAGACTCAAGTCTGTGCTGTTGCTTACTATCTCGCGAGCAATATCAGAAATAGAATGACTTGCATTTTGTACAAAGCACATTTTGTCAGCAAGCTTTGAGACAGCAAATGAATTTTCAAGCTTTACAAGTTTTTTTCTGATGAGAGTGCGTTGTACTGTTTGAAGTCTCTATAATATTCTTTGCTTAGTGGCGGTAGTCTTACTGCAAGACAACTAAACAAAAAACCAAAAATAAATAAAAAAACAATTTCTTGTTGGGACGTGCTGGCCGTGTTTCTAGAACTTTTTTATCGTTCCTGCTCATGTGTGTTTTGAAAAAAGGTTTCGTGCTTGGGATTTCTCGACTAGAGCCTTCTTACTTGTTATACCCTTAACCCATAAAATGGGTAAATAAGGGTATAATGGTTTTGTGCAAATGTATGTAACAGACAGAAGGGAGCATCTCCGACCCTATAAATTATATATATTCTTGATCAGCATCAATAGCCGAGTCGATCTAGCCATGTCTGTCTGTCCGTCTGTCCGTCCGTCCGTCCGTCCGTCCGTACGTCCCTCTGTCTATATGAACGCGCCGATTTCAAGTAAAGCAGTACAAGTTTGCTTCCAATTATCGATAACACTTCAGGTTACACATGTGATCGATAGCAAAATATCTTGAATTTCAAAATTGTGAAAACATGATTTTAAGCTATAAACCAAATATTTCATCAAAATCGGTTAACAAACACCGGAAAAATCGCAGTTTGAAGTTTGTAAGCATTACGTATCGGGTTAAGGGGATTTCTCGACTAGAGCCTTCTTACTTGTTTTTGTCATAATTTGTACAACAAGGGGTACACAAAGTTTTGTAGAGGGTTGCGCTTTTTTGCGTTTTATAAAATATCTTACTTTTCTTCTCATTACCTTTAAACAAAAAATATAAAAATTATGAAAATATTTATCAAAATCGATGCCAAACGTCATACATGTACCCAATCAACAAACTTTTTGACAATTGACTGAACCGTTTTGGAGTTACAGTCGTGTTTGGATATAGTGGACACCCTAAATAGTGAACATCTCGAAATAGTGAACACCCAAAAATGTACATAGAGTACTCTAAATAGTAAACAATCGAAAAGCTCGAAATAGTGAATACAATTTTTCAATTAACTTTAAGCAGAGAACATAGAAAAACACACTAAAACACAAGAAAGGGGCTGTCCACACCTACACTATTAAACATTCTTTGCCTTGCTATACTGCTACACCATAGGAAATTAATAAAATTGAATAAGCTTTCTGTTATGGATTTTCAATTTTCATTCTTCGAGAAAACTTTGTAAAGCAGTATCCATATACACCAATCCCTCGCTTTGCGTTGTTTCGTTTTGCGTTTTTTAAAAGTTGCGTCGCTTCTTAATTAGAACTAATTTTCATTGTGCGTCGTTAGATTTTCGATGTTGCGTTGTTTTGGTAGCCACGAATATCAATTGGTACAAGGAAATGTATTTCACGCTTTAAAAAAATGTTTAGCAAACATTGGACCAATTTTTTTTTAAAGAAAGCCGACCTACGACAACAGTCACCAAAGACTCGTCAGAGAGTGATTAATTCTAATTTTATTTTTCATAATTGAGTATGTAATTGAAGAATTTATTTTGTTTTAAATGAATTATTTCTTTTTGTTTTTATATGTATAATATGTAATAAAATGAATTGTTTTTTTGGTTTTTTTTAATGATCACTTCGCTCAATTTTCTATTTAAAAAGTTGTATTTTTGTAACCCTGGAACCCATCTTCGAACTTTACATGGTTTGCAATAAAAATCCTAATTCACTTTGCGACGTTTCAATTTGCGTCGTATTTTTTTGGAATGTATCCCCGACGCAAAGCGAGGGATAGGTGTACATTAAAGTGTGCAGTGTAGCAATAATTTCTTTGCATTTTTCTACATTTTTTATTCATGTTGAGAATGATGCCGCATGTATTGAAGATTCTGATAATGACCATGAGCCAATACGACTGACTTTTCTGCCATACTAGGAATGAGCAGTCTGCCCAAAAAAGCGGTCCATTCGTGGTTTCTGCAAATAAAAGAGATAAACATGTACTTCAATTTGTTTACTTTATTCAATTGATTTTACCTCTAGCATTTCCACACATTTTGAGCAGAAAGTGTGAGTCTTAAAAAAGTGATCAACCTGGAAATAGTGAACAGGCCTTGCAAAAATTAGTTCAATATATCGAGACACGACAGTATTAATTTAATTCCAAAAACTGGCAAAAAGGGCCATAGTGCAATTGTTTTACCATTTATTGGCCTGCCTCATCTGTAATGACTAGCAATTTTTAGGCAAGTTAAGAATTTAGTAAACATGTAAAACATATACATATTATTAAAAAAAATTTAAAAATATTTCATTTATGTTTTTATTTTTGTAAAAATAATTTTGTTAATTAAGCCAAATGTGCTCATTTATTTAGGCCCGATTTCTCAATGTCCGGTTAAATTTTCGTTTGGCTAAACGCAAATTTAATTTAATGGTAGAGTTAAACGGTTTGGTTTTCTCAAAGCCAAATTTACCCTTCATCGATAAGTAACTATCGCCTTAACAGCGTTGCCACATATATACACATTATGCCAAATAACGCGCGCGGTTCAGCTGACTCTTGCTGTTCTCCGGCAACATTGTATGATTTCTGATTAAAATCCCACATATGATTAATTCGAGCGCAAAATAACTTAATTGTTTTCCTATTACTATGGTAAGCCAATTGATCTACAATCCTTACAAGAATGATTTTGCTCGTAGATTTTGTAAGCCTGAACCCCTGTACAAATTTGGCATCGTCCAGTTCAGTGAAATAATTCACCATATCCCTATAAATTCCCGTGTTATTTATGCGTGGCTCTGTTTTATCAAATTGCGTCTCCGTTTCATTGACAAAAAACACTCTTTTATGTGATGACATTTTAATTTAATAACAAAATAAATAAACAAATCAAGAGACAGCTGTTTGCCTCATCAATAATTCTTAACGATATATCGTGACAAAAATCAGCTTAAATTTTAAAAGCGACCCAGCCTTCCGGTTAATTTGTTTTTCATTTACTCCTAACCGGACATTGAGAAACTCAAATTTGACTAAACGTCAGTTAGTTTACCTAACCGGACATTGAGAAATTGGGCCTTAAACAGTTGTTTGGCTCAATTTCTCAATGTCCAGTTAAATTTTCGTTTAGCTAAACGAAATTTTAATTTAATGGTAGAGTGAAACGGTTTGGTTTTCTCAAAGCCAAAATAACCCTGCATCGATAAGTAACTATCGCCTTAACAGCGTTGCCCCATATATCTTAATATATATATAAATCTCGTGTCACGATGTTTGTCCTCAAACTCCTCCTAAACCACTTAACCGATTTTAATAAAATTCGCACACCATGTGCAGTTCAATCCAACTTGAAAGATAAGGTAGTTTAAATCTCAAATTATTGTCGCAATTTTAATTTATTGCCAATTATTTGTCTGACAGTCCTAAAGCTGTGTTTTGCAAAATCTTAGTAGGCTACATTTAAAATTCAGTAGGAAAAATAATTCTATTCAACGTATAAATGAAATTATTTAGTTATCCGGCGCGCGTTGCTTCGCCAACAACTAAGATAAATAAAAAAAAAAAATTTTAGCTTCTGAATCAAAACAGTTTTGTGCGATCGTGCATCCGATGGACGTAATTTTGAAACTACATTCAAAATTCAACATTTTCGTCTTTGTTCGTAAATCATTTTAGTGTACTAAAGGGTTATAGTAGTAGAATTTTTTGCCCCGGCTATAATTTACGTCGAAACAAAACAATTTAATATTACAAATCTTTTTGACAGGAAGAAGTCTGTCAGGTCCGCCGCTGCAACGCGTGGCTGAGTCAGCTAGTATTATTATATATAAATAATAATAGTTTGTCTGAGGGTGGTGCACAGCGACCACTAGGGTCAATTGTGCCCTCGTCCTAGTTTCTGAGCTAAAGCTCCTCGAACAGGTCAATCGAACGCAAAAATGCGATGATGTCACCCGGTCGAAGAGCTCTCATTTCCTGTGTGTTAAGTGTAAGACCCCCCAAATGGAGCAGCCTCAACTGGCTGATGGCTGGGCATTCCTCTAGTAGGTGTTCAGGAGTCTCGTCCTCCTCTAAGCAGAGTCTGCAAAGACTCTCCTCCCCTATCTTAAGATTGCGCAGATGCGTACGCAGTCTGCAATGCCCGGTCAGGAAACCCGTGACTATTCGGAGAGATTCTTTGCTCAACTCTAAACATTCCTTGGTTCTTTTACTGTTATAGCTATTTAGCAGGCGTTTACTCTGCCTTGCCCCTTGCGACGAACGCCAGAAGTTCTCGCAAGCAGTCATGAGATCCGCATGACTGCTCTGACTGATGACCCCTGGGCCCAGCCCACAGAAAAGTTCCGGACCATGAAGAGGAGTACTAGCCCCCTTTCTAGCCATGATGTCGGCCACTTCATTGCCGGGAATCCCCGCATGCCCTGGTACCCAGTTAATGGTAACTTAATTATTACTACCCAACCTATTGAGTGTTCCTATACATTGCCACACTAGTCTGGAAACAATCTTGTGTGCACTGAGTGCTTTGATTGCTGCCTGACTATCTGAGAAAATGGCTATGTCCCTACGATGGTAACCCCTCTCAATGTTGAAGGAGGCACATCTCTCAATCGCGTGCACTTCAGCTTGAAAGATGCTGGCGAATTTCCCTAGAGGTTCGTGGTATTTGAGTCGAGGTCCACAGACACCCGCACCCGCCCCGTCCTCTGTTAGTGAGCCGTCAGTGTACCATCTAATAGCGTGTGGTTTCACAGCATAGGTGGTAGACATGTTGGTCCACTCCGATTTGTTACTAAGTTCTGTTTTGAAGAGTTTATCAAAACTAAACTGGGCTATCTGAACATCCTGCGGATATTCCAGCAACAGGTCAGTTGCAGTCGCAGCAGAATCAGCTGGTCTTGCCCCTGTTATCCTCATAATAGATCTACGCGCAGTGTGTTTGATATACAAATGCAGTGGTGGGAGTCCGAGCAGCACATCCAGGGCTGTGGATGGACAAGTGCGCATAGCGCCCGAGATGCACGTGAAGGCAAGTCTCTGGAGCTTGCCCAGTTGCCTTCTCGTGACGTCAAGGTCAGCGCGCTTTGCCCAAACCACAGCCCCGTAGCTGACTATGGGCCTCACCATGGCAGTGTACATCCACAGCAGAATCTTTGGAGACACCCCCCAGTTCTTCCCTGCAAGAGACCTACAGCTCATTAGGGCCATAGTGGCCATGCGAACAGCATGTTCCACATGTTGTCTCCACAGTAATCGCTTGTCTAGGATGACACCCAGATATTTGACTTCTGTGGAGATGGGTATTACTATACCCCCAATGATTATGGGCCTAATGGATTTCAGCTTGTAACGATTGGTGAAGGCTACAATTGTGGTCACTGCACCAGTCTAAGCTGAGTTTTAGACCCATTGTTATCCTATCGCACACTTTGCTCTCAAAGTTACCCTTGCAGATCAGAGTGATGTCATCAGCATAGCCTTGACATTCGAACCCATTTTCTGTAAGTTTATCTAACAGCTCATCCACCACAAGGCTCCAGAGTAGTGGTGACAAGACCCCACCCTGAGGGCATCCTCTGGTGGTTTGAGCTCTAACTGTCACACTGTTGACAGTGACTTCCGCTATTCTACTTTCAGGAAGCTTACCCAACCAGGACGTGAGTCCTGTCTCAATTCCCCTTCTACAGAGTGCTCTAACCACAACATCATGAGCTGTGTTGTCGAAAGCACCCTCTATGTCCATAAAGGCACAGAGAGCTACCTCTTTTGCCTTTACAGAGCGCTGGACACTGTCAACCAGGCTCAGGAGAGCCGATTCAGTTGACTTACCTACTCTGTAAGCATGCTGATGCGCATGCAGAGGACTAAGCATCAAGTGCGAGTTTCTGATGTGATTGTCCACAATCTTTTCGAGGGTTTTCAGCAGGAAGGAGGTTAGGCTGATCGGCCTAAAGGATTTGGGATGAAATGGGTCTTTCTTTCCCACCTTCGGGATAAAGATCACCCTTGCCGTTCTCCATGCCCTAGGAATGTAGCCCATAGCTAGACTCCCCCGGAAAATACTTAGAAGAAACAACATTAGCTGTTCAACACCCTTCTGAAGATGGATGGGAATGATGCCATCCATCCCCGGAGCCTTGTATGGAATAAGTGTACTCACTGCCCACCTAATCTTTTGCTCAGTTACGATCGCTGCAGCCAGGCTCCAGTCATGTCTCCTGTTGGGGATCCTTTCGTAACTGCTGTCTGCATTTGAGATGGTTCTACAAAGAGGGAAATGAGTTTGCAGGAGAAGTTCCGCCTTCTCCTTCTCATCCTCTGTGAACGATCCATCCGATCTCTTTAGGCAAAGCTCAGAGAGTACTTTACCTTTTGAGATCGCCCTAAACACTCTGGCCGCTGGTGCGGCTTGCTCTATACTGGAACAGAATTTCCGGAAGTGAGCCCGCTTACTATACCGGATTTCCTTGTTATACTCTGTTAGCTTTTTGGTAAATAACTCCCATTTATTGCTACTCTTCTTAGCTGCGTTAAACAGCTTCCTAACTTCTGCGCGAAGCAGCCCTAGCTTTTTGTTCCACCAAGGATTGTCCCTGCTGGAGTCTATTTGCTTGACAGGACAGTTTGCATGATAAGCCTCCAAGATAGTCTCGCCTACTTCTACTGAGAGATGTTCGAGATCCTCCGGAGAGGATACTCTCCTACTCTGGTTCAGTCTACTCAGGTTTGATCCTAGACAGGACTGATAGAGTGACCAATCAGTCCGTCGTGGATTCCTGACAACTTTGCTGAAACTGAGGTTGCTGTGGATGTCGAAGAGAATAATTCGGTGATCCGACATTGACGGTTCTGAGGAGACCTTCCAGTTGCGAACCAACCGGGAGCCCCCCTCATTGCCGAAAGTGATATCAAGCACTTCGGCCCTAGTTTTAGTAACAAATGTTAGTTCAGCCCCAACATTAAAGACGGTGAGATCCCTGGATACAAGATAATCAAGTAAACACTCACCTCTACTGTTATTGTCCCTACTTCCCCATGCAACACTGTGTGCGTTGGCATCGCAACCTAGCAGCAGGGGTAGTTTTTTGCTGCTGCAGTGTTGCACCAGATCCTGGACCTCTGGTGGGGGGCATCCGTCACGTCACCCGGGAAGTATGCTGACGCCACCACAATACTCCCGAAATCGCCAGTGATCATCACCGCTACTAGATCTCTGTTGAGAAATTTTGAGAGACAGAGAAAGTTAATGTTCTTTCGCACCAAGATACAAGCTCTCGGTGATGCCTCCCTAACGTCTGCAATTAATTGCATACTCACTTGATTTAGGCCGCAGATCCTGCCTCTGACGGCCCAAGGCTCCTGGATGAGCACCAGCCCCAGGTCAGACCTGGAGACCAACCTGCCAATGACAGCCGAGGCTGCATTCGCGTGATGCAGGTTGATCTGTGCCACGCTGGTGACCACCATCCTTAGAGCTCTGGTTCGCCCTCCGATAGCGTCAGATAGGCATCTGACTGCGTATCGGTAGGTTTCCGCTCATCATCGGATGGCTTCTCATTGCTGGAGTGCTCCTCTACGCGTAGGCGCGACAGGTCCAGCCCCTGAAGAGATACCGAGTCCAACTCGGCATCTATTTTTGCCAACGCCTCAGCCTCTGCTGCCTCGACCGTGAGGGGGCAGGAGGGCGACACTTTGGCTGCTGCCGATGACGTGCCGGGCACATCGTCTGCGTTCGCCTCCGTAGGCGCTCCCACACCCACCTGCTCCTGCTTCTTATGCAGTTGGCACTTCAGCTGACCGAAGCGGTAGCTCACCAGCATGCTCCTATTTTTAAGAAGCGCGAGCGCCTCGTTGTCCACACCCAACGTCAACACCTTACCGCCACTCGACTCCAAGTGCCGGATCACGCGCCATGTTTCGGTGAGGAGACCCTTATTTTGCTCGTTGAGCAAGCCAAGGGACTTCTCCACCGTCTCACCAGCCGTGCGAGGGAGGTAAAGCGTGACAATATTGGTCACCGGCAGGTCCTTCTGCAAGCACGTGCGCAGCTTTACGCCCACCGTGGTGCTGACATCTGGCACCTTTGACTCTAACCACACCTTGGCATCGTTGTCCATACAGTCCACCAAGACTAGACCATTCTGGAACTGGATGCCGTTGAAGTTGAGCGCTGAGGTCCACAACTTCCTCATCTCGTCGACGAGTGCCTGCTCCACCGCCGTCAGCTCTTCCTTCGACAGCAGCCTCTTCGGGTAGTCACTCGCCAGAACAGCCAAGTAGGTGCCCATGGCTACACTGGCGTAAGTGGCCGCCTTCGGACGCTTCGCGCCAAGTGAGATCCTTGAGCCCTCCAGAGCTGCAGCGTTCTTCTGCCTCTTCGGTTCGACCTTGGGGAGATCAGACGGCGACGTGTGAAGCAGCTGCCTTTTCCTCCCCGCAACGGCCTGGCCGTCGACTCTTTCAACAGGAGACCCGTTCGGGGCACGGTGCTCCAGTGCCTTTCTACGAGCCTCTTCCGGCTTCATTCCACGCCCAAGGTACCGGAGGTACCACTTACGGCCAGCACCACTGGGGCCCTGCCTCAGTGGGTCTCCGGGTCCTCCAGGCTGACCTGCCGCCGGAAGAGGTTGCTGCCTCGACCTTCCGGAAGAGGGTGTTGAGGCGTCTCTCCTGCTGGCAACGATCGCCAGCGGAACAGCCGCCGGAGCAGTGCCAGGCACTGCGGACACCCCTCTGCTGTCTGTTCGTTTGGTGGCCTCACTGTCGGCCACTTGAGACTTGAAAGTCTCTTCACCTTTCGAGGTGCTCTGCTTCGGGTGTGGGGCCAAGCCCCGGCGACAGCTTACCACCATCGTCCAGAGCCGCCTCCTCTATCCGCTCTGCTAACTGTGATGCGGTTAAGTCCCGCCTGTTGAATTTAGAAAAATTTGTGTTTTGGTCCATAAGAATCCCACGAGTGTAGGGGAGAGAAGTACCAGCGTGTCATAGCCCCCATTAACACGCTGGGGACAGGTATACTCACCGAGGCGGCCAGGTATCGGTGAGGCTCCGTCCAAATACAGTCGGTTACCCCTGACTGCAAACCAACCGATGGGCACGGAACGCATAACACCCTGGCTTAGGGGGGTGAAGCGGCACCCTTGCCTCAGGACGTCACCACCGCCCTTGTGAGATGTTGGGGATAGGATGTGGGTAGGAACACGTGTAGGAATTTGGGTGTGTGTAAGACTATGTATTAAAGACGGTCAGACAAGCGCCTTGTCGGTACCACATACGGTTTGGTACCCGCTGTTGTCCGGGACTGCTTATTCACGACAGATCGCTATTCGCAGCTAACCTCCACTGGAGGCCTTGCGCTATCCGCAACCTTCGACCCGTTCGGTGGCATCAGCTAGCCCACCTCAGAGCCACCTCACTAGTTCTTTAGTGCCGAAAACACTCAGTTAAGACCGGGGCAAATATGCAATTTGATGTTTGAATTTGGAAGGAATAAGTATAACTAGAGCTATGAGAACTCAAAGAATATACTGACTAGGTCGGCCACAGCCTGATCCCAACTTGCTTTCGTATTATCAAGAAAAACTGAGGATGGCAGGCAGGAGGATTTACGTTTAGAGTTAACAAATTTATAAAACTGTTTAGGATCTCGAGAGAAATTCATTCTACATTTATTAAGATAGTTATTATAGCAGGTTGAGTTAACAGAAAGAAAATTAGACTTTGCTATAATATAAGTTGATAAGTCAATAGTCTTTCCTAATTTTTTTAATTTTTATAAGATCTTGTCTTCGCATTTTTCAGTTTTGATAATTCCATTGTTAACCAAAATGGTTTGCTATCACTTGAGGAGTGACAGAGGGGAACACATCTGTCCAAATGCGAATTCAAGGTCCCATAAAATATGGCAATGGCAGTTTCTAAATCACTACAGGAAAAAGCTGAGACCAATTAGTTGCATTCAAAAGTTGATTTAATTTAGTGAAGTTAGTCTTACGGAAACAACGTGATTTTGCAGAAATATATGTATTAGAGTTAGGGTTTAGTATTTCGAGGAAAAGTTCTAAAGTGGGATGGTAAGAGTCTTCCGGCTGCACATGCACATTTGGCAGATTGAAATCACCAACTACAATTAGATGATCCATGTCTAACAATAAGGACGAAACATGATGCAAAGCACTTAAATAGGACGAATAAATATTAGTATCACAATTAGGAATGTAGGAACAGGTAATAAAAAGTGAACGACTACCATAAGATACTTTAACACATACAAACTCTGTATCCGGAAGATCATTGGATTGAATTTGTTCAGAAGAAATGCAGGAATCAACAGCGATAAGAACCCCACCACCCTTACGGGTTGTGCGATCACATCGGTATAAGTTACATTTATTTGGAAAAACAGAGTAATCAGATATATAAGGTTTTACCCAGGTTTCAGTAAGCGCAACTATTTGTGAATCAAAGGATAGGCTATTAACGTAAAGTTTTGAAAGTTTAGTATTTAGGCCTCTTACATTTTTATAGGCTAGACTAATTACTTCAGTTAGTTTTATGATACAGACGTAGAAGGAAGTGAGTTACTAATTGGGATGGCACTACTAGTATGACTATGAGTATTATTGCTATTTCGCCTGTTCTCTTTCACGAGGATGTTCAATGGCCAAAACTTTTCAGAACAAATTGTCGAGAAAAGTTCAGGCGGCACACTTAACTTTAACGAAGATATGTTACGACCGTGTTTAAATCATCAGGCATCACAAAACCATTTAAGGCCAGAGTCAATTCCTAAACAGTCATTGATTTTGGCAGTGAAACCTGCACATTTTAAGTGGATCGTGTTATCGCACATCCTACATACAATAAAATCAGCGCTGGATGCAGCAACAATTTTGCAGTTCTTACTGCAGCAGACAAACATTTTAATTATAAGTTAATAAAATAAAATATGGGCAAATTAATGTGCTTGATCAAACCAAAGTAGGTGCAAGAATGTAAGCGAAGCAAAGAGCGCAATATAACGGACAATAGTGTGAGAGCGCTTGAGTATAATAGCACTTGAGTGAAAAGGCGTGAACGCGTAGGCTGATAAAACCGCAAATGCGGTGAAATAGAGCGAGAGAGAACCGATGCTGGAGAGCAAGAGTGCGTTAATAGGTAATTTTTGTTAGTAAACGAAAACAAACGAAAGTAAGCGAGAGCAAATATACGTATGTATGTATTTTCAAGACAAAGCAGCGTCCGCTTGACTGCAAAATAAAATAAGTTAAAACACATAAATCCGTACATCGTATATCTGCGATCACTATTTAGTATGATTACCACAATTAAACCAATTAATGCACAGCACAAACACTCGAAAAATAATTTTTAAGCAGGAGCACTCAAAAATACAACCGTCACCAACGAAAGTTTATACCCCGATTCCACTGCAAGCAAAATGCATGTATGCAATTGTAACTCAGGAATGCTGCATATATTGAGTTTGAATCTAGTTTCCAGAATGGGAATCATGTTTAAATTTTCCCCGTTGGTAGCCGGTCGGTTTTCTACCAACGGGGAAAAAAGGCAACCAACTGGAAAAATGTGAATGTTAACTTACAGAGCACTTTAACAGAAGCGATATTAACAAATTGTTAATCGATATTGGTTTAAGCAGTGCCATTTTGAGTATTACAGCTGACAATCATGTGTAAAAATAAAAATCAATGCAAACGTACCAGACCCTGTTAAAGAAATATGCTGAAACCAGTTGGTTGTGCAGTGGAATCGCCTACATTCCCGACTTGCTGTTAATGACAAATTCTGATTAATGGAATCGGGGTATTAGTTGATTATGATTTGTAGCTGATCATAGTTGTTGAGGTAGCCGTGACAGTTCCATTGAATTATAGTAATCATAACTTAAGCGGCACATACTTCACACAAATTTTTGCGCAAAATTCACTCGCATTTAGCTCACACATCACACCAGCATTTGAGCAAAATTTATTTTAAAGCAAGCGCTCGTCGAGTAGAGATGGAGATTGACGCAGCTGTTGCTTTGGCAGTGGCGGTGAAAAGAAAATGTAAAAATAAAAAGAAAAAACGTTTGTGGGCGAAGCCGTGGCTGCTTCAACGTCCAGTTTTCACACATGAGCATCCACTGAACGAATTTAGGAGTATACGCCAAAGGACTTTAGGAACTTTAGGAACCGCTGTTTTGTCGGCATCTGGGTAGCGCTCCTTGTATTTTTTAATTAAAACTTCGTATTGGGAGGTTTTTATGTCTCTGTTGGCGTACTCCTTCGCTTTTATATTCCACAGAGCAGGTAAAGCACGATAAACTTCAATAAATTATAGAATAAAGTTCTGCTCCGCTTCTTTTTCCATGATTGCAAGTTGCACACACGCCGACGACATGCTAAAAACTGACCACAATTTGCACAATGTGCCCATTCATTACACAAACACACGAAAAACTTTGCGCAAAGAGCCCGAAAAATCCAACGACTTTTGATTTCGTTCTCGCTTTGCACAAATGCGTGCGTGAGACACATACACTCATATTTCACTAACAAAAACTAGCGATTTGCGCAAAATTTGTGTGATGTATGGACCGCTTTAGGTGCATCGATTTTGGCTGGATCAAAGTTGTTATTCTGAGATGTAGTTAGTGATCATGTCGGATTCATTATCTACTTGTATACTAATTGAGTTTTGTAAAGACTTATTGTTGCTTTTTAAAGGTTTTTTGAGGTTTTTAGTTTTGAGTGTGGTTGCTAGTGTTGGATTATTGTTGGTTTTTTGGAATATTCTAAGTTTTGTTTCGTTGAGTATTTGGGAGTTTAATTGGGATGGCGTGTATGGCTTGGTAGCTTCTGTTTTTGTTGACGTAGAGGTGCTTGGGTTGGTATCTTCTACATATTGAACGAGCTTCCTTGTGGGATGCTGCACATGGTTAGGGAGTTGTTGTGTTGATGTTTTTGTTGTTGTAGAGTAGGTTGCTAGTGGGAGTCTGTGCCTTTCATTGTATATTCGTTGGGCTTCCTTGATTGTTGTCATTTTAATGCTGCGATTCCGCAGTCTAGTCACATTCTTTCAATTTTGCAGAATTTTGTTGGGTGTCCAATTCGAACACAATTGCGGCAACGAAAGGGTAATGAAATGTATGGGCGTATGTTAACTTTTTGATAGCCAATTTAAATATCTGTTGGTATGAGCCGAAACTGAGTATTATTAAGCCGGTTTCTTGCAGTTTGTCTTGTTGTTTTTTTTTTTTAAATTTTTAATTTTTTTTAATTTTAATAACATTGTCTGGTTTGAGTTCTTGGAGAATAACACTTTCTTGAACTTCGCGGAGGTTATTGCAGTATATGACACCGTTGGAAAAATTGCGTGTGTTGTGTTCGGACACTTCTACATTTGTTGTGTTGTCTAGTGCAATTAGTTGGATGAGTCTTGTAGCTTGTGACATTGTTTTTGTTTTAATTTCGTATGTTCCGTTTGCTAAGAGTTTGCACTCTTCTACTTCACCACTGCACAAGTTGTCTATGGTTTTTTTAATTTGGAATGGCGAATAATTTCCCAGCGTTTTATTTTCATCAGTGCGTTTCACTATTAGGTATTTGGGGCCAAGACAATGAGTTAGTAAGTAGTTTAGTTTTATCTATTTTAAACTGCAGGGTATTGGACCTGCTATGCAGGTCCGGTGGGTCCCGAATGTTGCGGTAGTTGTGGATTGGTTTTTTTTGTTTTGATTGCTTTTTACCGTTGGATAGTTATCAGTAGAATGCTTTGAACTGTGATTTGTTTTTGTAGGTTTTTTGGTATTTGTTTTGGGTTGTTCTTTTAACGAGTGAAACGAGAAAAGCGTAGACACGTCTGCTCTGATTGACTGTTTAAATCGAACTGAAGGGTATAATGGTTTTGTGCAAATGTATGTAACAGACACCTGGTCTGATGAACATGTGGGATGGTTCGGAGGGGGCTGAGCTGAGGCCACCAGGCGGGTCGCGGGTTGCGGATAGCGAGCGGCCCCTTTGGGGTTAGCTGCGAATATGCGATATTTTTCGCTAATAAGCAGTCCCGGACAAACAGCGGGTACGGTGCCGTTTACCGTACCGACAAGACGCTTGTGTCGCCGTCTTTAAACCATAGCCTCACACACTCCCAACTCCCCCACACATACCTACCTCCATCCCTACCCCCTCATCTCACACCGGGCCGGACTAAGGTGTTATACGAACCGTGCCGAGAGTCAGCCTGGCTGGGGGCCCGGTTTAAAAACTAGCCCAGTCTTTAACGGTGTGCTCAGGCAGATGGCGACCGCCTGTTCTATTTAGAATTACCCGGGTATCGCGGATCTCTGCCCGGGTGGATCTTACTTTCTCCGCAGCTCGTGGGAATCAACATGAAGGGTCAGACAATTAAAAAACAAGATGTGCAGGACATCCCTGCTGCAAGTGCCGCAAGGCGCATTGAAGACCGCCTCCTGGACGGGGAGCGGTTCTCCAACGTGGGACGCACTCCACAGCGCCACCAACAGGCGCAACGAGGCGCGGGAAGGCCGCAGGCGCAAGCTGGCCCAACGCGCTCAAATATGACGAGGCAAGCCCCTCGTCAGCACACAGCACCAACCGCAGAGGCTGCGAGCAAGGCAGGACCTTCCCAGCCCATGCGACCAGCCCTAAATGCGGTCCGGCGGCAAGGTGCACACCAGCGGCAGCAGAAGGCGGAGCTGCCAAAACGTGGAGAGCCGGGAGGCGTAGACTACCCAAACAGGATGGGTCTGTGCGGCTAAAGGGTTAAATGGTACCTAAGGTACCTTCAGCAGGGATTTCCCCCTGCTGAGGCCCGAAGTATGGCAACGGCCAATAGGCAGACGACGGAGCAGGCAAGGGGACCAGCCCCCAAACGCCTTAACAATACTCTGACGCCTCCTGCTGACACTCCCAAAAGGGTATGTCCAGAGGAGCGCCCGAGTACGTCGAAGGCAGCCGCCGTCGCTACTTCAGTAGAGAATCCTTCCTCTACAGTGTCCACCGAGGCTCGATCGTCGTACGCGGCGATGACAAAACGAGTCAAGGTGGCCGTGTTGCCTGTGGAGTATCCCCAGGTAATGCTCAGTCACGGGGACTTGTCCGCATTGGAGGAGGCCATCCTTGACGAACTTATCATCAGTGGATGGGGCACCGCAGTGGAGTTCGCGGGAATTCACTTCAGGGTGGGTCACCTAGTGATCGAATGCTCGGACGAGCACTCCGCGGAATTCCTCAAGGCTGCGGTGTCGAGGCTAAAGTCGTGGAAGGGAGCTCCACTCGACTGTAAGGTGGGTGGTGACATTCCGTCACCCCACAACATCACGCTGTACTGTCCCAGAAGCGCGGATCGGTCTACCGAGTCCTTGTTGATTCTGCTGAGGAATCAGAACGGGATCGAGACCAGTGCATGGAAGGTGCTGTCAAGGAGGACAGAAAATGGAGGCACCCTATTGGTAATAGGGATAGACGAGGTGTCCAAGGACGCAATAGTGGCCTGGGGCCACCAAGTAGCATTCCGCTACGGAACTATTCCGGTCAGCGGTTTCAAGAAAACTGCTGGCAAAAGGGACACTGCCGCCCCAGCTGCACCAAAGCCACCAGAAGTGGTACCCCCCTCTCCCACAGCCACCGAACCGAGCGTCCACCAGGCAGGTCGTACCGACCCATCGGAAGACTTGGCTGAAGATGAAGACCTGGCAGACCAGACGCTCGTCAAGGATGTGCTGGAAGGGATGGATCTTGGGGAACCCATGTCGTCCAAGGAACTGGCAGAGGAACTGGCGAAGGAAACGGAAGGAGATGAAGCTGACGTGACGATGACGGGCAGCGGTGGTGAGGGTGACTCCCCTCCTACACCACCAGTAAAGAAGGCGGTCGTAGAGTAATGGTGACAACAGGCGTCACCACTACCGGGCTAGCCCAGATAAACCTCCATAAAGCTAAGGCAGCTTCGGCTGTCTTAGCCAGGACGTTTATCACACAACATCTTGGGCTAGCCCTCATACAGGAGCCATGGGTCAACGGTGGCATTAAAGGCCTGTATACCGCCGTGTCAAAGGTAGTATGGGATCAAAGAGATCCAATGCCTAGAGCATGTATCATGGTAAGGAAATATATTGATTATTCAAATGGTAACGCCCCCCCTATGATTGTGGCATCGGCCTACTTTGCGGGTGATGTGGCGTGCCCACCACCGAAGATTGAGAGGCTGGTGGAGTATTGTAAGAAGGAGAAGATGCCATTGGTCATTGGCTGTGATGCCAATGCTCACCACACTATATGGGGAAGTAGCGATATCAACGCAAGGGGTGAGTACCTCACAGACTTTATATTCAGATATGACTTAGAAATAGGAAATGTCGGATCTACACCGACTTTCGTAACTAGAGTTAGAGAAGAGGTGCTGGACATCACCATGATTAGTCGGTGTCTAACACCACACCTCAGGGAGTGGCATGTCTCTCCAGAGGAATCCATGTCGGATCATAAGATCATCCTTTTTAAGCTTCAGGTTAATACGGATAGTAGTGCTCCAACCCTCAACCCAAGGAAAACAGACTGGGAAAAGTTTAGGTCGACCCTAGAGCTGAATCTGGTGACCGGAATCTCTGGAACACCCAGACGCATAGGCGAGTTAGACAGGGTTGTGGAAAATCTGAGTAGTGGCATTTATAATGCATTTGAAAAAAGCTGCCCGTTGGGAAAGGTGCGTAGAGAAAAAGATGCCCCATGGTGGAATGACAGTCTTGAAAGACTGCGCTTAACCACCCGCTATCTCTTTAACAAAGCCAAGAGAGATAGATCATGGGACACATACCGTGAAAGCCTCACCTCCTACAGCAAGGAGATTAGGAAGGCCAAACGCAAGAACTATAGGGACTTTTGCGAAAGCATAGCAAGCACAAATGAGGGTGCCCGGCTCCATAGAGCCTTATCAAAGCGGGCGCCGGAGGCGAATCTAGCCTTGAAACGTAGGGACAACAGCTTTACGACAGGCAACATGCAAAAGTTAGAGCTTCTGTTCGAGACTCTTTTCCCAGGGTGTATCCCTTGGCAACTGAGTGTAGTACTTGAAACAGAGGAACAACACAGACCGACCATCTCCGACTGGGCATCTGCCAAGTCAATGGTTACTTTGGAGAAAATTAAATGGGCGATTGGAACTTTCCAACCGTACAAATCTCCTGGTCTGGATGGTATATCACCCGCATTCCTTCAGCAAGGACAGGTGAAACTCCTACCCGCCCTGAGGAAAATTATGATTAGTAGCCTAGCACTTGGTCATATACCAAGCACATGGAGTAGAGATAGGGTGGTCTTCATCCCCAAAGCAGGGAAGACAGACATCACCAACCCAAAGTCCTTCAGACCCATTAGCTTGACATCGTTTTTGTTGAAAACGTTGGAGAAGATAGTGGACCACAACATCAGGAGCACGCTGCTTATGCAGAACCCACTGCAGACGACACAGCATGCATATAGGGCAGGTAGATCTACGGACACGGCACTATATGAATTGCACCGTAGCTTACGCTCGGCGATAGTAAACAAAGAAGTAGCAGTCTGTGCCTTTTTAGACATTGAGGGAGCATTTGACAACACGTCACATGATGCAGTCAGAGCTACCCTGAATAGAAGAGGCCTGGACCCTACGACTAGCAGATGGGTCTCATCCCTACTAAAAACTAGACAGGCTACGTCATCCATACAGGATAGTACTCTAACAGTTACGACCACAAGGGGCTGTCCACAGGGGGGTGTCTTATCACCACTCTTGTGGAGCATACTAGTTGATGAGCTGTTAGGTAGACTTGCCAGCAGGGGTATCCAGTGTCAGGGTTATGCCGACGACATTGTGATAATAGCCAGGGGCAAGTACGAAGAAACTCTCTGTGACATTGTTCAACTGGGAATTAGGATCACGCATGATTGGTGTTTGGAAGTTGGCCTTAACCTCAACCCCACAAAAACCATCATCGTTCCATTTACCAGAAGATACAAGTTACTAAGGATGAGGGAAATTAGGCTCGCTGGGAGTCCAATAGAAACAAGCAAGGAGGTTAAATACCTTGGGGTCACTTTTGACTGCAAACTAAATTTTGGAACCCATGTTCAAAATACGATCGCAAAGTGCTGCAGAGCACTTTATACCTGTCGTAGAATAGCTGGGAAATCATGGGGAACATCGCCAACGATATTAAGATGGCTTTATCTCATGGTTGCGAGGCCCATGCTCACATACGGAGCGATTGCGTGGGGGGATAAGGCACAGCAAATCACTGTGCAAAAGCAACTACAAAAGTTGCAAAGAATGGCCTGTGTAGGAATCACTGGAGCGATGAGGACTTGTCCAACATCAGCACTTGAGGTTCTTTTGGAGTTCACGCCACTTCACCACACAATAAGGCTACAACAGAAAGCAACCCTCTTAAGAATGTCCGCAGAAGGAGTAGGGAGGGGGCACATTCTTAGTCAGACAGAGGTGGATTTGCTATCGGGTGAAATTCCCCTTCTGGCACAGCCAAGGGATGAAATGAAAGCCGAACACATGTTCGTGCAGGAATTTCAAGTTCACCTATGTAACAAAAATGAGTGGACATCTCAAGAAGAGGTCCACAAAATGAAACCACACACCATAAAGTGGTACACTGATGGATCCCTGACTCACCAAGGCTCCGGCCTTGGTGTGGTAGGCCCACGGCTCACTTATTTCGAATCCCTGGGCAAGCACACTAGCATATTCCAAGCTGAGGTGTGTGCAATAGGGAGGTGTGTGGACTTTAATTTAAAGCGCAATTATCAAAACAGGGAGATAGCCATCCTATCGGATAGCCAAGCACTTAGTAAGACCGAAATCAGGTCAAAAACTGTTCGCGAAGTGCGAACCAAGCCAAACACCCTGGGATCACAGAATAGGCTTGCCTTAAGGTGGGTCCCGGGACACGTTAATATAGCGGGGAACGAAGAGGCAGATAAGCAAGCAAGGAGGGGAGCTGCGACACCCCTTATAGGACCCGAGCCGTACTGTGGGATAGGGAGAAGCACGATACGGCAGGAGCTTAGGAATGAAGAGAGGCTTATGCGGGAAATGAGCTGGGCAGAGACACCTGGACTCAGACAAGCAAAGCTTCTCTTGGGTAGCTATAACCTAAAGCGGTTTGAGCTTCTGATATCTATGGGAAAGAATAGACTTAGGATACTCACTGGTCTCCTGACAGGACACTGTAGACTAAGAAGTCACCTAGCAAAGCTGGGCATAACCAGAAGCTCAATGTGCAGATTCTGCGAAATGGAGGAAGAATCCTCCCTGCACATCATAGCAGAATGTGTAGCCTTAATAAGGAAAAGAAGTCGTCTCCTAGGAAGACATATTATACAACTTAGTGATTTAGAAAACATCGACCCAATAAATATACTTGCCTTCATGCAAGACCTGGGTTTGATGGAAGAGCTATAGGCCAAGAAGGGGGTACAATAGATCTTTTAGGTCGCAGTGCATTCACCCCAAATAATAATAATAATAATGTAACAGACAGAAGGAAGCATCTGCGACCGCATAAAGTGTATAAATTCTTGATCAGCATCAACAGCCGAGTCGATCTAGCCATGTCCGTCTGCCTGTCTGTCTATCTGTCAGTCTGATTGTCTGTCTGTGTGTCCGTCTGTCTGTCTGTATGAACGCGTAGATCTCAGAGACTGTAAAAGCTAGACTCTTCAAACTTAAAACTTAAACTCTCCTATACCATAAGCAGATCAAATTTGCTTCAAATTTTCGATAATATTTCTGGTTTCCGATTTACACACGTGATCGATAAGTAAGAGTACGCAACTTTTCTTTTCAATACAGTTTTTTTATTTATTTATTTTCTTTAAAATATATCTTCTAATTCTTTATTGGCTATACAGTCTACTGTTACTATTAATAATAACTTATACTATAGTTAAATATGTATGTACATACTTAAACCTAGTCACTCACCTAGTCTGAGTGGGTTTTTAGTTCGTGATTTCTTAAAGTCTGGCAACGCAACGAAAAATATTGGTTGCCGCGTTGAATGATGCTGGCTTGGCCAAGGTATACTTAACAAGATAGCCGCACTCGCTCTCTCGCTATTTCTTATTTCAGTGTCAAAATTCTGACAGAAGAGAGAGAGATTTTTGATGTAATTAAGAGAACAATGATTAAGTAAATATAAGAAAAGAAATTATAAATTGTTATTAATATTTATTTTGTATATGTTTTATAATAAAATGTTTACAAAAGCACGTAAAGTCTGTCACAAAATTAAGAAGGAAACGAAGAAAATTTTGTGCGCGGAGATACGTCGCTCACAACTGCTTCTTACAGACTGACTGACATTTAAGATTCTTAAATTAAGAAGGAAGCAAAGAGAGCGAGAGCGAGCGAGACTACCTTTTTGAGTATACCTTGGGCTTGGCTCTAAGGTACTTGCAATGTTTCAAGTCGGGAGCTTCAAGGGAATTCAAAAACCGCGCGTTAATACGGACAGCAATGCACGAAATTAGACATTGAACAAAACCAATTTTTCCCTTCGGTATCAATTTTTATATAAAGTAAGCACAGCTTTTTTTTTCTAGCTTTGCTTCCTAGTTAGAAGAGATTTTTCGAAATATTTCATTGTATTTCAATTTTTTGTGGCACTCACACTTTTATTTCTTAAATTATTTTATTTCTTTGTGTTACTACATACCGGTAAAAAATGAGCAAAAGGCGATGTCCTCCCAAAAGGAATTATAAAAAGCAAACGCTGACTCAGCAAAACATGTCAATTAAAAATGAATTGACAGCCCTTATTAAAAAGAGAAATGAACTTACCGAATATCTTAAAGTAAATTGTAAGCCACCGACAATTAGTATTGAAGCAGTTGAGAAAACATTGAATAATATAATAGAGCAAGGTAATGAGGCGAAAACTAAGTTGTCGGAGAAAACTATACCGGAAATGAAAATGCGGGAGCAAATTATAAAAGATTTAAGGAATAAACTGGACACAGAACGCGCTTGGTGTAAGCAACTAGAAAAAAATATGAGCAATAGTCTTCGCGGAGAGCAATGTTATAAGATCTGCCCTGTTTGCCTATCCGAGATTTCCGAAATTGGTGAGCATTGCCTTGTTTCACTTCCCTGCGGACACTTATATGGCGAGAATTGCATTTATCAGTGGCTCGGAGTGCAAATGGAATGCCCGCAATGCAGACAGCCTGCTCAAAATGACGAAGTGCGGCAGCTCTTGTTTCACAAGTCAGATGAATGAATTATCAGTTTGTTTTAATATGTATTTTATGTAAATGTTTTTCTTATATCTATGAGAGAGAGTTTGGTGGACTGTATGGGTTGGCGTAGGCTTCAAAAATGTTGTATACAGACCGTTGGAAAATGTCACCTATGTGCCTAGAAACAATTGCTTCGTCTGACTGCACCCTATTACTTACAATTTTGATGTCGTAAAACAAAACAAAACAAGTAAGAAGGCTCTAGTCAAGAAATCCCGACTAGGACATACCTAGGGTTACTAACTCTACGGGTTTCACCCGGAGACTCCGGGTTTCTCCGGGTTTGAAGCCAAACGACATTTTTTTCTGTTTGTGAATTTTTCAAATTTACCGCCACAACCTTGGGAGTGCTGCTCGCTCGAAAAATAGCGACATTGCGACCTGGTTCAAAGTAGAAATGCCAACTTACCTAAATTATCGTTGATATTCAAATTCAAACTAAGCAAATCGTTAACATTTAACTTAAAATGAATTCCGTTCATCAACACAAAAAATCATAGTCAAAATACGTGTGTAGATAAAATCATGATATTGTGTTTATGCTTGTACTTTTTTAAAAAATCATGATCTTAAATCATGCTTTTATGCAAGCATAAACGTAGTAATAGTCATATTCAAATAAGACATATGTACGATATATGTTGTAAATATACTTATACATATATTATATAGAGGTTATATGTCTAAAGCAGTGATGTCAAAAGCATGCTTATTGAAGAGCAACCACCAATACAAATAAAGAAAACACACTATTACAAGTAAAGCCAACTTTTATTTCTCCATTTAAAAATCACTGAAAAACATTTGTATATACATTTGAATGACAAAAATGACCTGTACTTATATTGTGTTGTGCGTAAACTAATTGCCATACAAACATTTTCTTTTACAATAAAACTACAAAATACATTGAAATTTCGTAACCCAACCACAAAAATAGCAAAGATCCGTTATATTCCTGATAATTTGGCAGCGAAGAGACGACAAAAAAAAAAAAAATACGAAAAATTGTTTGTGGAATTTGCATTGCTTTTGGAAAGAGCTCGTGTACGTATACGCAAACTGCTCGTAGAAAACTTAAGTGTTCAAACCCACAATGCCGTCTCCCACGCCACTCCACTAGGCCGACCCTCCAATAGAACTCCTCACAGAAAAGTCTACCTTTGGTCTCCAGAGGTTGCGGCTCTTGTTGCTGAGAAAAGGCGTCTACGCCGAGTATGGCACAATTCTCGCAATACCAGTGATAAGACTGAGTTCAACAGGGCTGCGAAAGCTCTCAAGGAACGCTTGTCAAACCTCCGAAAGCAATCGCTCGAGCAGTACCTCACTCAAGTGGAGCCATCAGCACAACATGCGGCGGATAACAAAAAACTATTAAAAGGCCATTACGCAGAAAGGAACCTGTTCGAAACGCCAACGGTGCCTGGTGCCGCTCTGATTGCGAAAGAGCCAAAGCCTTTGCGGAACACCAACACGAGGCCTTCTCCCCGTTCGCTTGGTGCTCTCAGCAAGAAACTATGGAGACTGCCGAGTTCCTGGACGTGCCCTGCCAAGTAGCGCCCCCAATTCCCGCCGTCGAGTCTGATGAGCTAATTGGCGAAGTAAGCAATCTCAAGGCATCCAAATCCCCTGGCTATGATGGTATTAACGTCCCAGCTATAAAAGCTCTCCCACCGAACGGAATACAACTATTGCTCAACATTATAAACAAATGTTTCCAGCTTGGTCATTCTCCCACCCAGTAGAAATGCGCCGAGGTAATACTGATCCGAAAACCTGGGAAACCTGCAGCCAATCTCGCCTCCTACCGCCCGATTAGCCTATTGGCCGTACTCTCCAAAGTAGTTGAGAGACTACTTTTGCGTAGAGTTCGACGAATACTGGAAGAGGCCAGTTTTATACCACATCACCAGTTTGGCTTCAGTTAGCTGCATGGCACACCGGAAGAGTACCATAGGATCGTTCACAAAATTCTGGAAGCTCTTGAGAAAAAGGAATACTGCTCGGCCGTCTTCCTAGATGTCAGGCAAGCATTTGGCAGGGTTTGGCATATGGGATTGCTCTACAAGCTGAGGTCAGCGCTACATGCCCCTCACTACCTGCTGCTCAGATCTTACCTTTCTGGTAGATCTTTCAACGTTCAATGCAGCGAGGAGAGTTCAGCAATAAGAGAAGTCAGAGCTGGAGTTCCACAGGGAAGTGTCCTGGGCCCGACGCTATACACAATGTATACAGCAGATATGCCAACCATCTGTGACCCCAGGATGCTCACTGCCACATGTGCCGATGATACTGCCTTTTTAGCCAACGATAAGTCCCCAATCCAAACTCATCTGGACCGGCTAAACACATGGCTAAGACGGTGGAATATCGTAATCAACCCATACAAATCCACACACATTACGTTTGCCCTGATGAGAGGAGACTGCCCTGCCGTCAGTCTGGATGGCGCTGCCATACCCAGCAGCATCACTGCAAAGTACTAAGGCCTGGTACTGGATAGGCGCTTAACATGGAGTAGCCATCTCAAACAAAAGCGTTCCCAGCTGAATGAGGGGTTGCGTAAGCATCTGTGGCTGCTTCTTATATATAAAGCCATACTTAAACCTATGTGGACATATGGCATAGCACTCTGGGGCACTGCAAAGAGAAGCAATAAGGAAACAATCCAAGTTTTCCAAAACAAGGTTCTGCGCATAATTTCTGAGGCGCACCCTTATCACCCAAACACAGAAATCTACCAGGAACTAAAAGTCCCTCTCATATCCAGGAGGTGGCTGGGATCTCGAAGGCATATTTGGATCGGCTGGTCAACCAAGTCAACCCTCTGGCAATAAACCTGATGGATAACAGCACAACAACTCGACGACTGAAGAGGATACACCCCCTGGATTTGCAACACACATAAACTTGTAAATCCTCCTCCCTTCTCATTCACCCCGCCCCCCCTTTTTAACCCTCTAACGCTTAAGAGTGCCTAGAGGCACTTATTACATTATTCACTTTAGCGAATCAACTAAAAGCATTTATATTATTTAAATATTTTTTGGCAGATCATAACAAACACCAAATTCCGTACAGAAGCTTTGAAGGCTCTCAGAAGCTTTAAACAATTTTCGTACGCACAGAACATCTGTTTCTTCCCTCGAAAATTTTTACCAGTTGCGTTTTGTGTTTTATTTTGCTTATAAAAGTTAGTATATTAAACCAATTTGACCCATAATTTGTTTAGTGAAAGTTATGTTTATTTACTATTAAAATAAAGTTACAGAACAGCAATTACATAAAAGATGTGCGTTTTAGCAACGAAATAGTGATAAATGATTTGAGGCACTTTTGGGGCTCCACGCAAACTTTTGTTGTTAGCATCTAGTTCCGACTGCATGCAATTTTTGCGTTGTTTTTAGCTTATTGTGATTTCTCTAGAAATTTGGAAGAAATGACAGCGCGTATTCGTTTTAAGTTATCCGACTTGACTAATGAACAGTTGCTGTAACTAGGCATCCAATATTAGACCTGCGGTTTGCCCAAGTAAACCATTTTCCGGAATGGTTGGATCAAAATAGTGGAAAAAGATGGTGTAAGCACTGCAAAACTTCGCAAACGCAATGTTTTTGCCTAAAATTCAATCTGTTTTTGTGCTGCGCAGCCAACAAAAATTGTTTTTCACAATATCATACAAAAAAATAAAGTAAAACTTAGATATTTGAAAATGACTTTTTTATACTCAAAGCCCCAAAAGTGCCTTGAGGCACTTAACCACTTTTTCTCACCTTACAGGTAAACGAAAACTCCTTCACTATTTCTGATTACATATTTGAGTTTAGGAGTCACAATTCACTATAAAAATAATTATTCTAAGAATTTTCTTCAGTTATTTTGGAAAATAGTCTTAGAGGGTTAATATATATAAATCTCGTGTCACGATGTTTGTCACCACTTAACCGATTATAATAAAATTCGCACACCATGTGCAGTTCGATTCAACTTGAGAGATAGGATAGTTTAAATCTCAAATTATAGTCGCAATTTTAATTTATTGCTAATTATTTATCTGACAGTCCTAGAGCTGTGTTTTGCAAAATCTTAGTAGGCTACATTTCAAATTCAGTAGGAAAAATAATTCTATTCAACGTATAAATGAAATTATTTAGTTATCCGGCGCGCGTTGCTTCGCCAATAACTAAAATAAATGAAAAAAAAAATTTTAAAAAACAAAAAATTCAGCTTCTGAATCAAAACAGTTTTTTTTTTTACTATTTAAAATCGTACATTTTTAAAATGCCTGCAATACGCAGAGGAGCTACCATACGCCATCAAACAAGCAATTTAGGTAGAAGAACACAAAATACTACAAACCAAGCTTATTACCAATCTAATCGTACTGCTCAAGAACTTGAGGACCGAAATAATCGTAAAAGAATTCGGATATCACAAACAAATATTCGCGCAAGTTCGAATCGAGCTGCTTTCAGTTACGATGTGTCACTTGACTACAGTAACTTCCAATGTGTTGTTATTGGTTTTATGAACTCGGTTTGCTCATATTGTGAGGCATTGAAATACAGAAAAAAAAATTAGACAGAACCTTACAAGATCTACGGAGAAATTATAACCGATTTGGTGGTGCATTGATTTTATTAGCAGGAGATTTTCGTCAAACATTGCCAGTGATTCCACGATCAACGCCAGCAGATGAACTCAATGCATGTCTAAAGTCCTCCAATTTGTGGAAACATGTCAAAGTACTTCATTTAAGCAAGAATATGCGTGTCGAGTTGCAAAATTACCAATCTGGAAACATATTCTCTAAACAACTCATTGACATTGGTAATGGCAAATTCCCTATAGACACGATGACTGGCTGCATTAACTTTCCTCAAAGTTTTCGTCAGTTAGGTCGATCAAAAGATGACTCATTCAGAAGGTTTTTCCAGATGTTTCTCAAAATTACAGAAACCATGATTGGTTGAGCGAACGAGCTATATTAGCTGCAAAAAACATTGATGTAAATGAAGTTAATTTCAAAATTTAAGAACAAATTACAGGCGAATCGACGATATATAAATCAGTTGATTTGGTTACTAACCAAGATGATGTAGTCAACTATCCGCCGGAGTTTTTAAACTCGCTGGATTTGCCAGGATTGCCACCACACAATCTTCAATTAAAGGTTGGATCGGTTGTTATAATGTTGCGAAATATCAACCAACCGCGTCTTTGCAACGGTTAGCGATAAACAAAAATTACTAAACAACGTGATAGAAGCAACTATACTCAAAGGAAAGTATAAAGGAGAAGATGTTCTCATACCGTGCATCCCAATTATTACGAATGATGTGCCATTTCTGTTTAAACGACTACAGTGTTCAGTGCGGCTTGCTTTTGACCATAAACAAGTCCCAGGAGCAATCATTAGGTGTTTGTGGTATAAATCTGGAAAAGCCAGGTAATCAAATAAAAAACATCGTATATCATAAAGCACTTCAGTGATTTGTTAATAATTATGATTCACATGAATAACAATAAAGCGATTACTTTTAAATATGTACTTATATAACGTTTTATTTAATTTTAATTTACAACACCCTATCACGGGTGACGGTTCTGTTCACGAGAATTTTTTGCCCCGACTATAATACACGTAGAAACAAAACAATTCAACATTACAAATCGTTTTGACAGGAAGAAAACTGTCGGGTCCGCCGCTGCAACGCGTGGCTGGGTTAGCTAGTCTATATATATAAAAGAAAGTCGTGTTAGTTACAGCGCTAAGATCTCTGCTTAGAGCCAGGGGAAGGTTCACCACAAACAAAATTCAGTAAAATGTTCAACAGGAATGCAGGAAAACCGGGAAAGATTTTACACCCTTAACAAAAATCCCTAATCAAGTAACCATTCGATTACATGTCGTTACATTGTTTGACAGCTTCTAATTGTAATCTGTTCAGTTTTGAGGTAAAAGTTATTCGTTTGTTAACAGTTCAGTTGGAAACACGTTTATTGTGCAAACTTTTATTAAATTTCAACAGCAACCATTTGTCTTGAAGGTGGTAAGTTGATCTGTGTAAACTATGTGGATTGTGCATTTGAGGTTAAATTCACCAGTCTGTCCATAGTCTAAAATGCCTAGAGGACGACGTGTGAACATCGGTCGCCGCACAAGACATGCAAGCCAGCAACAAGTGTATACACAGATGATAATTGGTTGTATGCGTTTTATCATTTACTTTGCAAGTCGTCATGAAGTCGCCTTCTCGAATGATATTAGCTCCAAATAAGGTCATGCGAAAGCAATTATTGTATTCAAGGATATGTTGGAAAATATGGTTGGAATCGGGATCACTTCCATCGAACAATGCTTTCAGTGGGTGTTGTGGTGTAAGTAATGGATCCAGTTTGACTTTTCCACTTGCGCAGCACAATCCCGCCGTTTCTCTTTTTAACTTTAGCGCATTGCAATATCGACATACAGTCGTCATTGGTCCAATATCTAAATTGTCATCATCACTGTAGTTCGCAGTGGGATCATATTGAAATGCCAAGCGATTGTATGGTGCCAATGATCTTCGCGTACTCAATCGGCCATATTCTCTTATTATATTTTGGCTTCCTTCGCTTAAGTTCTGTCTTAACACTGCTTGCTGTTACTTAATGAAATAAAAATATCGCTTTTCAAAAATTTCATTCTTCATATTTTAATCCCAAACGAAATGTATAAAAAAAAACGGGGTGGCGTAACGGAGTTCGCCGGGTTTTCTAGTATGTAATAAAACCTTGCATTGTGCATTCAGTGAATTAGAAACAGATGACATTATTGAATGGTGTACTTTATGTAGGGAAGACCAAATAAGATCGCTTGCGCCTTCAGACGATAATAGAAAAACTTCTGAATTCTTTATTGCAGATGGCATGCGAGATGAAATTGTAGTACCTCAGTTGTTACTTCAGTGTATTCAGTTATTCCTTCAGAACCTTCAGCTATTACCTCAGTACCTTTAGTTATCACAGTTATCAAGGTAGCACCTTCAGAGAGTTTTTCAGATACATTAGAGTTGGAATCGTTCATTATACTTTGATACCAAAGGTATCATAGTATATTGGGTTTGTGCAATGTCCGTCATGGTGTCTGTCCGTCTGTATGAACTCAACTTTTTTCGACACCCTGAACGCTAGAGCCTTGTAACTTTGCAAATATCTTGGTACATGTCTTCGTCAGACAAAGTGTTAAATTTAGGGCTCTACGACCTCAGGGGGCCTGAGAAATCGATAACAAGTCGATACACCTCGATACGCGATTCGATAAAACACAAATATATCCCACATTTTAGCAGCTAGAGTCACCAAATTTGGAGCAAACATAGCCGATGACATTCCCCAAAAAACTGCATCAAAAGTTTGGATGCCACGCCTACCTATTCCGCCCCCACCCCCCCTTAAATTACAAACAAAAATGGATGTATCTTCTACAGTTTTGAAGCTATAGCCACCAAAATTGACATGACGGTAGGATGCTACGCCCCCAAACAACGGTACATGCCCCACCGCCCTAATAAAAACCGGAATGTATGTAACTTCGCCAGTAGTTTTAGCTAGAGTCACCAAATTTGGTATGAATATTGGTAGTGACATCCGTAACTGGTGTGCATACAAATTTTGGATGCCACGCCCACTTATACCGCCCACCACTATATCTCTCTCAGTTTTCGAGCTAGGCTCTTCAAATTTGGTAGAAACATTGTTAGTGACATCCGTAACAGATCTGCATCAATGTTTTATACGCCACGCCCACCTTTTCCACCCAACTCGTAAAATCTGAAATTTCTATATCTTTCCCAGATTTTGCGCTAGAGTCATCAAACTTGGAAACATTGTTAGTGACATCCGTAACAAATGTGCAATATTGGATGCCACGCCCACTTATACCGCCCACCTCAATATCTTTCTCACTTTTTGCGCTAGACTCTCCAAACTTGATTAGGAGATAGAAGGTGCCATCCGCCACAGACATGCATCACAAATTTGAAAATCACGCCTACCCCTTCTGCCTGCCTTTTTATACCCAAAACCCCCATACGTTGCAAATACATACAAACTTACATATGTGCTTTGCTTAATTGTTCGAAATTGTATATCAACAATGTTTGTGTGGTACGACGTTACGTCTGAGTTACATAAGCAGCAAGCAAGCAAATCAACCACTATACAAAGATGTTCAAGATTAATTATTTTCGCGCAAATGGCTCGTTATAAAAAACAAATAACAAATAACAAAAAAAAAACGTTGAAACTCACAGCTTGTGCGACAATGAGGCGCCAGAGTGGTAGAATGAGGTAAAATGATAAACGCAGGACCTTGATTTGTATGGGAGGTACTGGAAGGAGTGGTCCAAATTAAAAATCCTTTCTTAGTGCTCACTTTCTACCTGAATGGAACATTTGGTGAAAATTTCAGCCTTCTAGATCTTATCGTTCAGGCTGTGGGCCTCTCAACAATCAGTCAGTCAGTCAGTCAGGACAAACTATTTTATATATATAGATAAGCACGCTCCATAACATAAGTGTATGGGAGGTCCCCAAAGAGTTGTCGGATCGGGTCCAAATTTTGCATCCATAATTTTTTTACACGCCTACATGTCCTGACCAAGTTTCGTAATAATTGATTATTTTAAAGCATAGCTCTAGTACAAAAGTTGAGAAAAAAAGGACTTAAGTGTTTAGGAGGTACTCGAAGGAGTGGTCCAAATTAAAAATCATTTCTTAGTGCTCACTTTCACCGAGAATTGAATATTTTGTGAAAATTTCAGCCTTCTAGCTCTTATCGTTTAGGCTGTGGGCCTCTCAACAATCAGTCAGTCAGTTAGTCAGTCAGGACAAACTATTTTATATATATAGATTATCAACTAATTGTGCACTCTCATTGTTACAACAAGGAGCAAAAAGCGGTGATACTTGAATATAGAAAGCCCGAAAAAAGGAGGACTCGTGACTGTGTATAGTTTCGATAAAAATTAAGTTTCAATTTTATCGTTTGTTAAAGTGCTTTTCAATGTGCACGCGATATTATCGTATGTATATACAAATGTTTTTTTTCATGTGAATGGAAATACTTCAAACGCACAAAAATAAAGAAACACAATAACAAATGTTTCTAATCGCTCAAACATCTTATGATTTTGCTTATTGTTTGTTCCTCTTTCTGCCGTTAATTCTTGGTGTACGTTTTGATATTCACTGCTCTTACTACTGATAAGTGAAGATGTTAGAGCTTAAATTAGTGTTTTAGATTTTAAGTTTTAGTCTTTGTTTGGTTTCAAGTGTACCAAGCTCGTGTTATAAAAAAATTTATTAAAATGTGGAATGGGCTCAAGAAAGAGTATTGAGTTTTGGTTTTACTTAATTATTGTCCAGGTATCGTAATATTCGCTCTTTGTATACTAGTATTCGTGTGAGATATTTGAATAATTGTTTATATTAGCTTGTAGTTTTATACGTGTACATGTTAAATGTAAGTGAGTATTCGTTATTGTATAAAATGTGTCAATTAAAGTCATTGAAATTGATTTGAAATAACAAAATGTTCAAAATTATAGCCTGTAAACTCATTAGTGCCCTATAGCGATATCGATGACAATGACGAAGAGTGCTGCGTTGGATAACGTGGTCCTTAAAAGAAAATTTTGCCAAGAGAGATGTTCAAAAATAAAAATAAAACAAGTAAAAACGTTGCAGCCGGACGCAACCGACTGCGATATACTGTGATACCAGTTCACATAACTGTGTTAAGAATTCTGTGTGCAAATAGTAATATTTGGGGGTTTTGGGTATAAATATCAGGCAGAAGGGGTAGGCGTGACATCCGAATTTGTGATGCAAATCTGTTACGGATGTCACTAACAATATGCCCACCAAATTTGGGGACTCAAGCTTAAAAACTGGCGAAGTTACATGCATTTCGGTTTTAATCAGGGCAATGGAGCATGGCCCATTGTTTGGGGGCGAGGCATCCAAAATTTTGATGTATATCTGTGTCAGATGTCAGTATCTAACTTACTACAGAGTTTGGTGGCTATAGCTTCAAAACTGTACAAGATACAGGCAATTTTGGTTATAATTGGAGGGGGGCTGGGGGCAGAAGAGGAGGGCGTGGCATCCAAACTTTTGATGCAGTTTTTTGAAGAATGTCACTAGCTATCTTGACATTAAATTTGGTGACTCTAGCTGCTCAAATGTGGGATATATATGTGTTTTATCGATTTGCAGATCGAGGTGTATCGACTTGTTATCGTTTTCCCAGGCCCCCTGAGGTCGTAGAGCCCTAAATTGAACACTTTGTCTGACGAAGACATGTATCAAGATATTTGCAAAGTTGCAATGCTCTAACTTTAAGGGTGTCAAAAAAAAGTTGCGTTCATGCGGACGGACGGACAGACACCATGATGGACACAAGCCCAAAAAAACTATGATACCTTTGGTATTAAAGTATAAAAACTACTGTGCTAACACATGGTTTTTTTAACTTTCCGCCAGACTTTTGGAGGACCGTCGTATCCGTATAACGTTCTTCCAGAATGATTTGGATGTGTTACATGAGATTTTGCGAATGATAGCCTCTTTTTATACCCTAAACCCATAAAATAGGTAAATAAGTGTATAATGGTTTTGTGCAAATGTATGTATTAGACAGAAGGAAGCATCTCCGACCCCATAAAGTATTTATATTCTTGATTAGCATCAACAGCCGTGTCGATCTAGCCATGTCTGTCTGTCCGTCTGTCCGTCCGTCCGTCTGTCTGTCTGTATGAACGCGCCGATCTCAGATATTATAAGAGCTAGAGAGTTTAAAATTGAAACTTAAACTCGCCTAAGCCATAAGCAGAATAAGTTTGCTTCAAATTATCGATAACACTCCTGGTTTCCGATATACATATGTGACCGATAACAAAAAAATCTATAGACAAAATAATGAACTGAAAAAAAAATTGGTCAAAATCGGTTTAAAAACATCGGAGATATAGCAGTTTGAAGTTTGGTCATTTTAGTCTTTGGAAGAATACGGACAAATGACTGTACGCGTTACGTATGGGGTTAAGGGTATGTCCTAGTCGGGATTTCCCGACTAGAACCTTTTTACTTGTTTTATTATATTTTGATACCGAAGGTATCATAGTATATTGGATTTGTGCAATGTCCGTCATGGTGTCTGTCCGTCTGTCTGTATGGACGCAACTTATTTCGACACCCTTAAGCAACTTTGGAGTTATCTTGGTACATGCCTTCGTCAGACAAAGTGTTAAATTTAGGGCTCTACGACCTCAGGGGGCCTGGGAAATCGATAACAAGTCGATACACCTCGATACGCGATTCGATAAAACACAAATATATCCCACATTTTAGCAGCTAGAGTCACCAAACTTGATGGCACAGATATACATATAAGCTTTGGATGTCACGCCTCCAGACAACGGGACATGCCCCACCGCCCTAATAAAAACCGGAATGCATGTATCTTCGCCAGTTTCCAGTTAGAGTCACCAAATTTGGTCGAAGCATTACAGATGTGCAATTTTGGATGCCACGCCCACTTATACCAGCCACCTCTATATCTTTGTCAGTTTTTTAGCTAGAGTCTCCAAACTTGGTAGGGGGATAGCAGTGCCATCGGCCATAGATATGGTTGTCCAAAACCCAAAACCCCTATATACATATAACCAATTGCACACAGAATCCTTAACAAGGCTATGTAAACTCGTATCAAAGTATATCGCAGTGGGTTGCGTCCGGCTGCAACGTTTTTACTTGTTAACTTTGGAAATGAGTGGCTTACGACGAGCAATTCTACCGTGATACCCAGCCCTATGCAGGCAATTGCGTACTGTTTGGTTGACAGCTCCTTGTTGCTCGTTTGTTGAACATTCTGTTGTAAGATCGTAGTCGATATCCTTGGATTTTCGATAACCGCAGACACTACATTTCGCTCTTCCCGTGGAGTTAATATTTTTGACCTGCCAGCCAATTGATGATTTGCAGCTAAACCAAAAGTGGTTATGTATTTTTGTATAATATACTGCACCGTGGAGTGAGATTTTCCAATCATTTTGCCAATTTTACGCAAAGATTTATTTTCCATATATAATTTGAGGATATATTTGCGCATATCGATGGATATATCGCGACTTCGTCCCATTTTGTCTAATTTGCTCTAAGTGAATGTCACTACTGTCATAAAACCAACCAAAAATGCGAGCAAATGTAAGAATTGTGTAAAATGAATTTGAATGCAGTAAAAGAAATCGCAGATTACAGTTAAAAATTCCGTTAAATGTTATTGCTTTTGTTTTTAAAATATATGCTTAATTTATTATATTTTCATAATCTAAATTTTTTCAGATATTTTATCTCTGTGCAAAGTTATAGCGAATCAAACTTCACTTTTGCAAGTGAACGAATAAATGTTGTGTTAACTGTATACAGTGGCGAGCAAAATTGAGTCTGTGTTTACGCAATTAATTTTCGCCGCTAATACAAATGTATTTGTAGGATGGGTTATTTAAATTCCGTTTCAATAATACAATACTCTTCTTAACCCAAAAATTACAATTTTTGCAATAATCAACAAATCATAAAAAATACATGCGAAGAGATTTTTGAACAATTTTTTTCAGTCACTATTAGAATTGTTTGTACACCTTTTTGCATCAAAACATTTTTTGTTTAAGCCCGGAAAAAAAGTGTAAAAATAGACTTTTGCAAGAAATAAAAACTTTTAATGGGTACTTAATGGGTTAAGAAGAGTATTGTGTCATTAAAACGGAATTTAAATAACCTATCCTACCAATACATTTGCTTGGTGATTAATTTTGTTTTAGCGACAAAAAACATTTTCGTAAACATACTCAATTTTGCTTTCCACAGTATTATATATAGGTATGTAAAACAAAATCAGATAAAAACAAGTAAGAAAGTTCTAGTCGAGAAATCCCGACTAGGACATACCCTTAACCCCATACGTAACGCGTACAGTCATTTGTGTGTATTTACCCAGTGACCAATATGACCAAAATGACCAAATTTCAAACTGCGAAATCTCCGGTGTTTCTTAACCGATTTCAAATCAATGTGTTCAAATGTTCATTATTTTATCAATAGTTTGAAACCTCGTTTTCACAATTTTGAAATTCACGAATTTTCGATATCGATACCATGTGTAAATCTGAAACCAGAAGTGTTATCGAAAATTTGAAGCAAACTTGTACTGCGCATGGCTTAGGAGAGTTTAAGTTCCAAGTTTGAACTCTCTAGCTCATATAGTCTCTGAGATCGGCGCGTTCAACAGACAGACGGACAGACCGACAGACAGACGGACATGGATAGATCGACTCGGCTGTTGATATTGATCAAGAATATATGTATACACTTTATAGGGTCGGAGATGCTTCCTTCTGTCTGTTACATACATTTGCAAAAAACCCTTATACCCATATTTACCCATTTTATGGGTATAAAAAACCAACGAAATTATTCACCGTATTTAGATCGTCCACCTTATTAAACAAGAAGTCCTTGAGCCCCCATTAATTCTTTACCCACCCTACCTATGCGTCATCATGATGGAGTTTGATGTCGCCCTTAAGAAAAGTATGCTTTTCTAATTGAACATTGTTACGATCAGGTTGTACTCAGGACAGGCAATTATAATTTTAATTAATCAATTTAATATAGATAACTTTCATAGTTTATTCTGTTTTCGCTGAATTTCCGATAGGCTAGTATAACCAACTTTCATTTTTAATGATCAAGAATAAGCATAAAAACTTAAGATTTAAATATAAATAATTATAATTTGATATATGTAATATGATAATATATATATAATAGAGTCGATGGCCTTGGTAGCTAGCACTCCCCCCCCCTTTAGTTATTATATTATTTTTGTATAATAATTAAGAATGTAATAATAATAATATATAATACGTAATACAAACTCGAACAGGGGTTGACCGTATATCGAGTTGGTTAAAGAAAGATTATTAAACGGGTTAGGGTTATGTGTATCAATTGACATTGTGTATTTGAACACAGATAAGTTATACTCTCTTTTAATAATAAACTCATTCAAATCCATATTGATGACAGCTTACTCATTCACGATCGTTGAGCTCAAGAAGGTGTGTGGTGGTAAGTTTTGCTCACGAATAAAGTGAATAAGTAATTCTAAAATATATGTATAAACATAAACCTCAATTTAAACGTGCTCTACTGTACACAACTTTAACCGTCTGATATATGCCATTTCCAGTTCAGATAATAGAGGACGTAAATTTACTATTTTATCATAACACTTCAAATTTCGAGTGATTTTAACGAAACCAAAACAAAGACATTTTTAGAGAGACTGCATATTCATTACTTTTAATTGAGTGGATTCAGCGTCCACATGTTCTTATCGAGCTTTGACCACTCCTTCGAGTACTTCCCATACAAAACAATGTCCTGAATTTATTACTTTACCTCATTCCACCACTCTGGCGCCTCATTCTCGCACAAGCTGTGAGTTTGACCGCGAGCGAGTTTACAAAAACAAAACACTTGCGCTGTGTATGTGTCTCCTTTATTCTCTTTTCTTCTTTGTGCCTTTGACAATTGATTTAAGACCTAAGTACCGTTTGTTGTTGTAAGTGTTGTTGTTGGGCTCGCAATGCTTCTTTTTGTTGGTTTCACTGATTTAAAACAAATCAAATAAAACATAACTTGGTGCGCTTAGAAGAGTTTTGCACACCAGAATATGTTACGGGGGTGGTTTTACCTACATACTTTCTAATTATCAAATTCAAACAATACTTAACACACAAACACAAATACCTATTGCCATTGTTGTTTTGATATAAATTCGAGCTGACATTTGTAACTTTGTATGGTGGTGCAAATGCACATATGTACATACATACACATGTATGTACGTACATTTTACATTGTTTTGTACATACATATATAAAACAAAAAATGCAAGTGCAGATACATATATGTATATATTGCAAAAACAAACGCACAAACAAATTGAAACTTAAGAAAATGTAATCTGCAAACATATGTATGTATATTTAATGCAAAAAAGTTGTATAGATATGTACATATGTACGGTAATTATGCAGTTTGGTTACTTTTCCGAAAAGTGGGGGAATTTTTTTTTTTTTTTCATGAAGCTGTTGATTGCATCATAGTAAGTTCTATTCCATGGGGGGAGGCTGAAATTTCCCATTTCACAAATTTTGCAAATCCATTCGTTTATGTATGCATAGGTGTGTGTGCGTGCGTGAAAAAAATGTGCCCGATAGTGTGATCTGCTCCGGAACATAGCCAATAGTGCCAATAGCAGTGGCGTGAGCCACTGCTTTTACGGCGTTTGAAAGTTTTTACGGCATTTTAAACTTTCAAACGCCGTAAAGCAGTGGCTCACGTCACTGCTATTGGCACTATTGGCTATGTTCCGGAGCAGATCACACTATCGGGCAAATTTCAAAACCCCATAACTCATGGAGTTTATGGGAAATTTCAGCCTCCCCCATGGAATATAATTAGCGGCAACCAATCGAAGGTGCCTATAAAAAAAAAAAAATTCCCCCACTTTTCGGAAAAGTAACCAAACTGCATAATTACCTTTGTTTTTTATATCGAGCACTTTGCGCGAAAATAATTAATCTTGAACATCTTTGTATAGTGGTTGATTTGCTTACTTTCTGCTTATTTAACTCAGACGTTACGTCGTACCACACGAACATTATTAATATACAATTCCGAACAAGCAAGCAAAGCACATATGTAAGTTTGTATGTATTTGCAACGTATGGGGGTTTTGGGTATAAAAAGGCAGGCAGAAGAGGTAGGCGTGACATTCAAATTTGTGATGCATATCTGTGGCGGATGGCACCTTCTATCTCCCAATCAACTTTGGAGACTCTAGCGCAAAAAGTGAGAAAGATATTGAGGTGGGCGGTATAAGTGGGCGTGGCATCCAATATTGCACATCTGTTACGGTTGTCACTAACAATGTTTCCAAGTTTGGTGTCTTTAGCGCAAAAACTGGGAAAGATTTTCAGATTCGAGGTGGGTAGAAAAGGTGGGCGTGGCATATAAAACTTTAATGAAGATCGGTTACGGATGTCACTAACAATGTTTCTACCAAATTTGGTGACTTTAGCCCAAAAACTGAAAAAGATATAGAGTTTTCAGATTTTAGAAGGTGGGCGGTATCAGTGGGGGCGTGGCATCCAAAGTTTTGATGCATATCTTTGTAAGACTTCAGCATCTAACTTCCTACCAAAATTTGTGGCTGTAGCTTCAAAACTGTAGGAGATACAGGCATTTTTGTATATAATTGGAGGGGGGCTTGGGGCGGAAGAGATGGGCGTGGCATCCAAACTGCAGTTTTTGAGGAAGGTCATCGGCAATCTTACCCCCAAATTTGGTGACTCTAGCTGCTAAAATGTGGGATATATATGTGTTTTATCGATTTGCACATTGAGGTGTATCGATTTGTTATCGATTTTCCAGGCCCTTGAGGTCGTAGAGCCAAATTTAACACATCGTCTGACGAAGGTATGTACTAGATATTTGCAAAGTTACAAGGCTCTAGCTTTAAGGGTGTCAAAAAAAGTTGCGTTCATACGGGCGGACGGACGGACGGACAGACACCATGACGGACATTGCACAAACCCAATATACTATGATACCTTTGGTATCAAAATAAAATGATGCGTCTGAATCTCTACCTCAATGGTGGCGTGAAATAGAGAATATTAAATACTTTGCTTTTATATGTTGTTCAACATTTTCTAACTTATTTATTTTATAGATATTGCCAAAAAAAAATTTGGTAATTATGCAGTTTGGTTACTTTTCCGAAAAGTGGCGGAATTTTTTTTTTTTTACATGAATCTGTTGATTGCATCATAGTAAGTAATATTCCATGGGGGGAGGCTGAAATTTCCCATAAACTCCATGAGTTATGGGGTTTTGAAATTATCATATTATTCGTGTTTATTCGTGATATTCGTGTATATTCGTGATTTTGAAGAACGCTAGGGAGAGGGGGGGGTGAACACACACACACACACACACACACACACACACAGAATGTTTTCGCGGAGTAAAGGTACGAAAATGGGTAAATATTTACTATCGCGGCACCAGCGATTTTCGGGCTGATTTTTTTTACGAGTTTTTTATCACCTGTGAATGATAGAAAAGGTTTCTCATGCAGGCGCATGACGTTTTTTAATAAAAAAAAAAAATGGCTCACGCCACTGCTATTGGCACTATTGGCTATGTTCCGGAGCAGATCACACTATCGGGCACATTTTTTCATGTGTGTTCACCCCCCTCTCCTAGCGTTCTTCAAAATCACGAATATTCATGATAATTTCAAAACCCCATAACTCATGGAGTTTATGGGAAATTTCAGCCTCCCCCATGGAATATCATTAGCGGCAACCAATCGAAGGTGCCTATAAAAAAAAAAAAAAAATTCCGCCATTTTTCGGAAAAGTAACCAAACTGCATAATTACCAAAAATTTAAAAACTATCGGCGCAGCGAAGCTAGCGGGGCACTTACTAGTTATATTATGTAATTATTAAAATTAAACAACCATATTAAAATAAAATTAAAATTAATTATTGGCAGATTAACCAACCACTTCATATTGTGTAAGACCTATACAAATTAAATTTAATCAAAGAAGAAAGCTTACCAAATGTCTCGGTTCGGCATGACTTAATTTAGACAACTTTTTAATATTGGTTGAGTACTGAAAAAACCAAAAGCAAAAAACTTCTATGATATTTTCTAGAGGTCTGTAAATTGACATTTAACTAACATTAAAGCTCGCATGTCAGTTAACTTATTTTCTCCTCAAATACTATGTTTATGTTAAGTGGCTATGTTTTATTTATGTCCATGTAAGCCATGAACGGAACATAATT